>VWPU01000905.1:112205-607817 GCA_013398955.1 Callaeas wilsoni
TATATATATATATATATATATATGAAATAAGTGTAAAATTGCTTTTAAGACCAAGCTGATTTCAAGAGAAACTTACAGTTATCATATATTTGGCCATGTTCTTAATGGCTCATATACATGTGAATTTATTTCAGCTTCTATTTAGAAACTTTTATAAAGATAATTATTCTAACAGAGCAACAGCTGTTACTGTACTGGAGGCACCAGCTCTAAGAATTTACTTTAAATAAAAGAATTATAGGTAAAATAATTGTAGATTAGATTTGAGTATAAAGAAAAGCTGTTTTTCATCAGGTTAGTTTCTCCTGTTATGGTTTCTGAGATGACTTGCAAATATGATTTATCATGTTAAAAAAACAGTGAAAGTGTTTTCATCTGCAAAGAGCAATTCAAGATTATTTTAGAAGATAGTAGAGAAAAGAAAATCTTTGGAATACAGCACAGCTATAGATGAGAGCTCATGGAGGCCAACCATAAATTTTAAGTATAATTGCTTTCATCTTTTTGTGCTAAGTCTAGAAGCAAAGTTCCTTAAGTGTTCAGTGAGAACTACTTGAATAAATGAACTTATTTTACATTTTGTAACATATTCCAGAAAGACTGTTAATACAAAAGAAAAATATTTCATGACAGGCTTTTCTTTTTTTATTTTGAATAACCAAAAATCGAACAAACAATTGGATAGTTTAATAACTACTTTAGCCACTCTCCATGTCTTGTTCAAAGATGGTCCCTGATAAAGTCCTAACATTTCCTCCTCTCCAGAGGATTATTAGCATTTAATTAAATATAGCATCAATATCTTTTTTTGTATAACCATAAGCTGTCCCAGGTTTTGATTGTAAGTGGACAATTGACTTTGGGATTTCTTGCTCTTCTGCCAGCACTCTGGAGAGGGGATGTGGAATGCTCTGTGGCCACACTTTATACTTGCATTGCCAAAATTTCTAGATTCATCTGTTTCCTTCTTACTTCTTGCACTGTTAAGAACAGTCCTGCAACTTTGTACTTCATTGAGAACCATGCACTCCTGTATTTTGAAATGTCACAACACGTGCAAAAGCATATTTAGGTCTAATTTGAGGGTTTTTTTTCCCCATTTTATCAGACAGGGTTGAAACGTGCATGTGCATATAATATTTTACCTTTCTCTAATGTAGTAATTTTATATTGACCTCATATATGCATTTAAAGAAATGATGTAAAAAAGCTATGCAATATAATTATTGCAATGATCAAGCTTAAAGACTGCGGAAGAGAAATAAGCAAATAGATCATAACAGAGATGTATACCAGGAATGATTTTACTGCTACTAGAAGCAGAGTCAATAATTTCTCCTTCTCTCATTCTCTCTTTCCCTCTTTTTCTCTTTCTTTCATGGTATAGTGTCCATAAAAGTTTTTGAATTGACAGCCCAGAAGATTGAAATACTCAATTTATCCAGAGAACAAGTACCATGTAGTTGAGGTAATAATCCTTCCATATTACCTCAACCCTGACCAGGAGTGACCAGACAGAGGTTGGGATTTCATTTCTATTGAGTCCTTGGCCTTTGTGCTGACTTTGCCATTGAGAAGAGCAATTAATGCCAGCTGAGACATGGCTTCTTTGAAGCAGATGCCTGCCTGCTGTGATCAGTATTGATACCAGAGACAAAATAAATAACATTTCCAGACCTTACAAGAGACAGAGTAATAGCAAGGACTACAGTAAGCATAAACATAACAGTAAATTTTTGTTGTTGTTGTTGTTGTTGTTTGGGGGTTTTTTTGGTACCTACTACCTGAAATCTCACAAGCTTGCTGGTTGTCCGTGAAAAGAAAACTGAGCTAAAAGCACATTGCAATAAACTTACCTGTGGCCCTTCTCTATGCTTAATCCAAAATCCTCTGAGACATTTCATCTGTGCTTATTGATATAATCACCCCTATAGAGAAATAAGGGACAGCAAAAAGAGGTTGTTTCCTTCATGTCTTCCTTACTAAATGCTGACTGAAGTTTTCATAATCAATTTATGTGAAAATATAATGACTATCCTTTTGAGTCACCCAAGGAGCTTTGTCTGGGATGGGTACAGAATGGCAATTTCTGTCTTTTTCTTAAGAAGGAGGAATAGTAAATATAATTAACTCGTGGACAGTTCTGCATGAGTACTTATCTGTGCTCACCTTTGACCAGCACTGGATTACTTTTCTCTCTGGTGCCTAGCTGCTGGTATGTCAACTGGATCAATCAAGTAAATGAAATGATTGAGTATTCTGTCTAGTTCCTGATATAACATGTTAAAGGTGTGAAGAGGAGAGCTTATTGAACATCCTGGAAGGGTTTGTGAGAAGAAGGTAGGAATTACACCAAATCTCTTGTGCAGAGAGCCTGAAACTGTAACAGCTCTACATGGGGGTGCTCTTGGTTGTGTGGCAGTCCTGCACAAGAAACAGTACACAGAAGAATCAGGAACCACAAGCACTTCTGTGCTGGAATCAAACTACTTCCTGCCACAGGTGGTGGATGATCCCACAAGGAATGGCGTGCTGATTGACCTCATATCAGCGAACAGAGAAGGCCTCGATGGATATTTGAGACTGTGGGCAGCCTTGGCTCTAATGACCATGAGATTGTGGAGTTCAGTACTGGCCAAAGAGAGAGTAGGGCAGCAAGTAAGATTACTATCATGGACTTCAGTGAGGCCACATCTGGAGTGCTGTGTCCACTTCTGGGCTCCTCAGGACAAGAGAGACGTGGAGCTCCTGGAGCAGCTCCAGCAGAGGGCAAGAAAGATACTTAAGGGACTGGAGCATCTGTCTTACAAGGACAGGCTGAGAGTTGGGTCTGTTCAGCCTTGAGAATATATAAGTCAGATGGGACCTCATCAATGTCTATAAGCATCTAAAGGGAGGGTGTCAGGAGGATGGATCCAGGCTCTTCTTGGTGGTGCTAAGCAATAGGACAAGAGGCAATGGGCAGATCCTGATGCACAGGAAGATCCACTTGTATATCAGGAAGAACTTCTTTACTGTGCCGGTGACTGAGCACCGGAATATGTTGCCCAGAGATATTGTGGAGTCTCCCTCACTGAAGATAATCAAGCACCATCTGGACTTAATCCTGTGAAAAGTGCTCTAGGATGACCCTGCCTGAGCAGGGGGGTTGGGTCAAATGATCCACTGTAGTCCCATCCAACCTGACCCATTCTATAATTCTTTGAAAAGTTTAGCATTGCAGAGTAACAGCCCTTCCAGTCACTCATGGTAGCTGAAGGGCTGAATGATGCAAGATGTGGCTTGCAGGGGAATTTTATCTCAAAGGTTCTACCAAGACAACAATATTTGACAGAAGGACTGCAGTCTCGAATATTTAAAAGAAAAATGTGTGTATCTTTAGATTTGAGAGGTGGTTATATATGTGTTATATGTTATTCATACTATTCTTTGCAGTTTATTCAGTAAGATATGCTTAAATGGAAGAAAAAAAGTAAAAGCTCATAAATTAGTCTATATAGTTTAAAAGAACAGAAAGTGCATCCCTTTCATTTTCGTTGAAGCAATTCTTCATCAGGTCAGACCAAAGGTACATAAAGCCCAGTAATCCATTTCTTAGAGTGGACAGGAACACATGCCTGGGAAAGGAATAAATCAGATGTGCACTTCCCTGGGATATCTGACAGCAAATATATACAGCTTCTGGACTTCCGGGGCTAGACAGAATGATTTTATGGGTTTTTAGACTTGAGTGGATTTTTCTTTCATGTGTTTGTCCTGCTACTTTTTCAACCTATACGACCTATGACACCTACTATTTTAAAAAGATGCCTTTAACTCATGCAAAAGGAAAGATGATGAACTTATTTTATTATTACTTATTTACCTTTTCTATGCCTACAGTTCTATAGAACTGTATCATACCCCTCTCAGCATCTCTCTTCTGTAAACAAAAACCTTCCCTTTGGTTGTTTCT
Organism: Callaeas wilsoni; assembly: GCA_013398955.1. Lineage (NCBI taxonomy): Eukaryota > Metazoa > Chordata > Aves > Passeriformes > Callaeidae > Callaeas > Callaeas wilsoni. The sequence goes on from VWPU01000905.1 coordinate 116,161, forward strand.
GCTATGTAAATTCTTCATGTTGATTGTTTCTTTACTTTTCACAACTGTTACTTATCCCTTTTGAGGGAGACACAGCATTCTATGGACACTGTTGTTGCAAACAGAGCTGCACGTAGTGTTGAAGGACTTGCTGCACTTTGTACAGTGAAGTAACAATGTCTTCAGATTTTTTGTCTCTTCCTTTCCTAAACATTCTTAACACTTTTTACTTCTTGGATTACTACAGAGCATAAGCTGTCATTTTCCCAGAAGTATCAGTAATAACCCCATCAATGAGTGCATCATTGTACATTTATCTCCACTGAATTTCAATTGCCTTTTTACCACTCAGCCAATCAGCTATACGACATTATTTGGCTAGCAAAATGATTTATTGGTTTTTTTTGTTGATGGGAAAATTGTAGCACATCTTTTGTAGTTTAGTTAAAAGGAAAAAAAGCAACCACCAAAAAAAAAAAAAAAGCCCACTCATGGTCAAAGACCATGCCATTTATCTAGGCAAGGAAGTACAGGGTGCAGCAGTTGACTCTTCATTCTCGGAGGATTTGTGAATATTCTGTGAGTGCAGTTTTAGCCTGGCTGTGTTCCTACTATCCCACAGAATGAGTGAAATCTTCTGTCGTGAGAAAGCCATAGAGCTTCATTAAAATAACTTACAGTTCAATTAAAATAACCATATACCACTGTGACTACTTCAGTGAGGTAAGCTGTTCTCTTGCTTACATAAAAGGATAGCAAACCTGGCACATCTGTGTTGCAAAAATACCCCAGACACTAGAGTAGACATATGCTCACTGACATCTTGGTGGACCGTCTCACCCTACCACATACTCAAACACGAAAATAAAACCTTGCAATGTTATTCAAGGGAGCAAGTGGATAGATATTTCATGAGACTACATAGCCAGAGCTGGAGAGGGAATAAGAGCTGATCCAGGCAGAGAAGAAATGAGACAGACAGCAGGCAGTCCTTCAGTATAAGGAGACTTGATGCTAACATAACACCCCAAACTGCATATATTCTTCCAACTTCTCTTCTTTCATCTGTAAAACTTCAGGAGATTTAAGGAAATAATGAAATCTGAAAGAAATCAAACCATTCATTCTCACTTAGCAGCATGCATTTATGGATCTCAGTAATCAAGCACTGAAGCATTCTGCCCACAACAAAAGCTCAAACCCCTAGCAAAATTAGAGGTACTTTAAATGCAGTTATTAATAGAAACACTAACTGGAGTGACTTACTGCTGAGGCAAGCTAAGTGAACAACTTTGCTGCTCAGAAAATGACAGCCACTCAGTGCCTAAAATTGCCTTAGGATGTGCACTGACAAAGTCCACGGAAATGTTCATTAACTCCGACATATGTTCATTAGGTCAGCTCAGTCTCTCCAGACATACTTGATTACCCTTTTGCCCACTGCAGACTTAACAAAACCAGGGAGTGAAAGGGATATACCAGATGTAGGGCAAGATTCTCTGGCCCATAAAATCTATGATAAAACATGTCAAAACAGGCACTTCAATTAAGAGGGGAGCCTGTTGATGGTGAGAAATGTTTCTTGTTCACAAGGTAATGTTGGGTTTGCAAAGTGGCTTGTCCTGTATGCTGTGGTGTTCACCCTGGAAAAGTAGCAGGGCTTTGGACCCCTACCCAATCCATAATAAAAAACTGCTCTGTATTTATTTCAGTGGTCTGTAACTGCAGCCAAACTATGAAGTAGAAAAATTTCTCAGGTCATGCACAATTATTTAGAAGAGCTCATGCTTGAGAGGATGCTAAGGAACTTCAGAGAGACCCAGCAAAGTGACTAAATGTCAGAAAGATATACTGGTTCAATTTAAAACTAGCCATAATCTTAATGAACTAGAGATATATTTTATGAGCCAGCAGGTCTCCTTAACTCAGTCCGTTTTAGACTATTTTATGAATGTTTTTGATAGGCCTGGTTATGGAAGAGACAGCTTTTTTTTCTTTTCCCAGAGACTGGATGGCTTCTAGAGGAAATAGCATAGATCAAGCTTTTTCCCTATAGATCAACCTTATCAACCTTTTTTTTTTTTTAAAAAATTTTTGCTGGTGTACAGGCATCCTCTCCTGAAGTTCTTAAACATCTTTATCATAATGAAATTAAATTTCATTTTTCTTTACATCAATATTTAATCAAGAAAGTTCCCAACATATATCTGCGTGAAATGTCCTACTGAGAACAACAGAAAGAAAAGAATGACTAAAATATTCTATGAGATTCACTTTTTTTGTTTTAATAATTTTGACATACAAAATTTCAATTTTCACAATTAAATGTATGTACTTAAAATTCAGTGAACCAAATTTCTTGGAAAAGTAAGAATCTCTATCAAATGTCTTTTCTTCCCAGTGAATGAATATTTCCTTCCAAACTTAAAAGTAAATAACAAATTTTTGGGTTATTACAAAAGCAAAATTTTTAATTAAATCCTTGTCAAATTCTATAATTTCAGACCTTCTTTTAAACAATGTATTCAAATCACTGAAAATTGCTAACACCAGATCAATTATTTACTTTCTTTCCTCTCTCTAAAACAATTTCATCCTAGTTCAGTCACCCATGAAGTAGTATTAAAAGTTTTTCTTCAGTCTTCTAGACTTTTCTTTAGGAAAGAGAAAGAATCTATTATGCAATCACCTTGAACCGTGGAGATCTTTGGTAATTAAGAGGTACATAACTGTTTAAAATTTACAAGGACCGTGGAAAAAAGACAAGAAAAAGCCCTCTAGGTATTTCCAGAAGGAGTATGAAATATTTATTTTGAAATTCCTTAAAAAAAAGGAATTTAAAAAAAAAAAAAAATCCTAACTGCATGGTCCACTTAAAGCTATATTATTAGAGTATCTGAAAGTTGTATAGCAACCCAGATTTTTATTTCATGAAGGATAGTGTTTTCACTGTAACAGTGAATGTGACAAGTAAGAACTCTGACATGTGTCATAAAGCAAGATAGTCTGACAGTTTTGTTCAAATGGTGGCTCCCATCAGCAAAAAAGACAGTTATTGCTTCATTGTTTGATGTTCAAACTAAAGTTTCACAATGGTAAGGTGTCTTTAATTATATTACTAAACATACTGTTCATTAAGTCATTAAAAGTACTCTACACTCTAACACACAGAGCTTAAAATATGTCAGCTATGCAAAATGTGATTTCCAATGATAAATACACATCTTCTGTAGCATCCTCGAGATACTTGAGGATCCTGAAATGTCAGAGAAAGAAATCTGTCATGGGTGATATAAAGAGTAGTCTGGTACTTGACAGAACAGGGATAGAAATAATCTCTACAGATCAGCACCATTACGCAGTGAAGTCTCCTTAGTCTCTAGAGGAAGTTTCTGGACCAAGTAGTCAAAATAATCATCAAGATTTGATCTTGATTTGATCACTGTCCTAAAAATTTAAAACGGGACATAGACATGTAGAAAAGTACATATACACTTTTTAAATGGATGTATTTATTTGTAAACCTCATTCTTTTTGTGCAGGCTCACAGCTACCATTGCCATAAAGTGAATATTTATAGAACAACTTTGGTCAGAAGAAGCTCCAGGAAGTGGTCTGGAAGTTGCTACTCAAGACACCAAAGTTGGAGTTAATTCCATGTCCAAGGAAGTCTGAGGAGCTTCTGTTAGCTCAGAAAAGACCACAAAATAGAATGACCATACTATTCCTATGATTACTGTTTTCCAGATAGTGTAGTATTCTAGTTTGTCTTTCCAACATGTAACAAATTAAAATGCATTCTCTGTATTCTATAAAACTTTAATTTACTTCAGCGATATAGATTCTAGTTTTATTGCCAGAGTTTTTGCAAATGTGAGAGCCTTGAATTATGCAGACTTACATGACTGCATTTTTTGCAGCTGTCAAACTGAGTTTGCTTTGTAAAAACTTATTCAAGAATCAGTTGGTGGAAAAGTATTTTTCTTATTTGTTTAGATGACTAGATGTTTTTACTGAAGCAGTTTTGTAAATAATAGTATTAAGCAGCTCAGAAGTAAAAAAGGCAAATTAGAGAATTTACCTACTGATTTTAGCTTATTACACTTATAAGCTTTAAACTTCCTAGGGTAGAAAAAACTGAGAATAATGTAAGTAGAATTTATGTGAATTTTGTTTGCTTTTTTTTAAAAATTATGTTTAGGATAAAAATTATATACATATCTATCTGCTCTCTCTGCAGTCACACTACAGGAATACCTGGAAGGTTAAGGGGGCAGTAGCAATCCAACATTAACCATGCAGAGTTCACACAAGTAGCAGACTACAATAGGAGGAGCCAAAGTATCCAGAATTCTGTGTGGGCCTACTCACTTCCCAACTGGCCCCAAGTAAACTTTCTGTCCTCTGTCCCTACAGTGACTTCTCATTGTGCTTCCCTGGGGGGATTATTTCCTGTCAACATCCTCATCCCTGACCTCATTCTATCAAATGGGTTACAGAAAGATAATGTTAGAAATGTACTAAAAAGTGTTTCGATTTACCGGGGTCGTTTTGCAGAAGTGGCCAGGAAGGAGGCCGCACAAACTGGGTGAACCATCTGTGGGGATGGTGGTGTGGGTAGCGCTGCAACACTGCTGTCCTTGGCTGGCTCTCACGGGGTATCATTTAACATCTCACTACCTTGTGGTCCCCATTGTTAAATTAAGACTAGTGCCATTTTGTGGGTATAATGCAAAGCTTAATTAAGAGCTGCAAAGTAATTTTGTGGCTCCTCAGAGAAGAGCTCTAATGGTGCAAAACAACATCAGGTGCTGAAATTGTAAATCCTTTAATGACAGAGCCCGGGACTCATGAGATTTTCCAGGAGGTGATTAAAAGAAGTGCTGTGAGCAATTGTAATGAGAATAATACTGGTAACAAAAATAATAACATTGTACCAAGATATCAGTTTGGGCCAGATATCCCTGCTGATGGCATTCAAAGAAAATAAAATTTCAGTGCTTCGGCTTAATTTGAAAAAGAAAGTCTTTAAATTCTAAATCCTAAAAAGTATATTCTTAAACTGTATTTGGATTATAAAGGAAAGTACACACGTGGGTAAGTCATCCTTGTGAGTAACAAAATTAAAAAATTGGTTCTTAATGAGTACAGCAGTTGTTCAAAAGTTGTCTCAAAACGTGGGTTAGGTTCTCAGTTATTGTTCTGCTGAAGTCAATGAAGGTGATTCTTTTCCCACTTTTACTTATATAAACCATGAATGACATGACTGAATCTTTCAAATACAGTATTTACAGAGTCCTTCATTTAATAAGGAGGATTTTTCCTTGGCTTGCTAATTTAAAATACTTTCTTTATATGTTACTCGAGAAAAACCTAAAATTACAAGACTTGTCCTTTGGCTACTTTAGCAACAAACTACCATGTTTACTTGAGCCTACTAACTCACTCTCCTATCCAACCGAAATGAAATGAAAATTGTTCATATGTTTCTATTTTACAGGAAAAATTGTCACAATGAGTTTTGTTCAAATAACCATACCTAATTAGGCCTGTACTAAATTATTTAGTAAAATGAAACAATTTCACGTATCTCTAATCTGAAAACATTATAGACACAGAGAAAGGCTTTTCTATAAGGAGGAGGAGATGTATGAAGTATTTTTTATAAAGTACTAGGTGATGCAACAAGTAGTAAAAAAGAGAGGTGAAAACATTTAAACAAAACCAAACCAAACACACATTAAAGTTCACATGTTCTGTATTTCACTTTGCAAAGCACTCAATAGTTATTCCATTTACCACCCTGCAACCAAACAACCTAGTGAGGGAGAACAGCATTTTGTGTGACAAGAATTACAAGCAAACTTTACACAAACTTCAAAGAAAATCTAAACAGATCATTTTGTTCCTTGCCCATCTTAAAATTAGTAATCATGATTTACATTACAACTCTGCTTCAGCTGTATTTAGTACATTTGGAAAAAAAATTAATAAAACATGTGAAGCTAATAGATAGATAAAAAGGAGAAGTGAATACATTACAATCCAACCATTCCTTAATAACTAATACATTTTTAATTGCAATTTTCTGAAATGTAGGAAACTCTTCCCCAGTGCACACAATTTTTTTTCTGATAATATGTAAATGAATGAAAAAGAAAAGAGATTAATAGCAAAATAATTTATCTTTCTTTGTTTAAAAATACCACATTATGAGCCTATCTTCATTTGTTGCTTTAACTATTGTTTTGCTTTGGATTGCACACACCTGCACAACTAATTAGAAGTAGCACAACTAATTAAAAGTATCCACATACTAAACAAAATATATCCCTTTACCAGTATGTTCAACTACGTGTACAAGCATGTGATATAGAACTTTTTCTGGCGTAAATCTAAAATATAATTGCCTGAGAAATACTTCTATTTTAATTTTAAGCATAAGGCAATTAGAATTTAAAAACTTTCTGCTAAAAAGTGCTGTATTCTATACCTAGTTTAAACCTGTAAAACAGCTCTACCATTGCTTTCCATTTTTGGTATCTCTAATGTACATTTCAGGGACATATACTTATCGCATTTTGGATAACCAAAGAAATTACCAGTATAATTAACAAGAATAATAAAATACTCAAAATTTTTGTTTTAATTCATCTCCTTTCTTAGTTTGTTGTAAAATTATTATTAGCAAAGCAATACTGATTTGTTGTTAATATCTGTACAGTATTAATATGTACATTATTTTCTCTACAGTTTAAGATGAACAATAATGCAAAAATTTGAACTATAATACTTTAATTTCAAAGAAATTTTCAACAAAAATTTGGAAGAAAATAGCTTTTCCTTGCTTTTTAAGGATTCAAAAAAATTGTACAAAATGGTTTATGATAAAAACCTTAGCTAAAAATAGAGAAAAGCAAAGAAACAATCCCACTTTTTTCTGTGAAATAAAGAACGTAAAAAAACCTCAGTCAAAACCAAAACCACACAAAAGATAAAATTCCCTTCTATTCACATTCCATACTCTATATTGGTGCTCTTAAAACTACTCTGTAGTGCCGTTGGAATTTGTGTGTCCTAACACAGACAGGAGGATGTTGCCAACAACGGGTCCAGAACTAAAAAACCTTATTTTATTAGCTTTGCCATTGGTCTAATATTTAGTTAGTACCCATAACTCCATCCTCTGTGTCTCTGTTCCACTAGTTTGGAGCAGAGAGCTTTTCTTATCTCATCTCATCCTGTATTACTTAGGGCTTGATAGCACTGAAGAATTCCGGAGAGTGAGGTACAACGTCAGAAAGGAAAGAACAACATAACATTTACCCTGTAAGTCTGTCTCTGACTGGCAATACTGGAGGATGTTTAAGAAGGGCATGCAACGTTGGTCTCTTCCTACCCTCCATTGATATTTAAACTCCAGAACATCTTTGATCATTTGACTTTGCAAGGACTATCCCCTTCTACTTCTTTTACCATCTATTTATGGAGTTATTGTTCACAGTTTGTCTCATCTCCTCTATCCTGCTGATACTGTCTGCTGCTGTGATGCCTCTTACAGGAATTTCCAGAAGTTTCCTGCCCCCAATATGGAAAAGTGCGTATTTTATTTGTTTTGAACTGAATCTCTACTAGTTGTATTGTTTTACTCCAATTACAGTATTGCGAGTTTTGATGAAAGTCAGTTCTACACAAACCTTATGCACCACATTCAAGATTTTGCAAATATTGATTAGGTGCCCCTTCACTCTTCTTTCCAGACAGAAGATATCGAAACGCTACTTTTATTCTCTCCTGGTAAGGGAATTTTTCCACATTCTCACTCATTATATTTTCCCTTCTCTACATTTTCTTTAGCTGTACTGTATCTTTCCAGAGATGCCAGGAACAAAAGTAAAAGTACAGACAGTGCTTGTATCTTGTAAGGATTTCATTCAATGTCAAAAGAACATTTTCTGTCTTGTTTTCAACAGTACCATACAGATAATTAGCAAAACCATATGAAAAATATATAGGACTTCCAAAATGGTGTTTTCAGACCTGGGATCTCAGGCCAAACATGAGATTTACATTGCTAGAGTCCTTGATCCCCAGAACTGAAAGGGGCCCATTGCAATTCATTTAGCAGAGCTGCAGTGCAAAATTTAAAATGCCAGGGCAGACTGACTGAAAACCACAGCACAGACTTAGACAGATGCTCAGAGCTGGATATCTGAGAAAGAATATCCACAAAGACAAAGTATGAAGTAGAGATTTGTGAGTGCCGAGGGCCACGTGAAACCACATGGTACCACACGGGTACCTATGTTTAGGTATGGCTACCTGTCCTGCAATCACACTCCCCAAAGGATGCTTAATATATTTTTTTGGCAAGACTTATCATCTGCAAAGCTACCTATTAAAGAGATTTAAATTTTATTCTTAAGTGAACATGAAGAGGCTCACAGGTGGCAAAATCCCCTAAACATAGGTCATACGTGAATTTCAGTTCCCTGTTTGCTTTGTCATTCGCCTAAACACACATGCAAACACAACCACAAAGATGGAAAACATGGGAGTTTCCAACAGTATGGGAAATCAATTAAAATAATTTTTTCTCCCCTTAAGAAAAGCATTTTGCCTGTTTTCAGGATAATTGAACTAAATCTAGTTTGACATATTGCTGCTCACTGTAAGTTTTCACCATCTTCAGATGGTGATTGGTATAAGATATATATTTCAGATATAAAGTTTCAGAAATTACATTCTTTTTCCTGTCTCTGGGAAAACATAAATCAAAATATCATGACTCTTATGAAGCATAGACAGTAAAAGATGCCCTTTGAGTCTCTTGTTATTACTTTTGAGTTAATAGCTGAACATTTTGAGAAATTCCTCTTTTAAAAAAAGCTAGAAAACAGCCAGTAGTTTCCAAAGTAATCAAGACCTCTTAGAACAATAAAACTTTCAAATTGTTAAGGATCTGAACTTCAATTTTTCAGTACATTACTTGTTTTGATAAAAGAGAATATCAAGACTAAGAGTATTAAAATTAGATCCTAGTATTATCTTATTTTGAAGTTATCTTTCAAAGAAAAAAAAAATCCACATTGATGTTTCCCTGTTTAAAAAAACAAAGTTGATGATTGCCTGCTAATTATCTAGATAGAGTTGGCTGGAATACCCTCTACTGTTAGAGAAATCACAAAGAGCCTCACATTTGTATAGTGACAAGGGTTTTTTGAAAAGCTTGTAATTATACAGACAGTAGGGCAATCTATCCTTGGGAATTGTTTAGTTCATTGGGTGGTTCATCAGAGGTTTGCATTGGCAGATGGTAAACCTTATAAAAATTACATGTGTGCCATTTACTTTAGTTTCCTTTCAAATCTTCTTCATTGCCCAAGGAGAAAAGAGGTAGCTTTTCTGTGTAGACTGTTTTCCTTTACAACTCTGGGGCAAACTCTTTGCTCAGAATCTGCCATGAAGCATTCCTTTGGTCAGATCCTTAAACCAATGGAAAACCAAGTGTGTCAGCAGAGGCAGAGGCAGCAGGACAGGAGCTGCCCTGTGCTGGATGACTCTGTGGGACACCTGATTTACAGGGCTGGTCTCACAAGAAATAACACCTCAGCCACAGAGAGTAGGAATTTGGACCATTATAAGGAACAGCTAATCATAGGCATCCAGCCCAGACCAACAAAAAAAAACTCTTCAAGATAATTTGGTCTAAGTCTAAGCATGCTAGTGGACTACATGAGAGGATAGTGATCGTGGCCCTGGAAAAAACCTATCTCGACTAAGATTATTGTTCAGTCATTAATCTAGAGTTTCAATTCAACAGGACTTAAACTATTACACCGAATAAAAGGAAACAATTGAAAATTTAAACATTGATTCTATGTGTGAGTAAGCAGGCGAAAAATTAATTAAGTTGCAGCAATAAGGAAATGAAATACAATTATTACAGTACACGAACCAGGAGATATCCCATTGCAGGACAAAATCTTAAACTCAAGATTCCAGTAATTTGTATGAAGTGTGTTTGGAAAATTTTGTTCCTGAGAGGCAAAAGAAAACATATGTCTCAACATCTTGTTAGATTCCATATTCTTACTTTCTTTTCTAAAATGAAAAGATAAATAAGATTTCACATAAGATTAAAGATTTTAAAGAGTGTATTCAGCCTTAGAAACCAAGAAAATGCTACATAGAGACCACATTTTCCAAATAAATTTTTTGGTTTCAGTGTTTCATTTATACTAATGACAGTGTAACAGTCAAATTCTTAAACCTGTATTTAAAATGTTGGACTAAATGGGCTAATTTGCAGAACTCAAAGAAAATTAAGCAAGATTTGTTTGTGTTTTTTTTCAGAAACCTGCCAAAACACTTTAATTTCCTTAGTAATAAAGAGCATCTATACAAAGGGGAAGGCTGGAATATACTCTCTCTTAATTGCAAATCTCTGCATTTAGACCTTTACCATAGGGACTTGTAAGTGAAAGAAATCCTGCACTAGCTATTTTATGTAGACCGAAGGTTACAGAATGTTTCGTTGTCTTCTTGAGTGCTTTTCCTTTATTGCCTCCTATATGATCTTATGCTCTTCCTCTTTTTGGGGAGGGTGTGTGTGTGTGATGGGAGGGAGTGCTAGGCACATGTGCTACCATAGCAACTGCTACCAGTTACAGGACCAAAAATCAGCGAAAATGTCCAAACCTGACTTTTTGTCTCTGTTACTTGAGCCTGGCTGTTTTCAAAGCTCTGCGGTTGTTCACAGTCATTTCTAATAATTTCCTTCATTTTGTTCTTCAGAGGCTCAATGGATGACCTAAAGGAAGGCCACCTGACCTGGTGCCAGGATATTTCCCTTCACAGTCTAGTCTCATCAGTTTTACTGGTTCATCACTACAGTACAAATTAGCCACTGAATCACAACTGCTAAAGCCCCTAAGTGTGAGAAAATTAATTATTCTATTTCTAGCTTTGCCTGGAACTCCCTGTGTTTGATGAGAATGGCACAAAGGATTATGTGCTTAGTACATTTCTGCTGAGGATGGAGGAGACCTTCATATACAGAAAGTTTCTGGTTTTAATTTTTTTTAATAATAAAATATTTTGTAATGAATTAATCTGAAGTGATAGAATAGAATAGACTAGAATAGAACTTGTTAAGTGAAAAGAGCACAAAGAGCTGCTCTAGCATGATTAGAGATTTATCTGTAAGGGTCACTTGTAGGCTACAGCCAACTCTTCATAATTTTCCTTGCCAGAGAGGTCATCACTGGAGCATGCTGCATGCCAGTTTCTGATACGGACCATAAGAAACTGTTCTGCTTGACTTTACATTCTAATGAGAGTTAATACTGTCCCCAAATCTGCGCTGGTCTTGGGAATAGAAAGACAGAATTTCTCCACAATGACTCAAATGCTGCCAGTGCTGCAAGCGTTCTTGAAGTATTGCCAGTTGTTTGCTGTTTCCATTGGTTAATTTTGTCAGCGCTTCCGTTTCGGTAACATTGTAAAGAGAAAAGCTACTTGCTCCTGAAAAGACTGGTAAAAAACGCCGTCTTCTGTTTCCATAGGATAAAACTGACTTTTTCTCCACACTGATGTTAAAGAATACATTCATGTGAAATCAGCCTTCTGGAAATCAGGGGGACAGAGCAGCTAAATCACATGCTCACATCTCAGACAAGAAGGAATCAGAGTTGAGGAGAAAGGTTAAAGTTAGGGTTTGAAGAAGCATTTGAGAGGCTGAATGCTTGAATTTTGGACTGAATGATTTTTCAGTTCATGGATATTTTAACAGAGGCACTTGGTTGAATAGAGTCCTCTGGATATCAGCATTAATACTAAATTATTCCATTATGGTCAGTACAATTATAATGAATGCATGAATCATTAATGCCAATATTTCTTCTATAGTTTCTTACAGCAGTAGTTGGGTATTTCCAAGCTAATGCAATCCTAGTACAACTGGTACTCTAAAAAGATAAATTCATAGAGGAACGAATGCAGAAAAAGGCTCCTAGGATGATTGTAGTGATAAGGAATAAATCTTATTGGCATAGATTAAAAGTGTTTGACTGGATGCACCCAGCTGACAGCTCCCTATAAATACGTCAGTGGAGCAAACATCTGAGAAAAAGAGTTGTAAAAAGTAAGACTATACTGGAACAAGAATACATTACTCTAAACTGGTAATGAATGCATTTACTGGATTCTTTCTAAATATCCAGTCAATGAAATTTTTGTATTACTTTCCAAATAGCATGGTGAGGGCAAGAAAGTAACCCACTTTTGAGATGGTTTTGGATGACTATAATTAAGAGAATTATATGAAGTAATTACTTAAAATAGCTGAGGAGGACACTCTCTGGTACAAGCTTTACCTTCAAGGCCAATTTTTGTGAAGACTTTTTCTACAATGAACGTACTATCTTGTCTTATTTTCTTCTTTCAGGGGAAAAAAACCAAACTAGAACAACACCTCCCCACTCCCCCAAACCATTAAAAAAAAAAAAATTAAAAGTACCTTGCACAAAGGAAGCCAGTGACACATGCTGTTGTGCGTCTCACCCAAAGGATACTGGCTGTTAAGGAAACCTGGACACACACTTCTAGATGGGCTCAGCACTGGATGTTTGGGAAAAGGAGGTTTCTGGACTGGGAGGAAATTTAAATTGGGTTGAATAAAAGGAGCACCCATCCTGGTAGCATAGCAGTGATACAGCTGGATCTTCCTGCATCTCTCCTCTATTCCTTCGTTACAAACTTCCTTCCCACTCCAATAAGTCTAAATGAGCAATAAGGTACTTGTATAATCCCTGTCTGAGTCCTATATTTCTTATCTTTTCTCCTACCTTAGAGTCAACTCTTTCTTTCCATAACCCAGCTAAACTCCTTTCTCTTGTAAATTCACGAGACACAGGAATTATTTAACCTGGCCATCCATAGGCTTTGTTGTGGCTCTAACATTAATTTCTTCTTTGGCATCTTGCCAGCCTAATCCACATCATCACATTTTTCAATTGCTTTTGCTATTTGGTCATGGCACTCTCATTTCCATATGAGTGAACTGCTTTATTAAGTCTTTGTATTTTTATTTGCTAAGAGATTTAATTGCTGTGTATATGTCAATACTATTTTACAGATGTTTACAGTAATTGTATCTAATTTAATTGCTTCATTTAAGGGCTGGCAGGGCAATTAGTGATGGTTAGCAACCTAACGTTTTTGAAAAGTTGGAGTATTTACTGGTTGTTCTTATTAAAGATATTCCAAGAAGTGAATTTAGATGTTGCCTGGAAGCAAAATGAAGAAAAAGACATTCTTGAGGTGTATTGTATGTAGAGGAGGGTGTCCAGCACTTCACACACAATGTGGATTGCCTTTGATGGAGACTGATGAAAACATAGGAAAACGTGTTGCATTTTTCAAGCTTTTCAACTTACACAGTTCTTGAAAGAACAGAAACAACAAATGCCTGTGCTTTTGTATCTTGCAGCACACAGTACTGTCCTTGTAAGGAATTAACAAGTGGAAGCTTTTTACGTACTTTCTACTGGACAAAATTCTCTACTTGAGGAGGAACAGAAGCTTTTAAAAGGGCATAGTCACGAGTACTACAGTGGGAATATAGGTAACGGAAAAAGAAAATGGGGAATAAAGCTGGTGCAAAGAAATAGCAGAAATTAAACAGGGAAATTGAACACTGTAAGGATTAGCTAAGTGAACACCTGCCTTCTGGCTGCTGGAAAGGAATATTTCTCTTTTCATTTTGAGACTGATAATTGATTATTAAAGGTGGTATAATATTTTTCAGTTATATTTTACTTTAACTGCACTGCAGGCAATCCTCATGTAGAGAAATAATTTATTCTCAAAGCTCAAGATGTTGCAAATAATTACTTTAATAGTAATTGAATTATGTCTTATCAGTATCATTTAAGAATTATATTTGAAAATGCACTAGTGGTGATACGTAAGCTTGCAATTCTACTTAAAGTGATACATGCTTCAATTACATGTCAACTGAAATTAGTGCTAAACCTAATGAAAACCGTGCATGCTACTCTTCAGCCTCTTTCTAAAGTCACTATGAGTCTTGCAATCCATTGAGTACGACACTAGAATCCATAATGTTGCCATTATGGACAAACATTACATTTATATATACAATAGGCATCTTTCACATGCATGTTACAGCACAGATGCTCTAAATTCCTATTTATAATACCATTACAGAAATCTGACATAAGATATTGTTACTAATCGTCTTGACCCAAGTGGTTATGTTAATTCACATGCATCTCATTATACAATTGAAATAAAAGAATCTCTATGTGAAACTTGAAGTCTCGAAAACAGCTCAAAAAAAGATCATGGCACATCTACAGTCTGGAGCTCATGAGCATAATTCATATTCTAGTATTTACAACAAAAATAAAGAGTGGTGGAACACATCTTTTCTGAAATGGATTAAAGATGATAGAGGTAAATAATCTGATGTATAATTCTACTGAAGTTTTAATTTTATGGCAGAGAGAATAAGGATAATGTGAAAAAAAAATCCCAGATATTATAATTGTTATTAAAATTATGTCAAAAAAGAAAAGGAAATAAAGTAGAACAGATGACTGGCATAGCATGTCTAAATTTCTTCATGACTACTTCAAAATGCATTATTCATATATCAAATAGCAATTTAAAAGTTCAAAAATTACAAAATAATTTACATGTAAGTATTTTGAGCTACACCTTTATTTCCTTTATTTTAAACACGTTTAAGATGCCAGGTATTTTTCTGAAAGTTTCTGGATCTAAACTAGTTCCTCTGTCCATATTTATTATACAAATATTCTCGGACAAATTAGCAAACTTGTTCTGTATGCAGCCTTGACTGTGATGTCAGAAATATATTTGTGTGTAATAACACAGTTGTAAAATCCTGTCTGCAGGTACATGGATAGGTATTATGTTTACACTTCACAGTGAGTTTTTTTGTGTTTTATAGGTGAGTTTATCACAAAATGATCAGGCTTTAATAAATATACCAGTTTGAAATAAGAGGTAATTTTACAAATACCATATGGTTGTATTGGATACACTTTTTCTCTTATAAAAACCAGTAGGACTTATTAACGATGATGAGAAAAGCAATGTGCCTCCTGTGTTTTGTCCAATTTTTCCTGATATTTCGTATGCAAATTCAGTGGGAGAAAATATACAAAAAGACAGAGAAACCTTTCTTTGGAGATTTCAGTGAAATAAGACATAATCTTTATTTTTCTTTTGGAAAAAGAAAATACAGCCTTCTCTTTACAGAAATGATTACTGTAACCCAATGAACACGACCTTATTATACTCTTCACATAGTTAATAATAATACTGATACATTTCTCTTTTTTATCTTGGCTTTATTTTGTCTTTCTTATTGTAATTTATGAAAGTAAATTATTGCAAAGATTGTATGTCAAGGGAATAACAATCATGGCCTAATATCTAGCATAACTACAATGCATCTGGGTGGTTGTGATTCAGTAATGCCTGCACAAAGAGCCAGAGGAGTGAAACAACAACAGAGAAAAATTTAAAAAGGCCACAGTCTGTTTCAAAGCCCACCTATTGTGACTAAAGAGAAGTGAAGGTAAATGCCAGCCTTGTCCTGAGAAAATGATTATCTATTCAAAATTCACACTTCTACAGTAGCAATTTGTTTTGAGAACAACACCAAAACAGGCCATTATACAACGTGGGATAGTGCTTGAGAGTTCCTTGCTTCCTTCTGAGTTTTGAAAGGTTCTGGTAATTGTAGAGGTCGACATTAGATATATAATACATGCACTCCTTTTTCTGAGAAACCTTTCTGGAGAAAATATTTGAAGTATGGCTAAAATAGACTTTTAAAATGTATTAACTGTTACGTTTCAAGCTGACGCACAAATTTTTTAGTCCCTTGCCAAAGTGAAATGTTTAGGAGCCATTATTTTCATTAGTTGCATTAAGTTCTGCTGACGATTTTGGGGATTCCTACTTTTAGAAAACTTTTTTCTAATATTAATGCAGCATTTTACTAGGTGTCAAGCTATATTTTAAACTTCTGCAGAAGAACAAAAGAAAATGGATTCCTGAAAGACTGAGTTTTTTTACTGGTTCTCAGCTTGGGACCCAGGTTCAATTTCTTCTCTGCCTGAAGCAATTTACACTCATGTTTCCCTGTTCCCAGAAGAGTGCCCTCACTATGAGCATATTCAGGCTTTTTGGTTAAAGTCTGTCAAATTCTCTTGTTAAAACTAATCCACCTCACACAGAAGAATCCTACTTTCTGATTAACACATGGGGGCTGTATTACCTACATTACACAAGTTAAGACAGCATTACAGTGAAAGAAATGAGTGGCATTTCCTCCTCCTCTATCTTATTGAGTGTGGCAAGGGAATGTAAGAACAGCTTCCTAGACCAAAAGACTTGTTTTGTACTGCAACACATTACCACCAGGGCAGTGGATAGTACCTCTCAGATGCAGCGTTGATACCTATTTTAAATCAAAAAGTATTTAGGTATAATGTACTTAGAGAATAAGAGTGTCAGAATCTCCTTGTGATGCTAGCTTTGGGCAGTCTTTTTGGATCTGTAATATCACTCAATGATTATGTATTTTGTACAACACAAAGAAGGATTTGGATTAGGAAATACAGAAATAGCAGATTAGACCCAGGTCAGTGAAACCCAAATACATTTAGATCCACTGAACTCTTCAATAAACACTTACAGGGGATTCTATCATGATGAATCATATCTGCCCACCTCATCCAAAACTAGTGAGAGTTATGAATCTGTGCACAGTTTTTTGAAGAGAGACATTCATGACATTATTCTTGTTTATCCTTAAGACTGAATAAATTCTCAATCAACTCCATCAGATATGTCGTTAGAGTTCACTCAAATTTGATATTTTTCTAAGGCTCAGGTTAAGCGTTTCCAATTCCTTTTATCTCTCAGTATGCAAACTGTCTTCTAAGGATTCTGCCATGAACGACACTCTCAGACCATAAAATTGAATAAAATTTTTGGGGATTGCAATGGCTGTTCACTAATAGTCAGTATATATTTTTAAAGAGTATTTCCAAATGTTTTAATAGACTCACCTTTTTCATTCTGTCAGAAGAAAGGAATATCATTAAGATGCTAATACATGAGAAATACTTGGTTCTGAAATTAAACTTGAACTGCTGTAAAGTAACTGGAAAATATTAAAATAAACTGTGTTAAATGCCTTGCTAGAATAATTGAAACTCTCTTTTCTATTGTTAAAAATTTCTTAAAAGTTGTGATTAATGATTTTTCATGTTGTATTGACAGACTGAGGAGGTTTTACATGTTTTCTGAGATGCAGTTTGGACATCCCCAATTTAAAAAGAAAAAAAAGTATTATTTGATCTAAAAGAATGTACCATTAAACTATAAAAGTAAAATTTGACATAGCATAACAAATTCTAATTCTCATACTTCTACAAATCTGCATTCTTTGTTTTATTTTGTTTTCTTCCTAAGTAATGGTCTTATTCTATTTAAATAACTCAGTGAAAAGCCTTAAACCCAACAATGCATTCAAACTCAGAAAATTAAGAATTACCTTACGTTTTTCATGTCTTGTGCAGCATGGGAATGTTTCTTAAAATATACCTATATTTGCTTAGGTTTGTTGAGCAGATGTGGGATTAATTATATATTTAAGTGCCTTGTTGAACAGAGGTCCATTTCTTGTTAAAATCAGATGCTTAAGTGGAAAGCCATATACAGGATTTAGTAACTTGATAGTGCATTAAAATATGTAATATGATTATTTTTATATAAAACATTTCCCTTTAGATTACCAGCTCTAGTGATTCACAAACTGAGTTGTCCAGTTAGTGGCACAGTTTCCTGTTTCACACATGGAATAAATTTACCTCAAAAATATCTACTCTGGATACTAAGTAGTGATAATATAAACAGATGAGAGAATGTATTTGTCATCAGGAAAGCAGGAAATTGAGAATATTGAGCTACAACAGCAACAGCAAAAAAAATGGAATTGTGCATCATCTCACACAAAGTTAAGTTTATGGTACTCAAGAGAAAATCAGTGATAAAATCCATTTAAAAAAAATAAAGGAAGCGACTTTCACTTGTTGCCCATTTCTTCAGGAAAGTGCCAGTAGGTGTTCTTTCCAGCTTGCCTGCAAGGCAGATGAAAGGCTCCTCAGATTAATTACTGCTCAGTTGTGACAGGCTTGGGAGATGGTTTCTATTCTAGAGCCTACCTTTTTTTTCTTTTTTTTTTTAAACGGTAGTTTTCCTTCATTTCTGTCTGATCTCTGACTCACCACTGTGGAATGAAAAGAAAAGCTTTCTGTGCACTGCCCAGACTGCCACAAATGTTATGCTGATGGTAGCATATGATTAAATATAGGGTTTTTTCTTCAGCATTTGTATTGCTGCTTGTAGCAGGCCCTCTGCTGAATAGAGAAAGCCCAAGATCTTTCCCAAAGCACCTTGACGTGCAGTGAAATATTGGTATTTGAATTAGACCCTAATCAGGAGCAGCAGAGAAAGTGATGTGTTTCAGAGCTGCCTTTTTTGTAGCCAATTACTCCAGGCTCCTAGTGTTCATGTCTTCCATGTACTTTCTTTAATTAGCACTTTATTAGTTTGGCTTCAGAGAGATGGTTCTGGAGAAAACTTTCCTGATGCTGCCAAACGGTCAGAAGCAGGAGGTGATTAAATTTAGTCCCAAGCAATAGGCATCTGCATGCGTTCTTTGAATCTCAGTGTGCTTTAAAATGATGTGTTCCCAATAATTTATGCCCAGAGGGATGTGCTGTCAGTAAATACGTGTGAAAAACTGTCTCATAGTATTAGCACTGTCTATATGCTATTCATTTAGATCTACTTCAATAATAGGATTCTTGGCTCCTCCCCATTAAGCTCAAGTTGATTTATGTTAATGGCAAATGAAATATGAAATGCAAGGGCCTAATTTTTGGTAGATTGGAAGGGAAAAAATCAGCAATTTCTGTTCAGTACAACACTTTTTTTATTGCTTCCATTATGAGCAGGTCTGTTGTCTTCATTTTACAGCTATTAACCCCAATATTGTCTTCAGAGACAATTATTAAAGAAGACTATTCTAGTCAAAACAGCAAAATAATTGAATAAACACAGATGATTTAAGAAAACACAGACAGGGACGTTTTCTCTACTTCTTGAGAAATGGTAAATTCAGAAGAAGATGTAGTTGCAAATCCTGTAGGATTTGTTAAAGTGAAAATGATAGCAATGTCAGTAAAAATTTTTGTATTAATTAAAGGCTAGGTAGCTGGTTAGTCTCCTTAGCCCATCAGATGCCAGCTGTGTGGAATGTCTCCACGGGCAGGGGGCAGGGAATGAAGGATGCCTGAGTGCAGATGGAGATAAAGCACAAGTAGGGATACTTTTTACTTAAATAGTATGGCGTTCATTCTCCTTCTAAGTGACTGATATCAAGCAGGTGAATTTGCTTGGGTTTTGTTGTGGGCTGGTTTGTTTGTTTGTTTGTTTGTTTTTTTTAAATCACCAAACCGTGTCAGCAAGTCTATCTACAGGCAAAGCAGACTTCTTCCTGGGAAGAAGAGTATTAGTTTCTGGGTCTCTGGGTGGCAGCTGCTGACAGCTATTTCCCTTGTTACTATTGCTCCACATCTTCCCTCACCAGAGTTGTAGTGTGGAGGATGCACAGCAGGACCACAATGTTCTAGTTGCTGGAACAAGTTCTAGTTTCCAAATTTTTGGCAATTTACTTAAATTTTTGAATGCTACCGCAAAACTTATTGAACATGCTCTTCCCATCAAATTGCAGTGTTGTTCATGAACAGGTGACTCATGTCTTTGGAAGTTCACGAGTATGAGTTCTGGCTGAAACTGTTGAAAAGATGATTTGCTAACAATTGAAAAGACCTGTCAGAGGGTTCATAGTCATACTATGGCCTAACTGATTTAAACTAAAGAAAATGCTAAAAGAATGCAAAGACAGTCAATTTCAATCACTTTTTTCTTAATTCATAGCTAAGAGAAATTTTTTTACTATAGTTAATGAAATCCATAGACAAATTAAGAACTTGATTCACTATCCTGTATATAAATAGCATGCATTAATTCAATAGACTCATTTGTGTTTTTCAAGGAGAATGTCCAACACAGAGGTCAGCAACATATTCTGACATACAACTTAGACAGTCATTTGTTTCTTTGCTGAGGGAGCACAAAGTACAGTGGATGGCTAACCTGAGGGCACAGCCCTGGGTTTCTTTACAAACACCTCTTGATTGTAAAGGAAGCGATTAATGAAGAATTGTATCTTAATGCGAACCAATAACATTTTGTTCTTTATAGACGACATCTTAGAAAGACTAGGAAAGCAAAAACTGGTGGTCAAAACAGCCAGAAGATGTTGCCAGCTTGTATCATATCCATTAAAAAGAAATCTTTTTTCCTCCAAGACTCCACAAAAAGCACAGCAAAACTTCCAAACAGCTGAATTTTAATATCAGTCAACATTAATTTTGCAACAATCTCAAACCTGAGTGCTTGTCCGCTTTTGCTGCTATCAGTGTCATATAATGAATGAATTCAGAGACTTCTGTTGCCACATGCCATGTGTTTTCAGCTGGTAGGTGGCAGAACATCCCTGGGAATGAGCAAGGAATAACATTTAACTTCATTCATCAAGACCACCAATAGCGCTATGACTTGCTGAGTTTTGACAGAATCACTAGTACACTCTAGATAAAAAATGTTGGTGTTGTCACTAGTGCTCTCACGTCTCATCAGCAGGACTGCTGCACTGTGCATGGCTGGATCCACAAACAAACTTGCAAAAAGCAGAAGTGTATAGTTTCTGCACCCTCTCTGGCGCTTTTAAAGCCCTACAATCTCTTTTGAATTGCAATTGGTTGGTTTAGAATTGTAAAATTGTTTCGAATTGTTGCTTTTAAGATGATAGCTCCTCCAATGCCCTGAAGAGGAAACCAAGCACAAACTTATACATCCTTGTGAAGGCCTAGATGAGTGTTGCAACAAAATTCCACTATAAAAAATTAAGTTGAAATTCTCTTCTTGTGTTGTATCTACTGTATTACATGCAAGAAAACTGTGAATGCACACATTGAAGAAAACCAACAAAGATATGTTTGCAAGTAATGAAAAAACTGGATTCTGACTATGAAAGAAACACTTTAAAAAAAAAAAGAAAAAAAAAAAAAGAAAAAAAAAAAAAGAAAAAAAAAAAAAAAACAAAAAAAAAAACCTTTCTTTTTATGAAAGAAACTGAAACTCTCTGTTCAGTAAGAACCATATTATACACTTTATTACTTCAGTTTACAATGTTAGTCTTTACACTTATATTCAACAGGAAAAACACTTCGCTTTCTAGATAATCATCTGCCTATCTTCTGTCTAGCTATCATTTTCATTTAAAAATTCTTTCCCTAAATCAGCTTCTGCCATTTCTGTAACACAGGCAGAAAATATTTAATTTATTGGTGAAATGCATCTAATTCTAGGGGTAAATAAAGATAAACAGTACAGAAAACCAGCAATATCCCTAGCACAAGAGGAGAATGACTTTTTTTGATTCAAAATGATGGGGTAATATTTATTCTTCAAATTATTAAATCTGTTGGAATTTTCCCAAGACACAAGTTACTTGGCATGAAAGACAACAGCTAAACAGGTTTTCCATGGATCGAACATGTCTAACTGAATAGGACAGAGTATAATAGTTTTGTGTATTAGCATGAGTCACAAAGTATTTTTAAATACTTAGTCTTTTAAAACTAAGATTTCAGTGTGTTAATATTTGTGAGTAGCGGGAAAATAATGTCTTATGTAAGTGAGAAAATGCTTCTTATGACTGAAATGGGTAGTTGGTCAGAATAGATTTTAAGAGGTTTTGTCTTTCTGATTTGTGTGATTCTGGATTTAGTCTTGTTTTGTTCTGTTGGACTCTTTTAAGAAAGAGATTAATTAAATTACATGAACTCAAATACATGAACTTAGCTTAACTTTCCTGAGCTAGTCAAAATTTGACATTAATAATATAGGATACTATATGGTATTTAAAATTCATTGGCTTACTGAAATAATTTTCTGTCCATATTTAAAGTTAACAGTGATCTAGATTGCAACATGACTTTGTAATCTTCTTAAGTAGCAACATCAAGTACTTATGCAAAACAAAGAGACAACACTACACCAAAAATACTTGATTATCAAGTTCAAAACAAGAATTCTAGAAAGCAACATATTGCACTCATTTTATACTTAATATTTTTACCTGTTTAACTAAAAAATAGGATTTTTTAAATTTTTATATATATACATAATTTTAATGCAGTTATCATATTTATCCTGTCCAAAAGGGAGAATGAGCAAGAATAAACAAAAGAAGTACTTAATGTACTGTGTGGATTAACTACAGCTGCTTCTTCTGAGAGTTTAAGGTGATTTGCTTAAAATCAGAATAAAAACTGAGAAATTAAATTCAGAAATAGCTTCTAGAATCTTTAGTCTTACTGCCAAATACCTTGCAGCCTTTTAAAAAAGTTTTTCCTTTCTGAAAATGGAAAAATAATGAGAATCTTGCTGCTTGTATTTGCAATCACCAATGTAATCCATATTTTTGTCATTAAAACCAGGATTTTTGTCAATTTAAACATTTCAGTTATATTGTAATATGATGAAAAGTAATGAACAATAATGGACCTGTTTTATAATTTCTGTAGTAAGAAAATTTGTATTTCTTTCTAGTGTGATGAATTTTGGTTTCTTTCTCATAAAACCAATCTTAAAAACAGAATAAGAATTTATTTCAGTTTATTTGTCACTAGAGCTATGTTTGACTAAAAAAACCCCATGATCCTTGGGATTCCAGCTGTATGAATAACCGACATCTTCCAGAAAGCATGAAAAATAACATAATTTTTGAATACTTTCCCACAAAATTATTTAGAATTTACAATATTGCATAATACAGAATTAAGTAATTTGAAAAACATTTTAATATATATCAAAAGGCATGTAAAAAGTTCATTATGAATAATATTTTCTAAAAGCTACAATCAATTTTAGTGTGTAATCTGTTTTTGTCAGTTTATGAAATAGGTCCACTAACAAGAAAGGAAACACAGAACGTTTACATGTGAACCCATTTAAATGAATGCCTAATTTTTAACCTATCTGAAAGTTTGGGGGTTTTTTTCTAATGCTATTTTTCTATTTTCATTTTCTGTTTTATCAATCTGGTCTCTAGTTATGATGTTAAAGCTTGACTGACTCTGTGGAAATCTTTTCTTGGGGGCTGACTCTTGGTCTGCTTCATTTAGTGACTAAGTTCATCACACTGTTTCTCACTAGGTAACAAGAAAGAGAAATAATGAAAGGAGCCACGTGCAGTCAGCAAGTACAGAAGATAAAACATCACCAGCTGAAAGTGAGACACCTCAGAGCACCCCAAAAGAATCCACATCTTCACTTTCAAGTAACAATATTGCATACATGAAAATTAAGAAAGGAAATATGCAAAGCTCGTGGTGGCAGGAAAGTGGCATTGGCTAAAGTGAGAAGCAAGTGGTGGTGAGCAGAGATTTCAGGTGGCAGTGCAGGCATGGTCATCATCTTTCAGGAAGGAAAAAAGAAGTATTAAATGACTGTCTTAAAAAATGCAACTGTCAAAAGAACTGTAAGAAAACCTCATCTTATTCTTATAGGATTTTCCCTGAATTTTGTAGAAAACAATGTTATCTGTATAATACTGAGTTGGAGACTTTCTTTTTGTTGGAATTTCCTTCCAAAAAGCAGTGATGCAGTAGCAGAATAGCTTTTTATGTCAGGTTCTGGAAGGGCACAGACAAAAATGAAAAGGAGGAAATAGGTAATTAAGATCACCTGGCTGAGGAGTGTAAAGCATGTTGTACAATTACAAACTCCTACCAGTTTAATACCCAGAGGTTCCAGATGGATTTGCCCACTGATGTTTCAAGGACTACCCATTTTTACATAAAACATTAAAAATCTTGCCTGATTACTCCATGGTCTGTTTAGGATGACTTTTAGGACTGCACAGCTGTTTCAGAATGTTTTTCCTAAAATAATACATTTGCAAAATGATCTGGAAAATTTATGTTTCCTCCTCCTCCTGCTCCTGCTTCTGCTCCTCCTCCTCCTCCTCTTCCTTCTCTTCTTGCTCCTTTCCATGGGGTGCAGTCCTTAGGAATGGACTCCCCCACAGAGTGTGGCTCCCCCATAGAGCTATAATTCCTGCCAAAAAATCTGCTCCTGTGTGAGCTTCACTCCATGGGCTGCAGTTCCTGCCAGGACCCTTCTCCAGTGAGGGTTCTCTATATATTTAACAATTATTACCCTACAACAGATATTCGCAAAGCTTAGCAACCACATCTGGTCAAGATACTCCAATAACTGCATCATGGACAGGTGGGAAATTTCAGTGGGTCCTGCTGAAAAATGTATGTCTATAAGAAAAAGCGTACTGGAGGAACTGTCTGCTGGACTGGGAAGGATGCCTGACATGATATGCATCTGGAGGTTGCTGCTGCTTCTCTTCCAAGTTGAACACTTGGAAGAGGTTATTACTTTCCTCTACTTTGCTTTCTCTCTTGCTCTCTCCTTTTTTTTTTTTTTTCTGTTTTCTTCTTCCCCCTCATTCTTGTAAGAAGTGTGCCATTAACTTATCAGTTTGGATATATTCACAATAATTTGTGCATCTGACATCACTGTGGATGTCCACAGCATGCAGTGCAGTTGGAAGTGTGAGGAGCTTCAGGTACCATTTAAATATGAGGCATTCCCACAGACCTCTTGGCTCAAAATTCATGTTAACTTTGCAGATATTCCCTACAGGGAGTTATATATGCCCTGATATTCTTAAATTCTTCCAGCTCCTAATAGTAAACAAGACTTCTTCTACAAGGCATTTGAACTATTAATAGTATCTTTATGTCTTATAATAAAAAATGAAAATTATTTTATGTTAGAATAGCCCTTACCTGTTCACAAGAGAAACCTGGTGGAAGTTTAGTTCTTGAATCAAACTAGTTGATTCAAAAATTTCCGGAAAAGGATACAATGAGCAATGTCTGACTGCATTTAAGTTATTTGCTTAGGTCGCTTGCAATTCTGCATATATAACTCTTTATGAATTGCAACAAGTACCTATAAATGATTGAAACATTTGTATGAATTTAAAAAAAAAAGTTGGCTTTAATATAGGTATTCCACCTGAAACACCTATTTTCTTTTTCCCTCCATCTTGTTTCTTTTTCAGATTTTGGTTGAAAAACTAACAGAGAAAAAAAGCAGTACATTCATAATTTTCATCAGCCATAGGAAAGGATCTAGCTTTTCCTTAAATATTTATGTTTACACATCCAAAATATTTTAATTTTTATTTGCCAGAAGTTGGAATAGCTTTTCAGCTTCTTTCTTTAATGAAGTGAAAAAAATGTTAAATGTACTTGGAAAAAGTTTTGATGAGGGACAAAATGCAATAACCTAAATAATGCTCATGTTAGTATTTGAATATCAGTCTTTTACATTCAATATTGCTAATTTTAAAATGATTTAAAATGTACCTGTCTCTCATACAGAACTCTGGTACCTTTTTAGGTGAAATGAATATATTGATACAGCATTTTGTGACTTAATTGTTATTCTTCTTGCTCTCTAAAGTTGTAATATATGGAAAATACTGCAGACTTCTATTCCCTGATGACCTATTGAGTACATGAAATATTGAGAGTCTTTGGCTTGCATTTTAATAGCTTGCATCTAGTCTACATTTGTCAAGTATTTGGTCGTGTGTTCAAATTGAATAGTGATGTTTTTAATTGTGACTTTATCAGGGAAGAATAAAATAATAAGCAGCTCAATGCCCATTTTTCACACACAGCTTTATATTTTGTGGATAAAAATGCAGCCATAAAATGAGACTTCTAGGTTTCTAAGGTTTTTAATCATTAGCCGACATCTGAAAAATGGTTGGAAGCTACTCAGAGAATCTGAGAAAATAAAAGTAGCTTCTATGAAAAAGTGTCCTAATTTCTCCCATTTCTGGTTTCATAGAAGTTCAGATGTGGTTGGTTCAGCTACTCAGATTTTCACTGAGATGCTGCAGCCAGCTCAGTAGCACTGGTATTGTGACTCACCATGTTAAACATCTGCTCTTTATGCTGAGACACTACTCATTTCCTGTTTTGATAATGTCCTGGGTTGCAGTGTATTCTATTACCATCTTCAGGAGCTGTTAAAACCAGGTGGGGCTGTGTCCCTTGCCTCCTCTCTCTGGACTATCTTCTGTTAATGGGCCAGCTGTCGAAACCAGGTGGGGCAGGGTTCCTTATCTCTCTCATGACCCATCCTCCCTCTGGGGGGATATCTCCTGTTAATGGGCCATCTAGTCTCATCAGATGACTGATAAAATTACATCATCCCATTGTGAGATGCTCTGCCCAGAGGGAGGAACCAAGCATCCCATCCTGAATATAAGCTAAGATTTTGAACACCAGAGTCAGCCCTTACCTACTGGATTCCCAGAGGACAAGAGCTACCACTGGACCTTCAGGTGAAGACCAGACCTTTTCTACAGGATCACTGCTTCAACAGAACCATCTTCAGCAGACCTCTGGAGGACTGCAGCCACCATTTTATTGGACTGCTACCAACACCCTGACTGACAGGGTGTCAGGTTGTATCCTGACTCTGTCAGTGGTTTCTTTTTGTACTATTGCATTTATTTTAGTTTTTCCTATTAAATGGTACTTCTGACTTGGAGTTTCTCACTGATTTTGCTTTCAAACCAGCACAGATATCATCACAAAAAATATTTGGAAGGGCTAGTTATGTTTGACATTAACCTTCTTAATGTGAACAGCTCTTACTATTGTTTTTAATACTTTAAAATATAGATAACCAAGAGGTGGCAGTAGTCCATCCTGCATTTACCATGTTTTATCATTACAAGTACTTGGTGCATCTCTTTGATGGTCTCAATTATTTCAAATCAGACACATGAAACTTTTTAAGTTTTCAATTGCCTAGCATTCTGAGTATTCGATCAAAGTCTCAAAGGTCTCTGTCAGAAGTAGAGAAAAGTACGTATCTCCTTTAAAGGTTTCATGATCTGAAGACAGTGAAACAGGTGCTTACAAAGACTGGGTTGGTACGAGTGACACCAGGCTAAGCCTTTGATCCTCATGCACAGTGGGAGGCCACTGAGATTAGTTCAGTTGGCTGGTGTGAACAACGCAAAGGTTGTGGTTTTGATCCCTGTTATGGACCCACTCACTCCAGAGTTGGACTCAATGATCCTTGTGGGTCCCTTCCACCTCGGAATATTCTGCGATTCTGTGACAGGTATATCCTGTTCTCCCAAACCTAAGTATCCCCATATATAATGCTTTGTATGTAGCTCCCTGTGGTGTGATTACATGCAGTTCTATGGCTTTGTGAGGTCCATGTCTCGAAAAGCCAACTCAAGTATCAGGGTTAGGAATGATTAGTGCTTATGTTTACTGCTGAAATTATCCCATGATAACTGCATGGGAAGGCATGGAAGACAAATGAAGATGGCAAGATGACAATAGGGCCTACAACAGACATAAAGAATGAGTTTTTCTCCTCCCACCATAATTTTTTTCCCTGTAGAGGTTAGCAGGGAAGTGTGTGGCTGGAGAAGTAGAAGTTTATTTTCACCTTGGCCCTGTTTTTCCTCCACCTTTCTGTTTTTCAGTGAGCACTTGGCTGAGCGTGAGGAAGGGCTTCACATGGAGAACCAGCTGGCATGAAGAGCAGTACAAAGCTGGCTTAGGTACATGAAAACTGCAAGACAGCTTTTTTATCTCAAAAAGAAACTTACGCTCCACTAGGGAAATAAGGTGACAGGCTGGACTTTTTCCTGAAACACATAACTCTTCCCTTTGGCTTTTGTAAATTGAGGGCTGGAAGGATGACCCTTAAGGAATAAGACAGATCTCTCCTCCATTTGAGGTTTCTGGAGGATCACAAAACTGTTCCTGTGTGTAGAGACCTAAAGACCACAACTGACATTGTCAAAGCACTGTCAAAGCCATAGCAGGAACTTCCCATAAAATAAGCCACCACAATAAGAAGTTGAGATAAGCACAGATAGCAAACAGGAAAGAGGTTGTTCTAGGTGTAATGGAGCTGAAGGTTTGGTTAGCACATTGGACAAAAATTCCCACTGTGCAGACTTTTACAACATATTCAGTATGATAATTTACAGTCTTAACCAGGATTAGCTACTTCACTAGGCTGTTTCTGTGGTAAAAGTTAATTTTATCCATATCTTCAGAAATCCAGTGAGAAATGAATTGATTTCTTTCTTCTACCAAGGAAAGGCCTCTGAGGCACAGATGATGCAGCAGCAGCAGCCAGGGCTCTGTCAAAAGAGAGGTAGTTATACAGTCCCTAAAAAAAGAAGAAGAGATGGCCTTTGCTTACTTACAGGAAAGGTCCAGGACAGTCACACATAGGTCATCGGGTTTTTTTAAATCACAGATGATGAGGAAAAAAAATCAATAGACCAATAAACAGGAAGGCAGGGTTGAAAGAGGAAATAAAGGGTATATTAATTCTAGAGACTGGATTTCTTTATAAAGACCTGCACAATACATACAGCTGCAGGTTGCATATATGTGTCTATATGTGTATATATATATATTCGGGTTAGCCAGTGTGATGATAATCTGCAAAAAAAGTTTGGAAGGAAAATCTGAAATACAGACCTGTCAGCCTCATCTCAATGTCAGGGCAGGCTATGGAACAGATTATCTCGAGTGCCCCCACAACCCCATGCTTTACTACAGGCTGGAGGAAGAGTAGCTGGAAACCTGCCCAGTGGAAAAAGCCCTTGGGGTGCTGATCGACAGCCAACCGAACACAAGGTGGCAAAGTGCCCATGTGGCCAAGTAGGCCAATGGCATCCTAGATTCCATTAGGAATAATGTGGCCAGCAGAACCAGGGAAGTGATTGTCCCTCTGTAGTCATCACTGGTGAAGCCACACCTCAAATTCTATGTCCAGTTTCTTCATGTCGAGAAAGACATCGAGGTATTGGAGCATGTCCAGAGAAGGGCAGTGAAGCTGAGGAAGGGTCTAGAGAGTAAATCACGTAAGGAGTGGGTGAAGGAGATGGGGTTGTTCAGCCTGAGAAGAGGAGGCTCAGGGGAGTCTTTATCACTCTCTTCAAGCACCTGAAAGGAGGCTGTAGCCAGGTGTGGGATTAGTCTCTTTTCCCAGGCAACTGGCAACAGGACAAGAGGAAATAGCTGTGTCAGGGAAGGTTCTGGTTAGACATCAGGAAGAATTTCTTCGCTGTGAGGGTGATTAAGGATTGGAATGGGCTGCCCAGGGAAGTCGTGGAATCACCATCCTTGGAAGTGTTCAAGAAATGACGTGGCACACTGTCATAAATAAGATCATGGATTGGCTTTTGCATATGGGATCCTAAAGTGACCAGGTTAAGGTTAGTGTTAATGTGAATTGCTGTTCATTAAGAAGGTTCATTAATTAATATTGTTAATAAAGCAGAATCACCACAGGTTTATCAATTTTGAGAGCTTCAATTAAATTAGAAGTTAATAAAGTTTACCAGCTATATTTTGATGTTTATAGGAGTAGGAATAGGATAAAATATGTTGTTTGATGAAGATTTAAATGTTCCTTTTAATGCAGTCCCAGAACCCTGTTGCTACCCCAAATAT
Source organism: Callaeas wilsoni (assembly GCA_013398955.1). Taxonomy (NCBI): domain Eukaryota; kingdom Metazoa; phylum Chordata; class Aves; order Passeriformes; family Callaeidae; genus Callaeas; species Callaeas wilsoni. The sequence goes on from VWPU01000905.1 coordinate 145,944, forward strand.
CTCAGTTTAAATGTTTTCTAAAGTTTTCCAAAGTTGTATACCCCATGTCCCCTTGTCTTTATGATTTCCCTGATGTGTGTGTTTGGATTTGGGTTGAAGAAATTGTATTTATTTAAAGAGTGGTTTGCTTCTATCCAAGGCAATGGCTCTCTTAACATCTCTACGTAAAGGTCCCTCACCCCTTCTACCAAGAGCTATTTTTAATAACTGACAGTTAGCCTGCAGCTTAGCACCATGGCAACCCGGAATTTTAATGAGGGTCTTTCCCGCCGATTTTAGGGACAACGAGCCATTGGTGGGAAAGACTGACCTTCCCTGGATCAAGCCCCAATCAGCTACCACCAAGGAGGCGGTCCGGGGAGGGGCCATAGAGGTATAAAAGCGGGTGTCTGGGCTGCAGAGCTGCCTTTTGTGTTTTCGATTAGCGAGGTAGAAGCCCGGTGAGGTAGAGAGGGTCACAGCTCTTTCAGGAGCCAGCCTTAACCAACTTTGTCTTGGGTTAGCTGAGACAAACCACCTTGTTGTGCTGAATGAACCAACCAGGGGGTCACAGAGCCCAGAAAAAGAGGTTTGGTGGGCTGGTACCAAAGGGTAAAAACAACTTTCTGCGAAGATGGCTTCTGCCTTTGAATTCCTAGGATTCCTGAGGGGCGGTTCGGTCTACAGTTGCCAGACACCCCTTGTGTCCCCTAAGGGAAGGTGTCTTGGCCTGTCCCGCCTTTCTCCTCTTCCTCTGGGTCCCTGCTATGCCATTCCACCCCCTTCCCTGTATCCCTTTAAAAAGCCCCGCAGTCTTTTATCTTGTCCTCTTCGCATCCAGTCCCCTTCGAGGGAGCTTCTACAATAAACCCTTGGAGCATCTGTCGAAGGGCCTCCGCTACCCAATAATTTCTGGCCGCGCCTGTGCTATCCACTGCCCCAAGCACGCTAGGCTTCGTGCCCTCCACCGCACGGGCTGGAAGGCTGGCAAGCGAGGCACCGAGGTGCAATGGGGCATTCTACCTTTGTGTGGGACACACCTGGACCAAGCTGCGGCCCCTCCAGCCCGGCCAGCGTGCTGGTGTATTAATATACCACCTCTCTGCCAACTTCTGTGTTGGGTTTATAACCTTTTTGGTTGAAAGGAGTCTCTGATCCCCGGTCCCAGGTTTCGTTATTTTTTTAATCGGAATTGGGTTTTTTTAATTACTTTCTTAATTATTTTAATGTTAATAAAATCTTCATTTTTCTTTAATCAAAATTGAAGTTGTTCGTTTTTATAACACACACTCTGCCACTATGGTTTAGTTAACATTCTGGTATTAGGTCAAGGGTTGGCCTCAATTATCACGGAGGTCTTTTCCCACCTTATGACTGTGATTCTATGATATAGTTCACATTATATTTGCCTCAGGCTGTGAAATGAGAAAAATTAGTGAGTTGGTGCTAGAAGTTTTTAATGCAAGTTATCTGGCACAGTTACACTTTTGCAATTTGATTTTTTTCTGGTTATTCTTAGTATAAACCACTCAATTCCTGCACAATTTAGGCGGATATCTGAGGCATGGGGAAATTTACTGATTTCTGTTTAGGGCCAGACCAACTCCTTACAGGACATGATAGCGCAATCTGTGACACCATGGCTCCTGGAGCAGAGGTTTCTATGCAGGGCATGGGAAAAAAAGGCTGCATTGGGGCCTGGAAGAGCAAAAACTTGTAGAAGGAAGCCAGATGTAACATTTGTACCCTCAGCTTCTGAATGCATAAACTTAGAGAGGACAGGAACTGCAGGAGTAGGGAATAACTATGCCATGCAAAGCTACTGCAGTACAGATTTTCTTCTAACAGTGCCTGCTAGTACCATGAGCTTGCCTTTCCACAGGGAGGGAGTTACGAGAGGAGAGGGCTGTCAGTTCATGACAGTGCTCTCTACAGACATGCATTGTTAAAGCTCTTCCAGTAAGTCAGGATTTAATTTGTTCAGGGTTAGTTTGGTTATTTCACATGGAAATAGGGGCCTGTTAAGTTAAGGTTATCAGTGGTGACGTGTGAAATCATAAAGCGATATAAAATCTCCACCTGCAGAAGGTAAATCAGTGGTTTATATCTGCTAAATTGTTTGATTTTATCCTTTTTTCAGGGTTGGATTATGAGTCACAGTAGGTGGAGACCAGCTGTGTGATCAAAATATTGTAGCCTTGGCTCACAGCAGGTTCTCTCTTCCTTTTCTGAGTTTCTCTGGATGGAGATTTATTAGAATTGAAGCTGTCCACAAGATCAGAACCATTAAAGTAGGAATCATGACTTGCATTGTGTAAATTATTGCAAATAGTTCCCAATAGAATTAATAAGATCGTGGCTTAAGTAAAACATAAAACTGTTCATTATATGTTGTTCTACTAGTTTTTTGGAAAAAAGAAATTTGGATCAGATTGAAATGAAATTTTTCTTAGCCTGTGTTTTTAAATTAACATGTTTGAAAATTTGTACTTTAAAGATATGTATAAGGTAATATCTTTTTGTCTTGAGATGGTTATAAATGCAAATGGCTATTTTTCCATATCAAATAATTCAGATTTAATTCAGATCTCTTAACTAAGTTTTTTTATAATTCTAAGCTATGTAAAAAATACAAGCACTACTTATTTCTGCAATATCTTTGCCAAAACAGTGGTATTAAAATGGCAATATAAGTCGTATTATCACAAGTATGGGAACATCGAATCCTATTCCACAGGGCACATGTGATGAAACAGTATCCATCTAATACCTAATGATAATCCTATACAAATATTCTGGTGTGTTCGCTGTAGCATGTTTATGATCTTGTTGTGTCTGGTCCAAGTTTCTTGACATTCTGAGTACCCCTTTGGGGAAATATGACATCTTGCAGTAATGTACGCTGTGCATGTCAAAAAACATCGCCAATCTGCTTCTGCTACTCCGAGTTATAAAATTGGATGAGCAGGCTGCTCATTTTTCAACATATGCAGGATGGTGATGTTTACAATACCAGCTGGAAAAGCAAGTACTTGTACAAAACAGTGCATAGAGACAACAAAAGAGGAGGAAGAAATTAAAATAAAATCATAGCCCCACACTCAAATTTTATATATGAAGGAAGCACTGAAAATAGGAGAAATGCATCCCCCAACTTTACAGGCCAAAATAAAATATATCTGAAATACTTCAGTTTCTGAAACATTTAAAGAGTGAAACTATTGTTAGTTCCGGGTTTTCCTGTTCATTAAAGGCAGCTCCCCCCACAAGAAAAAAAACCCCACTCTCCCTCCAAAAAACAACCAAACCAAACCAAAACATGCATAAGGAAAATATGAAAATAATCGTAAGAAATAAAATAACTACTGGGAAAATATATAAAATAAAATGTGTCCTGTTTAGCTTCATGGAGTTTCTTTACCAAACATTAAGAAATAAATTGCTAGATAAGATAAATAAAATCTTGTAAGTCTTTGAAGTAAGTCAGTCTTAGTTCCACAGGGTTTCATGATTTCAGCACTGGATCACAAGTTCAGCTGGTTCAGCTAAGGATCAGCTCTAGCCTGCTTATAGTATAAAATAGGTATTGAAAAGGTCTGTCCTGATGGAATTATACTCCTTAGAATATTTCTAGTGTCATCTAGAGCTATTCCAGAGATTTCTATACGTCACAAAACCTACTATCTTTATATTACTCGAATAACATTTAGAAAGAACATAAAAGAACATTGATATGATATTTTGCGAATAAAATGAAATCTAACTGCATGTGATTTTCAGCAGCTATCCACTATTTAGATAACAAAAGAAGTCTGAGTAAAAACTTCTGTCTTAAACGGCTTTTTCTCAGGCTTCTATTTATAAAAGGACAAATAAGTTACTTCCTGAGTGATATATGTTCCTTTTGTTAGTATAATTCTTAGCTATACATTTTTTATTTTTTGTTCTGAATTCAATTAGAAAGAAAATATGAGCACATGCATTAAATTTCTAGTGCTAAACATTTGAATTGGATGGAATGCTTAGAAAGAATGATAGATTGAGTCTGTGTATGTATACACCTATCTGCCCTCTGTCTTCTCCATTTATACAGACATCTCTCTGTGCTGCAGCAGCAATCTCCTTTTCAAGCAGCAAGACCACAATGTAAGCCAAGCTGCCTAAGGAAAAAGATAAAAAAACAAACGGAGTAGGATAATATATTCCTTAGCGTGGTGTTTTGTTGTTACTGCTTTGTTGTGGACTTTTGTTTATTTGTTTGGGTTTTTTTTCAGCAGTTAATTTTCTTCATAGTAGCTGGTATGGTTCTGTGTTTTCGATTTGTGCTGGAAACAGTGTTGATAGCACAGGGATGTTTTCATTATTGTTGAGCTCATGCAGTGTCATGGCCTTTTCTGCTCCTTACTGCACCCCTCCAGTGAGGAGGCTGAGGGTGCACAAGGAGCTGGGAGGGAACACAGTCAGGAGAGCTGATCCCAACTGACCAAAGGGACGTTCCATGCCGTATGACACCACACTCAGCATATAAACTTGGAGAAGGACAAAGGGTGGGTTGTTCGGGGTTTTAGTGTTTTCCCAACTTACCGTTACTGATGATGGAGATCTGCTTTCCTGGGAATGGCTTCCTGGGAATTTCCTACCCATGGGAAGTGATGAATGAATTCTTTGTTTTACTTTGCTTGCATGCATGGCTTTTGGTTTCCCTATTAACCCATCTTTGTCTCAACTCATGAGTTTTGTCACTTGCACTCTTCTGATTCTTTCCCTGGTCCCGCTGGGGCTGGGGACGTGAGTGAGCAGCTGTATTGGGTTGGGTTGAGCTGTCAGCTGGGGCTAAAACTTGACACACAACTAAAAACAAAGTAGATATTTACTGCAGTATTTAATAGCAGAGTTTACAAGTTAGGTGGGAAATGTTAAGCATGTCCTGTGCAAGAAAGCATCCTCTTTAATTTTAGAATAATGGAGTGTCTTTTAGGAAAAAACAAAAAAGTTGCTTAGCACGTTTTGGAAACCAAGAACTTTATGTAACAGCTGAATGAAGAATTAGGCTTCTATTTTAAAAACAAACAAAAAAGTACCACAAGTCTACCAGCTATATATATGTTGCAGGTTGCAGAAATCATTCTTCTGAATTATAATAGTCAAAGCACTTGCTGATCTTACACCATCATCTTTGGAAACACAAGTATCAGCAGAGTAAAATCAAGCTATTGTAATGCAGACACAATCTAAGCATCAGTCTGTATGGGATAATGTAAAAACTGGGGTAATCTTTTGGACTTATGGTTTAAAAAATTGCACAGCTCTTCATAGGAGTATTTTCCCTGTTTCATTCTGCAAAAATACTATAAAATAGAATATTCAGGTAATTATTTTTTGTCTTTGCTCTAAATGAATGAGTATATAACTATCAAAACCGTTGAAAATATAATTCTATCAAAATGGTCAACACAAGATACAGCTTTAGGAATCAAGCTGTCTTCTCAAGGTGGGAATAGGATGGATATCTGAGACAGAAGAGAAATATTAAAATACATATTTTTCTTTTGATTGATTTATGAAAGCAAGAACTACACAGAGAGATTCAATACAGTTGTGTAGATTAGTTAGACAAATATTGACTGCAATTCAAGTTCATATTCATAATCTATCAATAGAGTATTTAGACATGATGGTCACTGAATCAAGTGAATGTTGGTTGTGACTTTACATCAAATATCATCTCTGAAAATGAAAGATCATACATAATATGTTATAAAAAATAGTTTCTCTCTTTTTTGTTTTGTTTTTCCTTTTCTTAGGATGTCTTACGACAACATAAAGAAGAAGAAAAATGGAACTAGATATAAACCCAAAGGAAATGTATAGAAAGTCATCAATTATATAGAAAATTTTTGACTTTAGAAAAATATGTATGAGTGATTAGTTCTAGAATTTAAAACTAAAACCCAAGAATATAACTAGACAAAAATACCTAAAACCTGCACAGTGAAATAATCAGACAACAGAAAATACTTATAGTTAAAACAAAATTAGGTATTTGGAAGATGAAAAAAGTTTAATATTAAAAAAATATATTTTTCAAGAACTTTAAAACTTCATTTACATTATCTCTGTCTGAAAACACAAAATGAATATTAGTTACTTTATATTTATAGACGCATCTTTGAGATGTGTATGGAATGAAATTCACAACATATTATTCAAATAGAAGTGCCTGCACTGAGAACTTAGATCCTCCCAAGACTTCAGTAGACAGAATATCGTACTAACAGGACTGAGTTCAGTTCCACAGATTTTTAAATTTCAAAAACTAAAAAACACACTTGTCTCATGCAGCAGTAAGTTTTCAGGGTTGTCCATCACCCAGCAATCCAATGGCACATCATGGAATAATCACTGCATCACGAAAATAGGCCATTAGCCCAATTGAGCCACTTGCGGTAAAACAAAATAGTGATCAAGCACTCTAACATTAAACTCCCTAAAGTGTCATTTTTTTAGGGATAAAGAAAAGAAGTATTATAGTTTAAGGTCTGCAATCTATATGAATATTTCCACTTGAACGTTTTGAAAATATTTATGGCTATTTTTTACTTCTTCCCATGATTAGTTTCAGGATTTTTACATAAATATTTGTAGGATCAGACATGAAAATTGTGCTTTCCCTAGTGGTTGGCATAAACTAAAAGAGATCTTGATTATATAGCATGTTTTGCTGATGAGAAGTAGGTGTCAGAAGAAAATATGAGTATCTTTATAATTATTTGATATAGACTTTTGTACATTGTGTGGAAAATGATTAGAGTTTAGCAGTTGACTGATAGTTCTGTAAATTGCTTGTAAAATATGAAGTAAAGTAAGGCTTATATCTTTCAATTTATAATGGTAAAGCATTATAAAACTATGAAAAAATATGAATCAAAACCCTAACCTTACTTAAAATGCTGTCAGCAATAGATTATTGATCATTTAATGAAAATCAGACACAGAAGGCTCCTAAATATTCATTTAAGGCTTATAGGAAATTAATATAATTAATCAATGAAGAATTAATTCCCATTTTTTAAAGCAAGATGCATATGTGAGTTTTTGTTCTTACTCTGTACTTTCGTGATTAGCAGTAATTCAGTCAAATTCCGTGGATGCAGCCTGCAATGGAACAAGGTGAATACTGGAAAACATTTCTGATAGATATATATATATGATCTGACTTAATATGAGTGGTGTAACTTATTGCCTTGTACCTTAAACGGAATGCAAAACACAGTAGGCACTGCATAAGAAAGGTAAGAAACCTCTAATGTTCAAGCATCTCATTGGACATAAAAAAATCCTTTACAATACATCACCTCCAAAAAGGGAGATGGAAGATATTAAGATGGTGGCCTGTAAGTGGTATATTTTAACTTTATGTGTACATATACTATGTACATGCATATTATATATATGTGTGAAAACATTTGCATATCTGATCCATTTTGCTTTCTTGTGGGAACTTTTGCAAGTCACTATGACTGTAGGTGAAAAATTAGACAAATGTACTCAGAGAAGGAAAATAGAATGAATTGAGGGAAAGGGAAGCAAGGGGAAAAACAAAGACCAAAATCCATAATTTTAAGAATTAAAGGGGTTCTTAAAACACTAAAGAGTAGGAAAAAAATATAGAAGGAGTTAAGAGCACGTTTTTATTCTAAAAGCAGTAAAGACATAATTAAAATTTAAGCAGGAGGGCCAAGGTCTTTGATCCATCCAACTGTTACGACATCAATTAATGCCTTGTCAAGAAATAATCTTAGTCTTTCAACTTCATTAGGAAAAGAGAAATGGTTAACACTCCAAAGCAATACCTTTGTTTTTCACCGTAAAAATCACTTTGAATCATGAAATGTATTTTGCTAAAAAAATAAAACAGAAACTGGGAGGACTTGCAGTGTAATCAAATAAACATTCCTTTTGTTTAAGTTGAGATGACTTTTTCCAGAATTTTTATTTTACAAACCTTTCTTTCTAAACTCTTCTTAGTTTTCATATAGAATTAAAAAAAGAGGGTTTTTTGGAAAAAAAGACAATTTACTAGATTTTGTCTAATTATAATATCTGTACCTCTCCCATCACTAATAACTTATTTTTGAGAACATAACAGCAATACAGATGATATTTTTAAGTATGAACATAGCACCTCATTAGTGATCAGTCTGGCATTTTCCAAAGTCTTAAAAAATAAAATTTTATTTGACTAGTTTTGATATGTCCAGTAAATAACAAATCATCCCTGTCCTAAGACAGTAACACTATTGAAGAAACTGTGCCAAAATGATCAGGAGGAAAGAAAGAGTGATTTATGTGGCACAGCTGTCAGCCTTTGAGTTCTGAGGTAAAGGTTCAATAGTTCCTACATTACAGTTATCTATTTCAGCATACAGTTTTTAATCAAAGGAGTTGAGCTTCTTGTAGCTGGCACTTAGGAAGCAGTTCTGACTGCTCAACTTTCACATTCTATTCATGATGTCTTAATAAAGTCTAATAGTCTGTGAGACAAGAAGGTATTTTATAAAATAATAGAAAAGTATATGACTAATACCAGATATCAATGTGTCAGTACCTTTATTATTATTTGCTGCTATATAATTAGCACTGCTAATAATAAAGAACTTTCATCGCTTGTTTAATGAAAAGCATCTCCAAAGACTGACAGGAATCATCTTATACTGGAGGACAGTTTTTTATGACTAATAATTTGGTATGAGCATTGATAGGTGATGGAAGTTTGGAAACACCTTCCTTGAGGAGGTGGAATACCAACACAAGTGGGATGAGCCCCAGGGTGTGCAGGAGGCTGCTGAGCTGTGAGATGTCTCTGTGTTCCACACAGTTAGGTTTTATTTTCCAACTTATGAAGCATTCACTTTAATTCACCAGATTATTGTAACTCTCTTCGTTACCGTTGCATCCTATCTCTGCAACTACTTGTGAGTCATTTCTTTACAGGTACTTAAAACCTTTTACGTGTTGATTTCTGTATACATGGCAATTTTATTCAAATTTCAGAATAATGCAGATAAAATAGATATCATAATTAAAATATCCTACAGCTTCATAGGTCAAGACATACAGTAACTGGCACCTATTTTATTGATTAATCATCACTATGCTGCAACCACTGAGAATCTAGACTAGAACCAATTATAAGTTTAATAATAATGGCATAAGAAGACATGCATTAAAAAACTGGACATGCTGCACCTGATATTTGCAGGGGCCTTACCATGAAAATCAGGGGGATGGGTCTATTTTCTTTCCAGACATTCTCCTGAATTCTCATTTTAATGCAACCTAGAGAAATGCCTTGCACTTCAAAAAGTGATTTTCCTAGCAAAGGTCACGTGTGCTGCAGCCTGTATTCCAGTAACACCCGTCCTTTTCAATAAAAGGTTTTTGCCCCTGAAACTGGCCGACTGAGCCTTTTTATAGCAATAGATTTTCTGCTGTTGATATACTGTTTGAGTTCTTTACTCTCTGTGTATCAGATGGCTGTTCTGTGGATAAGGATATCATGTTTTCAGCAGGACTGTTCCATTTTGAAATCAGTGAACAGTAAGAATTGAAGCAAATTTCTGTATGTGCCGGTTTGGACATAAATTCAAGAGGACACAACCCAAAAGGGCGTTGTCTCTCTCTCTCTCTCTCTCTCCTGCCTGCCAGGCAAGCAGGCCTCGGTAGCCCCTCCCCCACGGGTTCAGGAAAATAATTTCTTGGATGTAAGTGAAAAAATCTATTTATTTAACAAACAGAGTCCCCTGCAGGCAAGGGGAAGAAAAAGATACTGAAACCCTCCCTCCTCCATCCCCTAAAGGAGGCTGGTGGATTTTAGAGATCTTTCTGTAGGTAAAACCTGCAGTCCTACGCTGGGCCGGGCCAGGCAGGGTCCAACGATCCCCCTTGGAGGGTCCCGCCGAGCAGGTCCCAGAGATGGTAGCTGGAAGCAAGCCAAAAACAGTCCAAAAAGGAACAGAAGCCGCTGAGGCAGATCACAGTCTCCTGCTGAGAGCCAAAGAAGCTAGAGAGCAAACTCATTTCTTTGCCCTCCTAATTGGCAGAAAAATGTAAACATTCTAACTGCAAGGTCAAGCTGGCCGCTTTGAAGAGTTCTCTCGGCTTCTCTCTCCCCCCTTTGCAGTTTAAAGGTACACTAGAAATCGAGCAGGTGGTGGGGAATACAGTATGGTCATAGAATCACCCCAAGACACTGTAAGATTAAGTGGAAAAAGAAAGAACATAAAATAAAAAAGAAAATCCAAATACACTTTCTAAAGCCAATGGAAGTTACTTAATTATTAAAATTATGCCAATGGGCCCATGGGTGCACACATTTCCTGTGTGTGTAAATTATATCAAACAAATAACAAAGAATTTGAATTGGAGACAAAGAAGAAATTTCCATTTCACCTGTTTTTTTAAGATAGAAAATAATGGCAATTTCCAAATGCACCACAAACCTTTCCCACTTAATTAATTTTTCTTTGCCACGCAAATAGAAAATAAAGAGCACATTTTCCAAAGAGGCAGCTTCATTAGCATCCATGAATACTATTATTGGGGTATTAAAGAGCACATTTTAAAATGCATAGGAGAGAGAAAGCAATAAAGAAATAGTAACATTAAAACCAAACACATTTTAACAAGTAAGAAATTGTAAGTAAAACAGCAAAAGGAGAAATGCAGTGTTTCAAAGTACAGTGAATAATCTAGACCTGATTCTTGTTTTTCCAATGTCATAATTTTTATCTGAAAAAGTCTTTTCTTCTATACTCAAAGCTTAATATATCTATTGGCAGAATAAACTTGCAATTTTTCTTGTATTTCCATTGTCTTTGTGAGCACTATACTTTATTCAATAAAACATTTTGAAAGCTTTTTTTTTGATTGCTTGTTGTTGTTAGATTGTTGCTGTTTGTTTTGTGTGGGATTTTGGGGGTTGTGTATCTGGTTTGGTTTGGGTATACATTTTTACCTGCTCTGAGTTCTTAACAAAAAAATAAAAAGCTATTTTTGGGTATGCAAAACATCACCAAGTGCTTTGAAACTCTCAGTGCCTTGTAGTGATTCTGAGACTGTAATCTTGGCCAGAACTTTGCAGAAAGCAGTCATATTGGTCAGCTTGGTCCTGGATGCAGATCTGAGTATGCATTTCCATCTGGACTTAAAAACCTATGTTTACACTAAGCAAAACCTAATTCCATTACATCGCACAGACACTTTTGTGCTCTGGACAGGAGCCATTCAGGAGCTACCTTTGGCCTTCCATCGTTTTTGCAACTACAACCAAAGTCAAAAGATTTATTTTCAGGGACATAAAATTGTAGAAGCTTTACTTGAAATACTGACATCAACACCAAAGTCAGTGTGGCTTTTCTTTTCTTTCTTCAGGGAAAGGAAGGCTGAAAAAGTCAGCTAACATTAGAGTCTGATCTGATTGATCTCAGTAAGAACAAAGTTTGAACAAACTCAACTGGAAATTTAAATGTGAACGTCATCAAGTTTGAAATGGCTACACCTACCTATAGGAACAAAAGATCATAAGAGAGTTCCAACTGGAAGGCTGCTCAGCAGTCTCCAGTCCTACCTCTTGCTCGCAGCAGGACCAGATCCGAGGTCTGTCCTGCTTGCTCAGGGCTTTTATCTGACGGGTCTTGACACTTCCACAGCTGGAGAATGCACCACCTCTCTGGGCAGCCTGTCCCACTGTTCCCTGTCCTCAGGGGAAAAAATCTTTTCCTTACATCTTGTCACAACTGCTCTTGTTCCAGTTATTTCTTGTCCTCTCACAGTATATCAGCATCAAGAGCCCATAGCTGTCTCCTCAACAGCCTCCTCACAGCTGCTGAGGGGTTGCTGTAAGCTGCCCCTGAAGATATCCCTTTTCCAGGCTGAACAATTCGTAGCCCCACACCCACAGTGCAAGCTCTACAGCTTCCCTCCCCACAGTCCACCCATCCCTTCAATGTCTTGGTGTCCCTCCTGAACCTATTCCAGTTAGCTGAATCTTTCTTATACTGAGGCCCTGAATAACACCATATTCAGGAGCAGCTCTTGATGCCAGGGGTATACTCCTGCTGTGTCCTGTCTCTGGAGATTTGCCTGGGAAACACTAGCTGTAACTTTTCACAGCCTGGAAACCAAAACCACTGCCATGACCACGTGCTGGTCTGAACACCACGTGGACTGGAGTCTCATGCAGATGATGTACAAAGTTCTGTATAGCTGTAGATTTAGCCTCTAAATACCAACATATTCTTTTAGCATTTTTCTTCCCAGAAATTGTGCAACTGCCACTGAAATTGTCTCGGTCAGAGCACAGTGCCAGTAACGCCAAGGTTGTGGGTTTGATCCCTGTATGGGCCATTCACTTAAGAGTTGGACTTTATGATCCTAATGAGTCCCTTCCAGCTCAGAGTATTCTGTTATTCTGTTTCTGAAATACCAGCAGAATTAAGTCAATTAAGATAATTAAGCATGTAACACACTATCTGTATGGGAGTGCTAGGTATGTTGCATTCAAAATATTTTTGTGAAGATTGATAGACAGTTTATGCCTGCCTTGGCCCGTCAGCTTCCTGTGGGCAGGTCTACAAGGCAATCCAGAATGTCCAGTTCCTTGCAGACAGGATTGCTTGAGTTACCACTAGCCCGCCCAGGTCAAATTCTGGTAAGGCAAGAGGTACTTGAGCATATATTAAGTTATATATATCTATCTGTCATATTGAGATCCAGTACACTGATAACCAAAGCTATAAGATTAAAATATGTCTACATGGGCAGTCCTATGTGATAAGGATATCCAGTTTTAAATCCCTGCATGATGCTAGCATATATTATATACATATAATATATGCATATAATTATATAAAAATAAGCATTTATTTTGCTTATCAGTATCCCCCAAGAACTGTTTAAACAAACACAGATCTCTGAGACACCCTCCTGTTTTTTCTACAATACCCTGGAGGCAGAAGGATGTTCAGGCTTGTATTTTCATTCACCATTCTGAGCAATAGTGGCATAATCCCATCAGAGCACCAGTGGTTTTTTAGGACTCTCTGACTCCAAGTATTATTTCAATACTGCATATAGTATAATGCTGTACACTACAATACTATGTAGTGTGTAGTACTAACATCCTGCAGGTCCGTCAACTTGTCTCTGCCATGTTCTGTGACACAGCAGAGAACCATCTCTCCCATTAATGCTGTGACTGTCTCCTTCCCCTTTTTGGGCTGTAGTTGAAAAGAAGGAGGCAAAGACGTGCAAAGAAGAGATGCTTTCCCAGCCACTGCAGCAGTACATGCCAAGAGAGCAGCTGCTGTTTTATGGTTATTCTTCCTTAGAGAATTTGGTCCAGGAGGAGAATTTAATACTTCCATAGTCTGTAGTATACCAAAGGTCCTTATTTGGCCACCTATCATCCTGCTGCTGGTGGTGACTAAAGGCAGGCATTTAGGAACAACTTTAAGAAACAGAGAATTATTTGAAAACTTCCTCTGTTATTCCTGATCAGCAAAAAAATACTTCAGGAATTTTCTGAAATGGACAATAGATCTAGACAACCAAGTTTAATAATCACTGATAGACAATCCTTCATTTGGTTAAAACCTTTTAAAACACATTTATTCTTTTGTTTTCCAAAATATCCATTGAAAATGAGCTCCACGATTTAATTATGTTTGTTTGATTTAGCTGCCTGTTCCCAGGTGTCCTCCTACTCTACAGTTATCCAGAATTTCCTGCTGACATTAGCTATGCAGCTGATGATCGCAGAGGAGTAAAAGGCATTTGCAGTGATCGTTAAACTGAGCGTTGGAAGTTATTGCCTTTTATCAGTGGGGGAAAAAATGCCCACAAACCCCAAGAAATATTATTTCTGCTTATCTTAGACTACTGAAGGCATAGAATGTTTAAATAAAGATTGTGAAAACCATTGCAGGTGATGGAGACTCTTCAGCATGTATTGTTTAACTAATGCTATCAAGCAGTGCAGCCTGGAGACCTAACTGGGACAGATCACTGCATTTTTTATGCTAATCTTGAAATAGATTCTACAGAATCAAAAGTTCAATTTCTGATAGTGCCAGTTAAACCTAGCAATTTAACTGAGGCAGAAAAAAATGGAATAGCATGTAGTTTGCTGTGTTATAGGTCTTCCAGTAAAATCTCTATGATTTTTTATTTTATGTGGTCATAAAAAGGATCCCATAGCTGTTTTTTGTAGCTGGCAGAATTTATTCTGCTCTCCTTGGAATAATTTTCTCTCCTTTGAACATTATGCAAGATAGTTCATACAGCTCAGCTGCTGCCCTCTAATTCCAGAAGGGGATATACTTCTTCAGTTCCATATGTTTACAGCACTTAAAAGATCTGAAGACATTTTTGACACAAAAATATCTTAAATATAGATTAATATTGTATTTATAATAGATGCATGTACTTCTAAATGCTTTCCAAACACGAGTGGTTCAGGATGCTGGATGATACTGTAATTTTATCAAATGTTATTATCTCAAAACCATATTCTGAACTGAAATGCTATTATTTGATGACTGAATCTGGTAAGTTAAATAAATGAACAAGTGTTTAGCTAGGTGTAACTACAGCTCCCTCATCTTGGATACCATCTCCAAAAGAACTTTAGGACAACTGAGGTCTATGCTATCCTCTTCAGAGCATCACCTGCAGGGAAAATAGCAGGAGTGCATCATTGCTACTTTGCGTAATAGTAATGTTGTTCTGTACTGTTTCTTGGCCTTCACTCTGTACTTTAGAATGTGATGAGCAACTAACCCTAAAGCAGAACATACAAACATTGTCAATTCAGCTACTGAGTTTTATTCTTACATGAAAAGAATACTTTAATGCCCTGTAGCTTCAAGTACTGTAGCTCCAAGTCACTTGACCTCACTTCTTGACCACAAAAAGTCTGAACAGAGAAATCATCTCAAATAAGCTATTTGCAAAAAATTGTTTTCATTAAAGAACTTTCAGTTCTGACTAATTGTTTTTTCCTTATGAAAAATTGCTAAAGCAAATATATTTCACCAACATCTGCTAAACAGGAAGACTTCATAATATTCACATTGCCAAATTACATAGAGCACATATGTTAGCATGTACATACAAAAACCTAGATGATTTCAGACAGAAATACTCTTTATCAAACATGAACCTCCTAACTTTTCTGTATGTAGTGATTTATATACATTATTGATTTTATTCTGAGTGAAATATCCTTAGTAATTCCTAAGACAGATGTCATTCATCTAATGAATATCTCATGGCAGAAAGAAAAATTTTGTTGTCTGCCTAGATGCAGTGATATCCTTGTGTAAACAACAGTGTGAGTTTACAAAGAATACGAATGAAAAATAGCCAGAAATTGACAGCTTGAGCACCAGTAAGTATTAACACCCTCCTTGTTAATTGCTGCCATCACAAATTAATGGAAGTCTTTTAAATCTCCTGACAGTGGTTATGTAACATTCCGTGGTTAAGGGAACTCAAGTCAGTACATAACAGATGCCATCATTAATATGCAACTACATATGCTTTCAGTGAACAAGTTTTTGTGAGATTTTTTTCTTTTCACCCTCTTTTTCTTTTCTATCTGAAAATAATTCTTTAGCATTCTTAGTTCCTGCCTTTCCATCCAGATGTTTTAAAGTGAACTGGTTTAACCCTTTGACTTTTTCCGTAAGAGAGCATATTTGTACAGTATTGCAAAGATATGCTAAGTGTCTTTTCTTAGTACAACCAGGATTATTTATAGTTTAACAGCTTCTATGTTTTTTACTGGGCCCTTTTTCCTCCCCTTTTCCTAGGAAACTTTGAAAACAGAATAAAACTTTGTAAAACCAAGTGATCCATTACCCTAGCTTAATTTCAGCTTCTCACTTTTTCAGGTGTTGAAACCTATCCTGAACTTCTGAGTTCTGTTTCTTCATTGAATTACCTTTTCTTCTTCCAAATCTTTGTGGGTTTCATTTTAAATAAAAGCAACTGCTCACTTATGGTGTTGCCTGACTAAGCACATGAAAAGT
Source organism: Callaeas wilsoni (assembly GCA_013398955.1). Taxonomy (NCBI): domain Eukaryota; kingdom Metazoa; phylum Chordata; class Aves; order Passeriformes; family Callaeidae; genus Callaeas; species Callaeas wilsoni. Next base: position 162,017 of record VWPU01000905.1, read on the forward strand.
CACCCAAAGCAGTACATCTGTCCTCACTTTCTTTCCAGTCTCAATAATTAGGCATGGCATTGGAAGGAGACACCAATTGAAAAGGTTAGTATAAAACTGTATATGAATAGGAGACTATTGTTACAGGTTTTCTTCCTTTTTCATTTCTTCCTTACTTTGTATACCTTTTTTCATGTCCCCTCTCTTCATATCTTCTTTCCCTATGACTGAGGACGTTTTCAACATTGGTTTGTGATGGATTCCTTTCACTCCTCAGCCTGAGCTCTTTTCTCTCACTAACCAGGACAGCAGGAGTCTAAAACAAGGCAGAGTCTAAAAGTACCTTCATGACAAGAATACACACACCCTCATTCTCTCACACAGATCGCAGCTTGGTCTCTTCTGTCCCTTTGCATCTCTCAACAGTCTCCAACAGGGAATTGATGTCACTTCTCCTGGCAAAAAAAAAAGTTGATGTACATCTGCCTTAGGGACTTGGGACTTATGCCTGAGTCACTGATGGGAATGTGACTGAACATCAGTGAATTGGAGGGGACAACTTCAGAAAGAGAACTGTGCATGAAAGGCTTCCACCTTGCACATAGTCACAGGTTCAGAGTCTCTCAGGTCACCAGAGATGTTCTGGTCTTTTCCTCTCTCCTGACTGGTTTGATGGAGGCTGCATGAGTGGTGTATTGGAAAGCAGATTGGGTTGGTGAGAGCCACAACAGAGAAATATGTCAGCCACTTCTCTTTTTCACGAAGAGAATCAAATGATTGTTGTTAAGTGATAGAATACACCATTGAGACAACCCAGCCTGTCCTGCTGTTTGTGATTGTTTTGTTTCAGGTGTGCAGGGCTTGTGTTTCTTTGCCATACTCCACGCAAACCTTGTTGGCTCAACTCTTCCTTGTACCACATCTGCCTGTCTTGCTACTTCAGTGTCACCCACAAACCTGGTGAAAGTGAATTCAACCCTATCATTGAGATAATTTACAAGGACATTGCACAGCATCTAAACTCTAGGAGAAACTCCTGGAAGATGCTAAATCTGATTTCTGCCAGCGGGGCTTTGAACAACTCACCCTTTGAGCTTGGTAGTTTAGATAAATTTCTACTGAAATAATAGTCCACCTGTTTATCAGAGAGCTTGACAAATTGTATAGGGGTGTTGTGGGAGACCAGGTCAAAAACCTTGACAAAATCAAGGTGCATGACATCCACAGCTCTATTGTCATTCCCTCAGCAAATTGTTTCATTGCAGAAGGCAATCAGGTTGGTCAAGTTTGATTTAATCTTAGTAATTTTATATTAGCTTCTTACAGTCACGTGCTTATCCTTCATGCTCCTGAGGTCCTTCCCTGAGGACCTCCTCCTCAGTTTTCCCAGGAACTGAAGAAAAGGTGATTGTCTGCGGTTTCTCTGACCTTTATTTTTTTTCTCAATATTTTTAGTTGGGCAAAATATTTGCCCTTTTCTGATTACTTGGCTTCTCCTGATGCCTGTGGCTTTTCAAAAATGATTGTTAGGAATTATTTTGTTTTCATGTCAGCCAGCATTCTCAGCACCCTTGGATACGTCTTGCCTGGTCTCATTAATCTGTCTATATCTACGCTGTAGGGATGGTCCCTGACTGAACCCTTCTCTATCATCAGTAGTTCACCATTTCCCTTATTTCTGTTCCTTGGTGTTAGAGACTTGGGACTGAGGACTGAGATGAATGAGGCAACTACTATTTGGGTCCTTGCTGTAGCATTTGTGACTGACTTTCCAGTTCCAATTGACGTTAGCTCTTTATCTTCCTTGTATTATTACTTTATACTAGCATTTACAGATTACTTTCATGTTATTCTTTATATCTCTTATCAGTTTGTGTTGCAACAGAGCTTCTCTCCTCCCTGTGCCATTACATGCACACCTGATATTTCTGTGTTGCCATTTTGGAGACTCTTCCTTTGCCATCTCTCTGTCTTTTCTGTCTCTGAAAATCTGCCAGCATTCCCAAATCCATTTGTCCTGCAAAGCAAACTCCTAAGTGATCTCTACTCACTATTTCTTGAGCACACTGAGATCTGTTCTTCTCAAAGGCTTTATTCGGTCCTTGTCTTCCTCGCCCTCAGGATCTTAAACCACACAAACTTGTGATGACCACATTGCCAAAGCTGTCATTTATATGTGAGTGTCTAAACAAATCTTTGTGACTCGTGTACAGCTGTTCTAGTAGGGCACCACTCCTACCTAATAAGTATTTGCTGGGATTGGTTTGGGAAATTGACATCAGTGCATTCCAGAAATCTGCATTGCTTTTATACGGCTGTGTTGCTTTCCAAGAAATATCATGTTGAGGTCGCTGTGAGAACCAGGGCTGGCAGATGTGAGGCAAGACACTGTTATGTATTTATTAAGTGTCCTGGTAGCAAATGATTCTGCTAACCCAGACCTGTGACTTCAAGGTCCCTATTTCTGAAGCTGGATGTCATGAAATCATATCTTATGCTCCAGTCTACAACTGATACATCAAAACAGTCCTTCTCACTTCTGTGTAGCTATCTTGGCTTCCTGAGAGAGTAAGGAGATGCAAAAGATAAAAAACCTATAAAAGCAACAAGAGACAATATTGTTGACGGTCAGTAGTTTTCCAGCTTCTCACCTCCATTTGTCCACCTCCTTTTCCGGTCCACATGTAGCAGACCACACACACTCTGAGTACACACACAGATGCCACATGATCACCTTCTAACATGCTGCAACAAGTGAGCACAGTGGGAGTTTCACTTCACTGGCTTTCCAGCAGCACAGCTTTGTTTATTCTGTCTTTGAAGGTAGCTGTGTAGCAAAAAGTCTATACTTTATCCATAGCACTTATTTGCATGGCAGTGGCAGAGATTGCTTTATCATATCTCAGTATGTGTAGGTAATTTCTTTTGCTGTATGTGTGTATTTAAGTATTAAGTACTATTAGTATTTTTAAATATGACATGCTTATTTTGCTTATCCCAAAAGATGTAAGTTTTGGAGATTTATTTGCCTGCTTTATGTAAAATTGTGATTTTATGCTTTGCGCTTTTTTTTTTTTTTGAGATTTCAGTGTTATTCTAAAAACAAACATTTAAGTGTTTCTCTATTTTGTGAGGAAGCCTGTGTCTTATGCCGTTTTGAATGGAGCAATAGTTTTTGGAAAGTGCTAGGTGTCATGTAGGCAGTCAATTTAAATCTTTGTCAACACAACCTTTTAAACCCAATTTGAATAGTCTTGTTTTGTCTGTCTTTTTTCACTTTGGAACAGATTGCCAATCATAAAATATATCTGTACAGGTGAGAAATTATCCATAGAAAGCAAGCTGATAGCACTGAATGTGTCTTACTTGTGACCTAAATCTAGTCATAACTCGCCTCCAGCTTGAAAAGCTTATGCATTAACCCACTGTGCCATGTAACCATTCTCTACCTCTGGCAAGCTAATGAATGATTCAATGGTTTTCATGGCTTCAGTTCAACATTCTATCTCTGCAGCTGGAGACAGAGTTTTAAAACATGCTCACAAAAGCTATTGTCCATTAATGCAATGTATTTGTGGTATTTTCTCCAACACGGCTTTTCTCCCATAATCTTCCAATTGTTCTGATACTGCAGTAGAATTAGTAAAATGTTCTATAGCAACTAAGAGATGACTTCACCTTATTCCAGTATGATTTTGACCTCCACAGAGAAAATATGTAGTCACCCTTCAAGCACTAACTACCTATGAATAAATCATTTCCCATAACAAGATGAGGAGAGAAAATAGAAATTAAATTTAATCTGTTCTATATAACTCTAACTTAATCTTTTCTGTATCTGATACTATGGAAGTACTTGGACCACTTTGTGAGCTACGCAGCACAGAAAATAATTTAGATACTCTATCCATCCAACCAGACATACCACTATAAATGGAAATATTCTTGTTACTTCAAATCAAATACATGGTATGGAAAAGAACATCTGGTGCTGAAAAGAAAGAGCTTTTCAAACCTACTGTTTTGGAAATAGCCAGTGCTTTCCTAAAGTCAGAGGAATTTCTGTTCATAAGGTTCATAGACCTGGGATTCTTCCCAGCTGTATTATCCTGTGCCTGCTCATTGCTGACTTAAAAAGGAAGCAAAGAATGTGAAGTAATTATGCTGAATGTTATTTAAAGTAGCCAACACTGCATATGAGGCCATCAAGTTTACTTCTTTCATTTATTTCAAACTCAATTATGCAGATATAAAGAAGTGCTTAAGGCTGTTACCTGTTTTAGTCTCATTGATTTTCAAAGGAGAGAGGGGGTCTAAATTCATTAGAAGCTTATAGAACTCTTGTTTGTAATCTTCTGTAACCATATAGCTCAGAAAATTGGGGCACATTTTAGTCCTATGAAAAATGGTTGTGCAGCACAACTACTGAAGATTTTTTGTATGAAAAACAAAGAAATGAATGTGTCAAAATTCCTCATTAATTCCCAAAATAATATGAAGCTCGCTCTAGGGAACTAGGGAGAAAATTCTGCTGTTCATTACTAAGTTATATAAAATGCATCTATTTTTGCTGGCCATATGCCCCACTCCATGTTTGTGCCACTTTAGATTTAAGATTATTACCCTACTTTTTTCTTTCAGATTGATGAATACAGGCTAATGTTTATCTTGGTGGCTACCATCATAGGTATATAAAACCACTCCTAAAAGTTGATTTTTCTAGATTCTCCATGTCATAAACCTACCATGTCAGCCTGAGCTTCAAGGTATAGTCTAATTTGAGGGAAATTAAAGTTGCTTTCAAAATGAGTATTAGCCAATTTGAATGTCAAGAATAGATCAACATCTTTAACAAATGTAAAGATAATAAGGAAATTATTTTTAGAAGCATCTCAAACCATTGTATAGCTCCTCCAGTGTCCCATGATGCAGAATATCTTGGTCTCAGCTCATCCTAAAATTCTACTTAACTCTGTAGAGAAGACTGTAGTCTGGTAGCCACTACCCAGATTACTACTGCATTTCACTTTTTGCTAGCAGTACTCTTCATTTCAGGCAAGATGAGAGGATTGATACTCCACACTATTTATATTCTGATTAGTAAGAAAAGGAATAGAAATGTTTAATGTTTTTTCTGTTATTTTTCTAGCCAATTAACCTTAGAAATTGAGTCCTTTTCTTCCTGTAGAATAGCTGTATTTGGATTTTTTTGTAATACACTGGTTGTTTCCTATAATTCTCCAATGAATAAATTGTTACAAATGCTGTTGTCAGGCCATTCACATTTTCTCAGTATGCAGCAGGTTTTACATACACAGAATGTTTAATTAATTTTCTGATTAATGGGCTTCTTTTATTATGCTACTGCCATTTGGCAGCTGTTTTGACAAAACTGCCTTCCTCATTACAGAATTTCTACTTGTGAAAGGAAGTCAACCATAGCAAATGGGCTTATTGAATTATCCAGCTCACCAATTATATAGTATAAAATTATTCATCCTGATATAATTTGATCAGGAAAAATCATTTATCTTTAGTAACTGTGCTAAATTAGATATTATACTGCTGGATAGGTGCAATTTTGCAAGTGTCTGTACTTAGAGAACTTTTTCTAAATTTACTTGAACACTAAGTTATTGCCTATTTCTGATTTCACTTTGTTACCAAAAGGTTAGTTTCTGACTAATCGCTCCATTGAGCCCAATTCATTCAAAGATTGAAAAGCAACACTTCGCCATTTTAGAGTAAAATGCCAGATTGATACATATCATTGGCAATGCAATTTTGAAAGATTGGATAAAAATGTATTTCTATCTGTTAATAAATCAATTAATTCAAAATAAGTCTTAAAATTTCAACATTATGTACTTGTGTGCTTTGTATGTATTTTGGCGCTATTCCAGCAACACTGCAATCAACATTGACAATGCAATTTTTACTCCAATTTTATTCAATCTAACACATTCAAAATTAACCTCACTTTCTATACATTTGCATCTTGTCATTAACCTACATAATCTCTCTTATAAAGAACAGATGCTTGATGCATGTGAAAGAAAAAGGTGCAATGTTTCAAAAAAACCCAAAGGTGTAAGTGAATATCGTGGACTACAGTGAACATTTGGTTAAAACTAAATACTTATTATTGCTTAACTTGAAAACCATCATAATTTGTCTTATGTTCCACGATCACTTTTTCAGTGTTAAACAATCCAGAAATTCTTGCCGAACAGGAAAAGTACAGTTTATTTGGGCTACACTCATCTGACTGTAAGTCAGCTCAAGGATTCTCCAGATACTTCACTAGAATCTGAAAATTTCTCAAAGCATAAATGAGCTCTTTATTTCCTCTGTACAGCTGGATAAGCAATGGCATAATGACTCCACCTGTGTGTGTGGACATAGGACAGATGCGTCTTCCTTTGGTCTGATTATGGTCTTACAGCACTTTCGTTTTTTGTCTTCTGTGACTTCACAACCCACACTGCTTTTTGATTCTTCTCTGCTTTCATCTAAGTGCAGTCTCTGCCTCTCCACCAGGGTTTATCATACTATGTATAAGAACTATCACTCTGTTGTTTGTCAGACCTTACAGATCCTTCTCAACGTCTCATTCAAGAGAAATTGTCATCAGAGAGAAGGGTGGCAATTATCCCATGAGTACAGTGGGGAGAACCACTTCATACCATGAAGTCATGTTTACCTGGAGGATAACCCTATGTCCATTTACCTTTGGCTTCGTTCCTGTTGATGTCTGATTCATCAAAAGCGTGTCAAGTGCTGGAAATATCTAGGATGGTAGTGCTGGGGTTCAGTGGTTATTTTATGTGCCTGGACTTTAGTTTAGCTGGTGCCAGTGTCAGCTGTGTCTTAGATATCCTCGATACATATAAGTACATAAGCATAGTTGAGCTGCTGGAGCCTACTGGCAATGAGATAATTATCAGTCTTGATAGCCTGTACATGTTTCAGGATCAGATTTTCTATGTATAGGGAGATCAATAATTTCGTTTAATTGAAAGATACTCCTGCCTTCATAGCCTTGATTTGACATAGGTGACAGGAGACTGTTTCTGCACTCTGGTTCCAGTCCAGTGGGTCACTCCCTTTTCAAAGCTGTCTGGATTACAGATCTGATGAAAAATAGGTCAGAATATCCACCATGGTTTTCACTGAGGGTAATTAAGGATTGTAAGGTTTTGCACCGTCTGTTCTTCCTCCCACTGCTATCCACAATGGTATGTTTTTTGGGGTTTTTGTTTGTTTATTTGTTGTTTGTTTGGTTGGTTTTCTGTCTTGTTTTTATTTTTCCCACTGACTAGATGCAAATACAGGTTATTCTCAGTTTTACCAGAGACACCTTTGAGACTCATATCCTCATTCAGTGTTGCCCTGAAGAGCTGAAAATTATTAAGATTGATGACAGTACTGCATTAATCCATGGCCCTGAATACCTCAGTAAGCAGTTTATACAAGCTATCATTATCAGTGCTGGCCATTGCTGTTCTCAGAATTCAAAAGTTTTCTTACAGGACAATTTGTCACAATGCTGTTTCTGATGATATCAGTGTTTATGTTGCTGTGAGTGGCTTTGTCAATATTGGTGTGGTTCATACAGCCTTGTAGTCCACATTTTCTTGCTGCATTCTCATCCACTGTATTCTCAGAGAGGCAAAAGTTCATTAGCATTGCAGGAAAATGACTAAATAGCAAGTTGAAAAACAAACAGCTGTCCGTCTCCATATTTATACAAGAAAGATTCATCCACCCGGGTAGCTCAAAGAGGTGAGGGGAGGGACAGGTGAAGGATTTTGTAGGGCCTGAGAACACTGCTGCACCAGTACAGAAAATAGCAAAACTTTTAGGTAGTTGTGATTATTAAGCCATTTTTTATCTTCATGTGGCATATTATCTATAATGTTTAACTTCATAAGAAATTTAATTTATAAGAAAATTTCTATTGCAGGCAAGTCTTACTGACCAGAATATGAAAAATTAATTACACCTTGGTAGAGTTGGTCCTTTCCCCCTCAACTATTTTTTGTTTTCTGCTCTGCGTGTCTCGTATGTAGACCCAGTACATGAAAGTCAAAGAGCAGCAATACAGAAGATTTGGTGCCTACTGAAAACATATTGACAGTGACGAAGTGAGTACCCATGACCAATGGCTTTGGATTGTAACAAAGGAGTTGTGTCATCACCATAATTTTATGCTTCTTTGCTGCCTTGAATCAGGTGACTGTGAGTTCAGTGACTGAGCCTGAGAAAACACATGGGTGCCTTCAGTGTCTCCTATATCTGACGTACTTTTGGCATTTACATGTGTTTTCTGCAGGCTACTTGCTCTTTTTGCCTTGAAGAGGGTTTTTTAAATTTTAGTTATCAGGACTTGTTAGTCTAGATCCTTGAGAATGGAGTAAGCGCTGGACTAAAAGTCAGTGAGTAGCTTCAGCAAGGCAAAGTACAGACAGCCCTGGACTTACACTGTTGGGGTGGCCTCTCTCTTATTTTTCCACTTCAAAGAACTTCAGTTCAGTTTTTGACGTGCCTGGACCATGATTTCTTTCTTTCTTTATTCATGCTTCTTTTTCTCCTCACCCTCAGCAAGCAGGTTTCTCCCTCTTCTCCCTCACATGGCACATGGAGAACAACCAGGAGATCAGGCCCAGACAGCATGGGTTTAGGAAAGGCATGTCCTGCTTGACCAACCTGATCTTTTTTGACAGGGTGACCTGCGCTTCGGGGAAGGGAATGGCTGTGGATGTTGTCTGCTGGGACATTAGTAAAGCCTCTAACATGCTGTTTCCCACAGCATTTGCCTGAAGACCCTGACTGCTCATGGCTTGGGTGCGTATACTTTTTCCTGGGTAAAAAACCTGGGCTGGCTGGCCAGGCCCAGAGAGTGGTGGTGAATGGTGCTGCATCCATCTGGCAGCCAGTCACATGGGGTGTTTCCCAGGGACCAGAGCTGGGGCTGGTCCTATCCAATACCTGTATTGACAACCTGAATAAGGGGATTGAGTGCTCCCTCAGTCAGTTTTGCAGAGGACATCAAGATGGGCAGGAGGGCTGATCTGATGAAGGGCAGGAAGGATCTGCAGTGGGATCTGCAGAAAGCAGATGGATGGGCCAAGGCCAATCGTGTGAGGTTTGACAAGGCCGAGCACTGGGTGCTGCAGTTGGCTGAAAACAGCATGCAGTGCTGCAGGCTGGGCGAAGAATGGCTGGAAAACTGCCAGGTGGAAGAGAATCTGGGAGTGCTTGTCAACAACGCTGGCTGAACACAAGCCAACATGTGCCCAGGTGGCCAAGAAGGCCAGTGGCATCCTGCCCTGTATCAGCAACAGTGTGGCCAGAAGGACCAGGGCAGTGGCTCTCCCCACTGTACTCAGCACTGGTGAGGCCACAGTTTGAATCCTGTGACCAGTTTTGGTCCCTTCACTACAAGAAAGACATTGAGGTGCTGGAGGTGTCCAGAGATGGGCAATGAAGGTGGTGAGGGGTCTGAAGCATGGGCTCAAGAGGAGCAGCTGAGGGAGCTGGGGATTTTTAGCCTGGGGAAAAGGAGAAGAGATCTTTTTTCTCTCTACAAATACCTGAAAAGAGGCCATAGTGAGGTGGGAGTCAGCCTCTTCTCCCAGGTAAAACTAACAGGATGAGAGGAAATGGCCTTAAGTTGCTCCAGGGAAGATTTTGGTTGAATATTAGGAAAAATTTCGTCACTGAAAGGGTAGTCAAACACAGAAACAGGCTGCCCAAGGAAGTGGTTGAGTCACCAACCCTGGAGGTATTTAAAAGACCTGTAGATGTGGCACTTTGGGATATGGTTTAATGGCACACTTGATGGTGCTGGGTTAACAGCTGTTCTTGATAATCTTAGAGGTCTTTTACAACTGTAATGATTCTATTATTCTATCAGTGGGCTTCAGCCCGCTGGCCAGGTAATTTTGGATATCTACTTAATTTTTATTTGAAAATCAAACTATGAAAAATACAACAACAGCTTTTCTTAATGTGAATAAATATATTTCAGGAGTTTTTCCAGGTATATTGGCTCTCCTCATGTCATGCAATGGGGAAATTGTTTCCATATGAAGCTCTGGGAGCCTTTCTCTCCATCTCTTACTCAGCAAACACAACAAATTTTTTTACATGTGATTCCCATGCTACACCTAGTATTCATGACTATGACTGCAGGAAAACACTATATATTGCAAACTTGAGGTATAAACCTTGGTGGTCTTTGTTCAGTACTGCCTTCATACTAGGAAGGGAACAGTGAGAAGAAAAAGAAAGCCTGGTGTAGCTACACTTCTGAGAAGATACACCTAGCAGCCATACAGAGGTGAGCAGCAGCCTTTGTGGGTTCACAGCTTTACAGCATCAAAATGTAAAGCTCTGTAAATCAGAAGAAAAATGGTAGCTGCAAAAATTCTGTCCCTTGTTATATACCCCAGGCTTGACCTCTCTGAATTCACCCCATCATAACTTCCATGATTCAGTCTGAGATGGTTCAGATGAGTCCTGCTGGATGAGAGAGAAGGAGCAGGTCTGTTGTCAACATATAGAGCTGTTTGAAGGGACCCTCCATGATCTGGCTGCTGCTGCTGCCTGGTACAATATATGACTTTAAGCGGTGCACTTGTTTTCAATCTTCAAGAGCAACAGTTCCAGGTCAAGCTGTACATAACTGTATTGTGTCCACCCACACAAAGAGTTTAAGTGGTGATTGAAACAATATCTCATCTCATTTCTATTTACCAGGTTAAAGGAAGTTTCTCTGTGGAGCTGGCTCTCATCTATTTGCAGCAGGAAATAAATTTCTTTCAAAAATGAATCAAAAAGACTATCAGGGCTGCCAGCACAGGTCACTGTAAAATGATTCTATAATACTTAGTTATTGCAAAGTTTTCTTCTGAGCACTTTACCTGAAAAATACTGAAAACCCCTCAAAAATAATTCACCTTCTCTTGGTAGTTTGTACAGACATACTTAACAGAGTGAAACTTTAAAGAACTCTCCTCTCTTTTTGCCTTCACCAAATATTTCAGTTATATATTTCAAAATATATTTTTATGGAAACTGAGAATTTAAAATAGTCATTTAAATGACCATTCTCACTATAAACTCTTGAATATAAGCAGACAAAGCAATGAGATGAGATAAGCATAAATTTTATTATATCAGTTAGAATTTCAAGCTTTAGATGACTTACAGGTACATAACTTAAACCTCCTGTACCCATAGAATACCAGAGAGGAGGAAAGTACTTGTACCTTGTACTTTCTTGGACATGCTGTATAGAATTTCAGTGGTTTGGCCCAATTCAGCCCCAGCTGAACTAAAGAGATTTTTTCCTATTCTTTTTTTTTGTTTTTCCTTAATGTAGTTATGACGCTGCAAAGTAAATGAAGAAAATGGTAAATATATGCCTTTATTACTTGCTCGAGAGAAGCATAAATGCCTTTTCTCCTAAAAAGCATAGAATTTCCTATGGTTTCTATTAACTTGTAGAAGTTCATAGATTTTGTTGTTTTTTTTTTTTTTTCTGGTATTGAAATCTAATATATATGTAAAGGTTCATATGGTTAAAGACAAGTTTCCCAACACACGTTTATATCTGAAGTCTAACTATTAGAAACCTAAATCACATCAGGAAAAAGAGAAACCAATGGGATGAAAACCCCTAATAAACTGACCAATTTCTCCCTAATTGTCTTTGTTGTTTTACACAAAAGAAATTGAAGTACCAGATAAATCATTTTATAATGTGCAATATTTTGGTTTATCTATAAAGCAAAAATAATGATAAAAGTTAGACTCTTTACCTTTACAGTCTACAACTTACAGATAAACTTTTTTCAGTCTTCCTTTCAATTAGTGTAATGGCTTGTCATTACAACTGTGTAAGAAATTTTCTATTTATAACAGAATTTGTAGTTCTCTTTAAGTACTTCAGAGGTATTATCCAACTAATTTGGCAAAGTTCAGAGTGACAGCAAAATTCCAGTAAAAGAAAGGTATTCCTAAGCAATTGACAACTAATTGTTCTGCACATGTATTTATCCTATATCTCTGTCACATATTTATGTTGTATCAGTAGGACAGATCCCCAGGAAAATGGCTACTTATACATTTATCACTGCTTGTGTTCCTGAGTACAGGACCCCATAAGTGCTCAGCAAGGAGAAAAGCAAATGAATAGCAAGAGCTCAGCAAAGCTGCTCAAAATCAGAAACGAGACAAAAAGTTGTAAATCTATGTAATTCAATTTCTTTTGCTGCGTATCTTGCATCAGTTGCCAAAGGCTACCTGTACATCCTCTGATGGCATTCATTGTTAGGTCTCACTTGTGTGGGGCAGAGGGCAGTTGGACCAGCTCAGTGCAAAGCGTCTGTTCTGTTTAGACCAAGATGATCAGAAAATGGAGATGGTCACAGGGAGACTGTGTGTCTTTCATCAGTGATGCTCTGTGCAAGTAAGGCAACATCAGCAGGTGTCAGCAGCAAGACAAGAGTGCCTAGAAAACAGATTGAGTGATCTGCAAACTTTTTATTGGCAGCTAATGAAAGTCCATATAATGAGCTTCCACTTTACAATCTTCCACACAATCATGTCACATTTCAAAATCACCCCTAATACTTTGCAATATTAAAAAACCTCAAACAAAAGGCAAATCAAATATTATGGAGAGACACACAAGAAGAGGACAGTAGAAATCACAGGTGTGTACAGCCTTCTCAGGTGATTGAATAGCAGAACAACAAAATGTTCCTCTCCCATGTGTGTTCAACCGACTAGAGCAGATTAAACTGTATCTTGCTGCATCATGATGGAAATTTGCTAATACTACTTAATTCCTGCAAGTTACACTCTCACTAAAATATCAAGTCACTAACAATGCACTTCTTTATTTACTGTTGATGAAAGGAAAGATTGGAAGCATCATCAACAGAATTAATTTTTTGAGTGTCAGCCATTTAGTCAATTTTTAAATTATAATTTTTTTAAATTTTTCCCTGTTCATCTCTGAAGAAAATGGACATTTCTGAGCTTCAAAAACCCAGCCGATGCTATGCTGAATTTGTTTCTTCACATCAGTGTTTTCTCAGTGTGGCTTTCAAGAGAAGCTCAAGAGTGTATTTCAGAGGAATTAAATTTATCTGGATATTCTGTAGTACTAGATTCTTGTAAAGAGCTATACATACAGTCCCATTGAAGCAATTTTTTTTTTCAAATATCCAGGCAGAATGCTGGAATTTGAGTTGAAATTAAAAAAAATCCCAATTTTATATGTTTAAAAGGATTATATAAATTTATATATCTATTTTTAGTTTATAACCCATGCCATACGTAGTTGTGCTTAGCAATAAAATCTGGAGAAAGTGGGATATTTAGATCAATGGCATTTGTCTTCCCAAGTAACTATTACACCCAATGGAGCCCTGCTGTCTTGGAAAAGTAATGCCTATCCATGGGAAGTAATGACTTAATCCCTTGTTTTGTTTGCTTGTTTGTGTGGCTTTTGCCTTCTGTATTTAACCATCTTTATCTCAACCCATGAGTTTTCTAGCTTTTGCCCTTCTGATTCTCTCCCGCATCCCACTGAGGGAAATTTAGCAAGAGGCTATGTGGGGCTGAGTGGTGGGCAGAGATCAACTGATCACAGATGAAAACCCTTCCATTGTATATTTTAAGTGTAGAAGAATGTGCTTGGCTAGAAGTTCATCATCTCAGATAGAGAGACAGAAGGGAAAGGTGAATTGGAGTGGATGGTATGGGCTGTAAAAGAAGGAGCGAGATTGTGGTGTGGTCTTCCCAGACAGAATAAATATTCCATTGTGGAAAGTAGGATTTTTCTTTATTATCATTTTCCTTCCTCCATCATTAGGCAGGAAGAGAACCCCACACTAAAGGCAAGACACTAATTTATCTTCTTCTTCAGTGAGAGCTATGTGGTCTCTAAACGCTTGAGATGGTTGTGATTCTACTGTGTCTTTAAATTCTGTGCATCAGAGGGCTTTGACTATACAAAGCTATCTTCTTATTATATCAGGAATTGAAACAAGGAGCTTTCAGGAGTTTAAAAAAAAATAGGGAATGAGAAGAAAGAATAGAAACAAAGTAGTTGTAATCATATCTCCCCTTTCGCTGCTACATATTTGAATGATGGGTTTCAGAAAACTCCACACAATATCTGTTATTCTCATTTTTCCTTCTAGCCCTTCTCACCTGCTTGATGTTTTCACCAGCCCTTGTGAAATGTCATATTTTCTCTCATTGCAGAAGTCTCCACCTTATCTGGAGTGCAGCAAGAAGGGCAGGGAAAATAGGGCCTTGTTACAAAACCACATCCTTTCAAGCGGCTTATGTTCATATATATTAACTGTGAATATGTGACCCAAACACTTTTTATGAACTCTTAAAGAGAATAATGACAGTATTCAGGAAAAATAAAGGAAAGAAAGCACACCTCTCCTAGTTTTCCTGGTCGGAAATAATGGGACAATTTCTAAAAAATCTTATTGAACAGTAACTTAAGAAAGATTACAGGAAAAAAAAAGACATTTGGGAGGGAGCTTTTGTTTGTGTATTTCCTTTTTGCAGACCAGAGTCAGAAATAACACTTCTGGTTTTATTTCTTTAAAGGAAATAAAAACGAATGGGGTTATTTCAGACTCATGTCTAGCACATTCTTTTTCTAAGCTTGATAAAGACTTGTAAAGAAAGACAGAGAAAGTTAAGGTAGGAGCAAATTTAACTTAGCTGCTCAATAGCATAAACCAGAAATACTATCCTCTTAAGAAGATCATATTTGAGAATAATTGACTCCCAAATTAAACTAGGAGACTTTAAAATGTTGGATTATTTAATATATGGCCTTTCTTATTATCAAAGTTATTGCCATGAAATTGTAAAAGTTAAGTCTCTGGACCCAAGCCATAACAAGTGAATAATATTTAGCATAATTTTATCTATTTTGGTTAGTCACATCTGGAGTGCTGCATGCAGTTCTGGGATCCTCAGTGCAAGAGAGACATGGAGGTCCTGGAGTGAGTCCAATGGAGGGCAACAAAGAAGATTAAGGGCCTGGAGCATCTCTCTTATGAGGAAAGGTTGAGAGAGTCGGGCCTGTTCAGCCTTGAGAAGAGACAACTGAGAGGGGACCTCAGCAATGTCTCTCAGTGTCTGAAGGGAGGGTATTTAGAGGATGAATCCAGGCTCTTCTTGGTGATGCCAAGCAATAGAAAAAGAGGCAAAGGACAGAAAGAGATACCCAGAAAGTGTCACCTGAACGTTGAGAACTTCTTTACTCCATGGATGACAATGCAGTGGAAGAGAGAGCTCAGAGCTATGGATTCTCCCATTGCTGGAGATATTCAAGAACCATCAGAATCAACCCTGTGGAAGGATGCTCTAGGATGACACTGCTTGAAAGGGTTCTTGGACCTGATAAGTCCACTGGTGATTTCTTTCCACCTTAACCATTCTGTGATTCTCTGGTTTTGATCAGGCTGTAGAAGATGGGACCCTAGTTTCATATCCATGTAAACTGGATGGAAGAAGTGAAAAATATCTCACTTTGTTTTCTATAGGTCATTTTTTTAAAAATTATGAATAGATATGAAATTTAAAACTCATCTTATCTTGGTCTTTTTCATCTTTCTCTATCTTTGTGAAGATGAAGCTACATCCTCTTTCATAGGATTGTAGGGACTGAAATAACTGAGAAATTGAATTAACATATTAAGCTTCTACTCAGTCTGTGATGACCATGTCTTTTAATTGTCTTTATATATTGCCACTGTATTGTCTTGATAGTAATTTTTTTCTGGATGGTAGTGTTTAGAAATGGCTGATATCCCCTCTCTGCACCCAATAAATCTGTAAGTTTCTGTAAATTTTACTTTAGGATGAGAATTCATGCAAATTTGAGTGTGGGATGAGGTATTTTTTTTAGGTGGTAATGGTTTGGGTTTGGGGGGTTGGATTTGTGTGTGTGTGTGTGCTTTGGTTTTGAGCATTTGCTAAACAAATACCAATTTTTTTTCTCTTTCCATGTCAACTTTGACAGCCAAAAGAAACATCAGTTGCTTAATATTTTCTTCTTCTTTTTCTTTGTATAAGGTTTGACCCTCTAGAGAACACCACAGAAATAATTCTGTTGAGCAAGTATATCCTTAATATATCAATGTGGTATGCTAATAATTTAAAATAAAATTAGACAAAACTCATACTAACTAAAAAGGATCTTTTTTTCACCTCAAGGCACAGTCTTTTTACTTTTATCCATGGTGACAATTCATGTTTTTTAATGATCTCCTCTGACTTAACCATTAAGCCCTTACTGAAAAAGCAATTTGGCAACTAAAGATTTCTAGGAGGAATTTAATGTACTATAAGGACTTTCTTTACCCTGTCTGCATCACTTTCTTTTACTATTGTAGGATTCATACTGGATATGGTTAATAAAATCACCATTAATATTGATAGAAATGTGTACCAAAGTACATTTATATGTCAGTATTCAAGAGTCTTTAAATTTTGTGTCAAAATTATTCCATTCTGTGTTTCGAGATATGACTTTCTTAGACATAGGCAGGAAGACAAATTATAACATCCTTACTGGAAACATAGAAGACAATATCCTTGTGATTTAAGCAGAGAAGTCTCACTTTGCACTAAAATCAGATAATTTCATCTGTCACCAATGCTGATCTGAGAGAGAATTAACCTCCACACTGGAGATATCACCAATTTAACAGTCTTCTAGGCTGCATCGGTGTTAAAATTTTGTGTGAAAACTTTCTGATTACTTTCTATGAAATTCTAAATTAAACTCACCTACAGAAACAAAATAGCATCTCCAATAACACAATTTGTTTTGTTTTGTTCTTACTGAATTTTACAGACTAAAGATTAGGTGAACATTGCATAGATAAGGGAGAAAAGTAACTAACATTTTAAAATCAAAATTTTAATTTCCTCTCCTGCTGCTTCTTTTTTTCCTCAAAAAATTATCAGCTTCATTAATTGTCTATGGTTCTGTCTTCTTCATTAGGCATATAATCCTGTTCCCTTAAAATAAGCATAAAGCAAAACAAAAAGTATTAGTGCTTAACATCAGATTCTGCTTGGTTATTTATGGTATCCTGAAGACTTTATTGGATGCTTTACTTCTATTAATATATATTCTCCATCTTTGTGGAAAACAGAGTGTTTGTTAGAGTTTTAGAGAAAGCTGACAGCATTTCCATTGTTTTATGGAAATGTCTTTGCTTTCCTAACAAGTGTATTACAGGGAGCTCTACATGAACATTTAAAAAGCAATAGAAATAGGTGGTGCCAAACCAGGCTAAGAAAGGAGATGTGATGGAAACAACCATTTCATTAAACAAAGGAGAAAACCTGTTTTGGTACATGTCATACTGGATAACAGTGTTTTCAGACCTGCACTAATCTCTATGCTTCAAACAGAGGAACCACATTTTTCAAGTTTTTAGTCCCAACATTTTTGCCATAGATTTGGGGGTCGTAGTGGTATATTTGTTTCCTGCAGCAGTAACATCTACTGCATTCTCAAGTCCAACACTGCTATATTGCTGGTTTAAATGTATTATATTTAGCACCACAAAATGGGTAGTCATGATAAGAAAAGCAATACTATGAAAACAATGGAAGTTATGATTTGGACCTGAAAAAAAAATTTCTGCTATAGAGCATTATTAAATGGCATGTTCATTTGTTTATTAATTCCGATGAACTATCTTGCAATAGTAAATTTCTCATTTTTGTTAAAAATAATGTGATATTATGTACCCAACTGAATGGTTCATGGCTTTAAATAGATGGTAATGTAATGTAAAATTTTCTAATTTGCCAACTGCTTATTAAATGTATTTACAATTACACAGTGAATTCTATGAAACATATTATAACTGAGTGAAAATATTTCCTGTTTTATACGAGACTTTGCCTTTAGTGACATTAGATTAATAAGCTACAAGAAAACTGCAGATGTCTTAAAAAAGTCACACTCTTATTCTGAGTACATGTAACACTACTCTCCGAAGTTATCATTCATTTTGATTACACTGGTGTGAAATAGTTCATCTGTTCTAAATCTTCAGTAAAAGTATATAGCTTTTTTACAGAATGTAACCAAAGGGAAAATAAATCAGTGTCAGGAACCTCCAATGTTTAATTTCTTACTAATCTCATGGTATATCTCTTCTGGATGGGGGAAAAAGAAAAAAGAAAAATTCTTTCAGATTTTACCTTTTAGGTTGTAAAATAAAAGATACCTTGTCCAAAATTTAAATTCTATCTGATAACTTTGAGAAAACTCTAAATGCTGTCAAATAGAGAAGAAAACAATATTCCTATCTTCCCACAGGAAACAGTAGAAATGACTTGCTGACTAGAGGCCATTTCTATATCTAAGCACACATCAAATAGTAAATCAGATGTATGACATTATTGCACACCTATCTCCCTGCACATAGACATATAAGTGCATTAAATGTGTATTTGTACTGCTGAAATATTCATGTGTCTAATGAAAAATTTACATTTCTGATATTCAAAACAAAGCCTCTGTTTTTATGTTTGTTTTCTTGCTTGTTTTTGATGGATGCTTAGTACTGTCAGAGCTCTGTGGGCTCTTTCAAAGTGTGCCCACTGGAGAACCACATTCCTGTTTGACTTTACGGGAAGCATTTGGTACAATGACTTATGACGATCACGTGCACTTTTAGCCACAAGGTCACTGCAACAGGGCAAAGCTATCAATCACTTGTGGTACAGTGAAGCACAGCAGGTCTCCCAGACTACAACTTATACTGCAGCAGGGCACTTGTCTTGAAGTGCCTTTCCTCATAAGGATGTGACTTGTTAGTTGGAAGCAACATAAAATCGGGGCATAAGATCAAGTAACTTCAATTAATTAAGAATATTTATTATATTTTATGATTAGAAGATAACTATGTATTCTTAATTGTATGTATATCTTTGAGTTAGAATTTACCTAGACAGAGGGTTGTGTGATCACACTATCTTGTTTGCTGTCTTTAAGACCCCAAAAAAAAGTATTTGGTAAGAATTTTTCTCTCTGGGAAGATTATTTTAAAGTTGCTTTCCTCAGCGATATTTGTACTTCATCTAGTATACCTAAGTCTGGCTTATTTAATGTGTGTTGTTTAATTTATTGATTCTTACATTAATATTTATTTGAATTAAGTGTGATAATTAAAATTTTATGGAAACTTTTTGTAGTTCCTTGTTGAACAAGTTAGTAGTATCTTGTCAGCAGTTGTCTTTTTATGTGTGTGTCTCTGTGTGTGTGTGTGTATGTGGTTGTTGGTTTGAGTTTTTAAAGGGCTGTTGGGTGGTTTTTTAAAAGAGGCTTAATTAAATAAGCAAAGTACAAAGGTATAAGAAAGGAATATTAAATGCAATTTCTGAAGTGATCTCAATGGAACACTTAAAGAGGTTATTTTTTCTTTAGGTAGATAATGGTATGTAAAGCAAGAAATGAGACTGTGGCCACCAACTCCACAAATCAATACATGCTGTTCATAAAACCTCAGGAGACAGAAATCAAATATTACCTTTTGCAGATTAATATGGACAGTTATTAATGCATTTACTCATCTGCAAAATAGCTAATATTATACCTTATTAGGTTAACAGATAAAAATAGAGCACATATGGAATGCTACTGTGATTGATTCTTATTAAAACTTTCTTGTTACTCAAGAGTAATTTTTCCAGAGTTTCCCCCGAATTTCCTGAAAGTGTAGATTTACCTAACAGGATTTTTTTGTGTGAGCAGACTTGCTTGTTCCTCTCATGAGCAGAGTGATTGGATCAGGTATGAAGCTCAGCAGGAATGCAGAGAGAGGAACATCCAGCGTAAGGACATTGGGTAAAACATGATTTTACCCAGGATGTCAACTGCTCAGGAAGTCAACAGTTGAAGGCTAAGAAAGATATTAATTTACTATAACCTCAACTCTTGCATGTCGCTGGGTTAACTATTAAAACTGAAGCTCATGCTTAGAAAAACTTCTTAAAATATGAAATTCATGCAAATGTAATCATCAAGAATTTTATGCTGGTTCTGAAGAGAGTCCTTGATGAAGGTTTATAGGAGAAGGCAGGTTTGATCTCCTGTTAGCTGACATCCTTCTTTGCGAAGAATAATATTTAGCAAAAACCCAATCCTGTTACTGACTTTTAAAGGTATTGTGACAAATTCTAAAACTCTTTTAGTCTTGAAGAAAAGCAGATTTTGTTGTAGCAGTATAACAGTTTACATTTTGCTTAGGAAGATTTTGTAACAATATTTTTTCCCTATTTTTAACCTTTCTTCCTAAGAAGCCCAGATGAGAATTCAGAGCAATATTTCACCCTATACCTACACCCACTCCCTTCATTTTACTGAAGGCAAATAGAAGCATTTGGAAAGGAATTGACTTTGACAGCTGAGCTATCTGTCTGTTTATCTAGAGGATGAGTTTATTTCTTCTTTCATGTCAGAATGCAAAAACCACTTTTACTACCTCAGTATTTAAGCATGCTTCTCAATGCCCTGATGCGGTTCTGATTATTATACTACTGCATTCCACTTTTCCTATGCAAAGTACTCTGAAGGCACACTTTGTTCTTGAATACAGAAGGCATCTAGGGAAGAATCACTAACTTTTCAGTTAAGAAGTCAGCAGACTTTCATCTTAATCCCTTGAAGTCACTCTTAACTCAAGGCTGGGTAAGGTAAAATGTTTATGAAAGACAGAGATTAAAAAAATAATAATTAAAGGGACTCAAGTTATTAATCTACTTTCATTAAGTTTAAATCATAAATCATGTTTTCTGTCATCTACCTGATATCCTGACCCCCACCATTCATAAGCTTTGTAATTTTGAAAACAATCTACCTCAGGATGCAGCTATTAGAAGAAAATGTTTTACAGTGAAACAGATAGATTTACTAGATAATTTCTTTTTGAAATCTTCCCTTGCTGAAGTATTGTTTTTTCCTTTTTCTTTTCATATATAGGTGATATCAGAAATAGCTAGAATAATTAAAATAAGTGTTATTTCCCTTTGAAAATGTATGGGTTTTGAACCATATGCTGTCTTTTTGTCCAGATAGTAGCATATTTCACAAGAGCAGCGCATCACCTGTAGTACATTTTTGTGTAAAAATGTTCCCTTTTGCTGTATCTCAGCCCGGGGTATGTTGGTGTCCTTGATTTAAAAAAAAAAAAAAATTCTGGATGAGCAAAATGTGCACAGTTATTATTCTCTTATTACTGATGTGATTGCAAATGACCACATGGAGGTGAGCAAAGGGGCTTGGGATGACACTTGTCTTCTTCTTCAGCTACTGACCTTAACACTGTTCAAAGATCTGTTTGCAGCTGCAAAAGGATAGAGCAAAGCTTCACTGGAGAAAAAAGCTGCCTCTGTTTCCCATTCTTTTCTTTTCTTCCAGAATGTTCTGGCAGACGAGAGCTCTGGTAAGGGCCATTTTCAAACTGTACCAGACATGGGTTTGCTCACTGAAAAAAGACATTAGACAAACACACTTTGTATTTTTTGTCCACGAGAATCTGGGAATGAGAAAACGGTCACAGGCTTCAGCCACACAGAAAGAAAGGCAAACATGAAACGAAGAAAGCAGTGAGGTTGAAGGCTTCCAAAATGGGAGGTGGTAAGGTAAAATTCCTGAGTTTGTGGTTGCCTGTTAGAGTCCCTATTAAGAAAGGGTAATTTCAGCGCTCTATATATTTTATATTTCATGCTGCACAACAGCACTCAGATGTGTTTAATGTTTATGGAATGAATGGGCAGAAATTGCTAAAATAGAGAAGTTCTTTTATCTTGCGGCATTTTGAGTTGTGAATTTTTCTATATACAAATGTGACACCTCTTATCATTTAGAAAATGTCCCCCAATCAACTTCAAAAAGCCCTATAAACTCCATGGGGTACAGATCCTGCACAAGCAGGTTATATGTACAGCTGCTATTGTAGTTATGCCTGAATCTGTCATTAAGAAACAGTGAATCCAAACAGTGGTTTTATGTAGGTAAATGCAAAGAAACTGCTTTTTGGATGTATTCAGTACATGTGTACTTACATTAAACAATTTCCTATATGATCCATTACATATGCTGACCTTAAACATGCAGGTGTAATATTTGTCTTTTTTCAGTGTTTGAACACTTATTTTGTCAAAGCCAGTAGTCCTTTAGGAAAGTTTGCTTAATGTAATATTTTTGGCTCCATTCAGGGAGAAAAGTAAAAGGTGAACTGTACCAAATCTTGCTTCTAGTTGGTTCACTTTCATTTTATTGTCTTTACTAGGATTTACTTGGAAATAATTATGGTGTGACAAACCTGTCTGTACAGTGCAATTAAAAAAAAGGATTCTGCCAAAAGGAGAAAGGAAAATGGAACAAATATTGCCAAGGTTTAAAGTATTTATCAAATTAGCCTCCCCGCATGTAGAAGGAGTTTCTTTCATGTCTTTGTCCATTAGTTGTGTGCCCTACTATGCTGCTTTTAATGGGAGGTTACAGAAAATTTGGGTGAAAGACACATTTGGTGCACAAACCAGCTTAATATATTTCATATAACAGTAAGATAGTTTTATTGACAGCAAACTTTCTGAAAATAAAAAAAAACCTGTCCTTATTTAAATAATTAAAGCAGATGTTTTTTATCTTCAGAGCAGTCTATAATGTGAGATGACACAGACAGCATATTCTTTCTGAAAATATGTACCTTTCCTTATGATTACCAGCTTTTGATATATTGCTAGGACTTTAATAAACTGGAGTTATTGAGAGAAGCAAATTCAGAATTGTTATGGTAATAGTCTCAGATTATTTCATTCATGTCGGTTATGATTATCTCAATATGAGTGGAATCTCATAAAGTTACATGAGAATTCACTTTCGCTAAAGTTAAGCTGTCTTATTAAAAAAAAAGGTGAAAATACCAAATTTTCTTGTCCTTAGATGAATAATGTTTTTTGAGTGAAAATATATGTATTCTCCTTCAGTATTTTTCTGCTACCATTTCCTGCCCACCAGCCTCCTGCCCCCCCGCCCCCTGCCCCCCCAATTTGGTCTCTATCACAAGAAATGAGAAAGGTGTTGTTTTGTTCCTTTATTCGTTCTGTTACTATTAACTCTGAATGCCTCAGAATTCTAAATAACCCC
Organism: Callaeas wilsoni; assembly: GCA_013398955.1. Taxonomy (NCBI): domain Eukaryota; kingdom Metazoa; phylum Chordata; class Aves; order Passeriformes; family Callaeidae; genus Callaeas; species Callaeas wilsoni. Next base: position 185,229 of record VWPU01000905.1, read on the forward strand.
TGAGAATACTTATAAAAAAGGGTGCTAATAAAAGCATTCAGAAAAAATTAGAGAATGTGAAGGAGACATTTAATTTCCTATAGACAGTTTTTTTTCTATGCCATAGTTCAACAATTTTTTATTATTTTGCTGGGGCTTTTTTCATCTTGGAGGAAAACAATCAACATCTGTCCCACGTTGTCTGAATTCACAGCACAAGGACAAAGCTTTCCTGAAAGTGAAAAATATGTTTTTTCTGAAGTGTTTTCTGAAAATTAAAAGTCTCCTATGACATGAAATAAAACTAATCTGTGCTTAGTTCAAGCTTCTAAAGCAGAAGCGAGGAAGGTGGAGTAAAAACCCTTCCAAATGGATTTTATGAAGAAAATGTTCCACAAAGTGTAGGTGGCCTTACAGGGATGGATTGAGCAGCTGGAGATATTATATCACACAAGCTCAGGTAAGGTGCTGAGTCTGAAAGCTGGATCTATTTATCCAATAACTTGATTCTCTTCAAGCTCAGTTACAACTTCAGCATTAGCCCAGCTTGAAAGCAAGCTATAGTTTTATGTCTGGTTTCCAGGAGAGTTGTGATGGCACAGACTTCAATGATCTTTCAAAGATTTTCCCTGCCTGCCAAGACCAAACTGTAGTGCCACATTGTCGGGTAGCATAGCGTGAGCACCTGCCATTGTGTGGTTTTGTGCTTAAAAGAGAGTGGCAAAGTTTTCATAAGACCTAAAAGTATTTTTACCACAGTATCTCTGATCAAGCCCTCTGACGGTGCAGGTCTTCACCAGTCCCATTTGAAGTGTGTCAGTGCTGCTTCCGATGGGCAGCAAAGGTGCCTGAGACCTCAGCACAGCCCTGCAGAGTGCCTGCCTACCTTCAGTGGTACCTCTGACGACTCAGTCACCTATCAGCCCTTCACCCACTGAGTTTAGAAGCTGTGCTCTTTTTTTAGCTTAGGCAGGGACAAGTGCATCTGAAAACATCTTGTTGCCAAGTTTAAACGAAGGTCGGCACACTCCTTTTCTAGGTCATTAGTAGATGGGGTCTTAGAAGCACTTTGTGCTCTCTCACAAAGGCACGATGTCTGCAGGGAGACTGAGAGGAAATTCATGTAGCGGCTTGCAGAGAAGACTCTGCAGGAAAGAGGCAATTCTTATATCTATTTTCTAACATAGAAGCCAAGGAAGCAAATGGTCTAAGCTTACTATGTGCTGAGTTAAGGGAAAGTTCAAAGCATGATGATAAAATGCTCTTGAGAAGTTTTCTTGGGAGTTCATGGTGCAGGTTCAAACAGAGAATTTATCCCCACTTTTATGGTATGTATTGTTCATACTGCTTCACTTTTGTGTAAATGAGCAAACAAGGGTGAATAATCCCAACAATTAGAACTGTAAGAGCGCAAGACATAGATGAGAAGAATTTCTTGGTCTACCATATAATTCATTAAGTTGGGTCAATGAGATGCTAATGCTATGACTTTTAAGAATAAGTATTTCTGTTAGAGGTCATTCTCAGTGAACTTGGAATTCTCATTTGGATACCCTTCAGATAGAAAGAGTACAAACATAGAACAAAAAAGTCTCACTTTCTTATTTTTTGTGATTATGCTAATGCATTTGTGTACAGCAGTGACCTTTTCTCAGATCACTAATACACTTTTTCCTTAATATAGCATGTAATTGTGTCACACTATGCTCCTCTAATTTTCTACCTTTGTTTTACCCTTCCATTACAAACTGGGTTTGGGTATGGTTGAGACATAGGGGTAAATGGAAGACATAACAATTAAATAGTGAATCAGGAGATGAAGAAGAAATGATATTTAAGAGGGAAAACACTTTCACCATGCATGTCTTGAATCCTACTGTTTCAGTTCTCATAATGTCTTTTCCTTTAAAATTTCACCTAGGAGTCTTGTAATGATATCTAGTGGATTTCTTTAAACTAAAATTTTATTTACTTTTGAAAAGAACTTTGTTCATTAGGCAAGGATAAAATAAGCATCTGCTAATTGTTCTTCTCCCCGATTCAATTAAATGTCACAAAGACATTCCGTTTCACTGAACGAGGTATTTAAGATAATAAAGTTATAGGCCAGATCCTTTTTACACTAACTCGGTGTGAACTTGAGTACATTAAGGTGTTTGTGCCATGTTCACCACCAGAACATGGGCCCAGATCCACAATAAAATACTCATGATTTTTTCTGATGATCGGGAAGGATTAGACACCTTATTTATACAGCTGCAAAATGAAAACTGCTATTATAACCAATTGGTTGTCTAAGGCAAGTCCTTTCCTGTATCTTTTCAGCTTTACTGAGATATCTATTACCTGACATGAACCTCTTCCTGAGGGTTTTTAAGTAATTTTCTTTCACAACAATGATAGCAGGAGTTTCAACAATTTAGCCAATATCTGTGTGACTCTTAGCACCCACCAAGGGCACAGATGGGCCACATTCAAAGGCTGCCTGTCCAGAATGAAATCAGACTCATAGCTTCTCACTGGGCAGAAGATGGTTTTGCTTAATGATTGGGAGAGTGGAGAACAATGTTCATATTTTTTTTCTTAGTGACCACTTAAAAATCTTCATTCTCCCCACTCTTTCAGATCAGGCAGAAAAGACCTGTTTTATGTTTACCTTTCCAGGAGTCTTTAGAAGTCAAATGAGGATAACGACATTCATGATTTCCAAACAGGAAATTGATGGGATTTAGACTATGACTATAGTACTTAGATAGAATTTTAAGTGTCAAAACATAACTCTTCCTTTCTCCAGTATTCCAAATTGTACCTAGGCATCTTTTCAATAAATTCCTTAAGGGAATACTGTGAATTTGTTTTTTGATGACCTGTCTATTGCATGGGCTCAGGGCCTTTATTTAAGATGACCAGTAATTGCTTCCAGAAATAATTTCGTTAATTTGACTATTTTATCATGAATTCTTGTATGTCTTGGTTTGGTATGTCTGGAACTGCAGCACTGTTTCTGCATTGGCAATAAACAGTGAAATACTTCGTGGAAATTTGGTCTAAAATGGGAGCAGTAAATTTTATCTTTTATTTTTTAGAAGGAATCATCATGCTTGTGTCCTACCATACCTTAGGGAAACTGAGTAAAATCTTTAAAATGCGTCTAATCCTGAATTTAAGTTTGCTCAGGACACACTAATTTGATTTGTAGCCTTTCTTTAATGGTAAAATGTCAGAGTAATGAAGCAGTATAAGGGGTTTTTTTTCCCCTTAATCTTAAAGCAAAACAAATCAAAATTAAAACAAAACAAAGCAATATATGCTTGTCTCTCTCCCTTTGTCCCAATTCCACAAATGCCAGTAATAAGTTCCTCTGCAATAGATGTGACAGTAGTTATGCCAAAAGCTGAATGGAATTCTAAATAAAAAAATGTGGTTAAATCCCTAAACTTCCTTTTAATATCTGAAGCATCCTTTAAATATCCATTCTAAATGACAATATTCCTTTAAATTGATACATCAGAAAGATTACCTTAGGTATTAGGGTACGTGTTTAAAGATAATGGGAAACAAATCCAAATGGACATAGTCAATGACGTATTGAACTAGTTTTCATTACAACTTGATTACTTTTGTGATTAACAATCTAAAGCTGTCCATGAAAAAAAATTGTTTTAATTTCTGCTTGTACTATTTTAAATGAGCAAAAACTTGCCAAAAAATCTGTAGTCACTTTGATGCCAAGGTGCTTCAGATTCTTAATCTTCCATTTTCCATGATTTTTCATACATCTCTCCCTTTTCTTCCTTTCTTCTCCTCATTATTCCAAGGGAGTGGGAGGAGAGAGAGGTGGCTGGCTTCTTCAGCTGATCAGTAGACCTCAATCTGAGAAATCTAGATATTTCATCATTCTAAAGAACAGGAGATATGCAATTTCTTCCATCCAGATAGATATCTTGCATAATATGTTTTAGTTCCCAAGGGGATAAGGTACTTCTGGTATCTGAGAATCTCTACAATATTCTTTTCATTTTGGAAAAATCTAGGAATCTACTACTGTCAGCACTCACTTTATAGGCCAGTATTTCAATTTGTATTCTGTCAGTGCTCATGTATCATTCTCAGTGACTCCAGTGTGGATGTCACTGCAACAACAGAGCTGGAGAAAGCACTATAAGCTTAGTCTAATATTTACTGAAGTTGGTCAGAAGCTTCTGACTGACCTCAAAGTGCAGCACTAGGCAAAACCAACTATCCTTCACTGCAGTGGTGGCATTCCATTAAACAAGGCCTTGTATAAACCAATAAATAAAGCACTCTGGTCTTGTACATTCATAATAGGCTTCATTTAAAAATTCTTTTTTTACGCCCGACCCAGCACTGCTTGACCAGTATATTTGTGTGGTCTAATTGCACTTACTGTAGCCTGAAAAACACAATTGTTATTGTTCAGCATCATTCCCACAGCTGCAGTCCTGGTCCCTCTTTTCTATAACTGAAGTATCTGAAAGCCCACTACAGATCTGTGACATTCTCACATCAATTTACTGGCTTAAAAATCCATTGCCACTGCAAGAGTGTTTACCAGTTTTCAAATAGTTGAGTTACTAGAGCTGGTAGGGATGATTATTTCTTTTTTCTTCTTTTTGATGTGCATTTATTAATGAATACTGATGGTTAAATACATGTGTAAGGCTTGAAAGCATTCACTCTGCTTGTTTAAATAGCTGCATCCATGAAAATGTACTTGTTGTTATATGCACTGAGTGACACTCCAAAGTCAAAATGTCTTCTCATTATTCTCCGAAAAAGGACTATGCTGGCAGTAAAATTTCTGTCAATTCTTCCATTTTGTCAATTTTTGTTGTGAAAGACCAGTTTCTCAAGTGGCATTAGGGAGATTTATCCATATACTGTCATTAAAGGTATAGAGTATTGGGTTATATGATATGACTGAACATGGTATAGTACACAATATCTTCAAAAGAGCGTAGACCATCACAGGAGACAACAATGTTTTCACGAGCAGCAAACCACAGAAGACAGCACCACAGTCTCCTTACACTGGCAAAGCCACCATCACAAGAGGACATTTAATCTGGCAGCAGCAGGTAGCACAAACTCTTCTGGAGCAGAAGAAGCAATGATGCAGCTCTGCTTCCTTGTGATGTACAGAAGTACCAGAACAGAGTGAAAAATTAAGACTTTAGGTGTTTTAATTTTGTGCTACATATACAGTTTAACAGATTTCTGAGCTATGGTTTGCAGCTGTGAATTAAGGAATCCTGAGTTCAAAATTGCTTTTGAAAGGATTTTTTCTCATGAGAAATTCTAGCTGCAGTTTTCCAAAGGCCATAGGTACTGTTGGAGTTCCCTGTGTTTTCTCCTACCTATTGCCTTCATGTTTACTATTTGTTTTCTCTTCTCAAGTCTTGTGTCTTAGAGACCAAGTATGTAGGCAAGGACTAAATATACCCAAGATCACTAAAACAAAGGATAAGGAAAAGATAGTGGTTTTTAATTTGTTTTGTTTTGAACAATTCACCTTATTGTAATACCAAATTGTCTAAATGATGACCTATATTTAACTAAATAGTATAAAGAGTATAAAGTAAGAAGGAATAACTACATTCTTTTCTTACTCTACAGTATGACTACTGGCTGCTGCTTGGTCAAATTTTATTGTTATTGTCCCAATAGTGACTGGGAGAGGTATTATTGTGGATGACTTTGATTTATTTTCTGCAAGAGGGCCAGTGTCTTCCAGCTCCATCGACCTCTTGTGCAAAAGAACATTCAGACACAGTACTGCTTTCAAGAGGAGAAGCAGCAGCATCATTTGTCAGAAGTTAATGCAGACTCTTTTTGAAAGTCATGAGTGCTCTCACCATGCTGCTGGTGTACATTGTCATCTTTCAGCTGTTCATGAAGAATGATTTTTTACTCAAACAAGACAAAAAAAAAAACCCCAAACCAAAACCAGTCCTTTATTTATTATGCTTCACTTATACATACTTACAGAACACAGTAATAATTGTACTTTTTTTCTGAATATTTACAGATCTCATTCTATACTTCTTTGGATGTTTTTCATGTTCTGGAAGCTTTCATTTTGCCAACTATAGACAAGTCATAAGCACTTACTAAAATATAGCTTGTGTGGGCAGTATAAAAATATTTGGTGTATATATGAATGTGTAATCACACCCAGAGCACCATATACCAGCCACACAGTACTATGGGGTGTGTTTAGGTTTTCGATTGCCACCCATCATAACAATTTATACTACAACTTAGTTTATACAGAACTATAAAGTGATGAAGTATGAGTGTCCACTGCAAACTAACTTTCCAAACCTGAAATAAACTCCATTGAAGTGAGCACCAGTAACATCGTCTTTTGATAGTGGAACGCAAATGATTCTACGATACCGTGCACTCAGGTAATTTTGCTCTTGGTTGATTTTGCAGCCATCCAATAATATTTTGCACAAATTGCTTGAAAGTATTAATGAACATTAGCTAATTTCTCTTCCTTCTGGTTTCAGCTGGGATAATTTCCTTCTTAGTAGCTGGTACAGTGAGGTGTTTTGGATTTAGTATGAAAATAATGTTTTAGTTGTTACTAAGTAGTGCTTGCTTTAAATCAAGGACTTTCAGTATCTCATGCTCTGCCAGCGGGCAGATGCACAAGAAGCTGAGAGGGAGCATGGCCAGGACAGCTGACCCAAACTAGACAAAGGGATATTCCATACCATTGAACATTTTGTTCAGGCTATAGACTAGGGGGAATCCACAGTCAAGGGCTGATTGCTGCTTGGGGTCAGGCTGGACATCAGCCAGAGAGTGAAGTTCCACTCTTTATCACTTATTTCTCTTGGGTTTTATTCCTCTCTCCCTCTCTACATATCATTACAATTATTATTACTATATTATTATTATTTCATATTTTGTTTTAATTCTTAAAATGTTTTTATTTAAACACAAATTTTGCTCTTCTTTCTGATTCCCCTCCCCAGAGTGGGCAGGGAGAAGAGTAAGTCAGAAGCTGTGTGTTACTTAGTTGCCATTTGGGGTTAACCACAGAAACCTTCTAGAGCAAATGTTACATTTTTCATACATTTTTAATTGTTATTTCTTTCTACAGAAGAATACAAGAGATTAAAATAAAATATATACGATTTTCTCAAAGTTTCAATGAAATTATCTTACACAATAGAGGTAAAAAAAGACCTTGCTTGTTACAGCTTAGATAATTAAAAATGCTAACGTACTTTGTTACAGCATGTAGTGGACAAAGGAAGAAGGATGAGTGGTATTTAATGAAAGCAATTTTTTTTTTTAATTACAGCACATATAAATGTCTTGATGACATTTAAAAATCTTCAGAATGAGAACAATTTCTTGCCTTACCTAGGAGTTCCAGCCTCTGTAACAGTGAACTGGATTAGCTCAGAAATAACATAAACAATTGCTTCAGGTTTTAGAATGTTCTAGGTGTTTAAAAGGCACAGAAAACAATTTCGTACTAATCAAGAGCCATTTTGACTACTTTTAGACCATTTTTACTATGACTTTATCAGGCTTAATAAGCTTGGAACTTGTCAGTTCAAGAAAAACAAAAGGATTCATTTTAGAAGTGGGAACCAAACAATCCATACAGGAGCAAAGCTCTTATTTACAAGACTATTATAATTATCAGCGTGCACATCAATTCTTTCTACCAAAGCAACAATGATTGCACAAAAAAATTACTGATTAACTATTTTTGTTTTGGTTTGATTTGTTTTTTTGTTTAAAGACTTGAAAACCGCCCATAAAAATCCCTTCCCCATCAGCTGATCCAAAAAAAGCTATTATTGCCATCTGCAAACTTCTACTGCTTAAGTAACCAGGATGATTACTCCAGACATCTGCATCAATTTGGTTTCTCTCTTTTGCAAGACTACAAATTACAACTCCTATGCCACACTATACTTCCATAACAGAAGGTGTCAAAACAATGGCCTTACATTCACAGCTGCCATGTCTCTTTGACCCAGCAGGAGGGAAAGCCAAATACACGGGATTTTTAATCAGAGTACCCGGTTATCTCACAGTCACACTGGAGTAATTTACTTTTCTGTCATTGACAGTATTACTAGAATAGATGATAAAGTAGGAAACATGTTACAGGTAGATGGCATGTAGGTTTTTCTAGCTTGCAACTGATAATTTCCCTTTCTTTGCAGCATGGAGATAAGTACTAACCCAAAGCTTGTGAACCTACACTGAACCATTTGGAAAGATTATTTTTAGTCAAGCAAAAATTGTTTTTGAGCAATCATTTAACAATTAGTATTTTTTTTGTCAAGTAATAAGCAAAAAGATCTGTGGAAGGGCAATATTTCAAATTCTAGTTCAAACAATTGTAAAATTTTCATTGGTTAAAATTATTTTTATAAATCTGTACATCACAAATAACCTAATTAGAATTAATAATTTTCCTCTGGTATTTTTTCCTATTCTCAAAGTGCCTTTGAATTATGTATAGGTCTGAACAGTCAGATAAATTTAAAAGCTAAATTAAGACTAACAGGATTTTCCTTTTTCCATTGGATATATTTGTAAAATATGTGGATTAGTCTTACTCTCTTTATACTGGCTGTTTTATATTCTACATTAAGCTCTGGTAAGGCTACAGAAAATAAACTTGGGAAATATTATCACAAGGATCATTGAAATATTTGACTTCAGAATTGAGAAAAGGTTTTTAGAACTCCCTGCATTATGTGAGAAGCCATTTAGGTCAGGACTGAATCCTTTCACATGACTAAAAATTATTTTCAAATACTGAAAGGATTCCTCTAATCAGATCTTACCTAATGCACCTAATTTCAGTGATAAATCAGTGTTAAGGTAAATCTTTTGTCAAGCCATTCATATTCACTAGGTCTGATTACTAAAAGTAAGTCAGAAGCAACTCTAGAAGACACTGGATTTACATTTATATATGACCAGTATCTGAAGGGAAGTCAGGCTCTATAATACTACATTAATGTGGATGACTCACAGTAGCTGTCATGAAGATTTCATTGAAATCAGATATTAAGTAGGTATCTGGAAAGTAATAAGACTTCAGATTTGGAATACCTTTTTTATTTAAAGAAATGTCTTATTTATTAAAACTGCAAAATCTATACAGCTACATTACAGAAATTCTAGATCCATTACAGAAATTACAGTGTCCTAGGTAGCATTGTGAGAGCATTTTTAAAAATAGCCAGGTTGACATTTTGTTGTTGTAATTAAGGACACCTGAACAATTACACCTATTTAAAAATCTCCCAATTAGAAATCTTTCAGTTGCTAGAGCTGGTGTTTATATGAATTATAAATTTTCATTTTGTACAAACACTCTCTACATTTACTTTTGCATTCTTTTTTGTCTGTATCCTTTTTTATTTTAATTTTTATTTTTTGTACTTGGACATTTTCTTCTCTAAGAAATCCCAAGATCTGAACATTTATCTTGTCTTTGGATGAAAGAATTGAATGTTGAAATTGTTTGCTGAAAAAAGATCAAAGAGTCACAAGATAAGCTGAGTTGGAAGGGACCCACAAGGATCATTGAGTCCAACTCCCAGCCCTGCACAGGATACCCCAAGTCACACCATGTCCCTGAGAGCATTGTCCAAAGACTTCTTGAACTCTGTCAAATACCCTATTGTGGCACTCTGCTATCATCTGACTTTTCCAAATTACATCTTTTTTGTTCTCAGATCTTTTTTTCTTCCACAGCAGGTGATTCAGTTCCTTTCACCCTCACTTTATGAAGCCATATCCTTCCTGTGATGCACTTTTGTCACTTCTTTTGGCTAAAGTGTGATGCTGGTCTAAGAGGAAAAAAATGTTCCGAAATGATATGGTATTTAAGTTTTCAGGTGTTTCTTTCCAATTGAAACACAAAATATTTCAACACTAGTTGTTTTTTTTGTTTGGTTGGTTGGTTTTTTCCCTAATGGAAAAAAAGAATATTTTTCGTATTAGCCATTCAAGATATTACTCTTCCTCTCTCACCATTTTTCTTACAAGAGGAAAAAAAAGTGTATTATTTGATATAATGTCTGAAAATTTTTGATTGATGTGATATCCCAAAATGCAAAATATTTGTTCTCATCACATAGATAAATAATTATAGACTGAAAGAATTCTGCAATACTTACTTATGTGAATAATTCTATTGACTTTTAAGCATTAATAACTGAATGTTATGAATTTGAAAAAAATTCTGAAAGATTGATTTTTTTTCTTAACTTATATGACAGGTAGTCCTGAAAATATATTTATAGTCAGCAAATTTGAGCCTGTGGAGTGTATCGCAAACAGTGAAACAGTTTTAGCAGTGCCAAGCACTTGAAGAGGGAAGAAAGATATACTTTTCATGAAGACAAAGTGACTCTGTTGCTCTAGTTGCACAGTGTCAATTTTCTCAAAATGGCAGAGAGCCCATATCAAATATTTTTCATTTGCTATCTAGCTAGACTTGAGACTCTTTGCTGAGAATGTCTTTAGTTCCATTTAAACCAGGTGTCAGAAACCTCTACAGATACAAGCATATTGCTTAACACAATTATAAATAAGAATAATATTTTTATAATAATATTTTATGATGTATGTTTTAAATTAGTCAGAAACCTATGTGATCAGATATATACGATGAGATTCTGACATCTCTGAAGTGATTGATTTCAGCCATTGTTTGAAAACAGTGGACCTGATGGATATAGCTTTTCCACTCTTGTTAAAACTTCTCTTCAGTAGAACTCAAAAATTAATGAAGGTGACCATTATAAAGGTTTTAGTGTAGCTCAATCTCCTTTGTGTAAGAGTTGAAGTTCACTTTGCAACATATGTGGTGCTTTACACTATTAAATTCTTTCTCTTAATCTTACAGTTTTCCAGATATTCCATGCCTTTAAAATCCCATAAAGACAACTAAAATTTTTGTGTTTCATACTCTCCGAAAACCTGAAGTATTTAGTAGAATCAGAGTATGCTGAGTTGGAAGGGACCTATCAGGATTATTGACTCCAACTCCTCGCCCTATGCGGGACATCCCAAAAATCACACCATGTGCCTGAGAGTATTGTCCAAACACTTCTCGAACTCTGTCAGGCTTGGTGCTGGGATCACTTCCCTGGGAAGTCTGTTCCAGTGCCCAATCATGCTCTGGATAAATTTCTATTTCTTACCTTCCATCTATTTCTGTACAGAGAGCGGACAAAATGGAATAAATCAGAATGTGGGTTTTTTAAAAATAAAATTACTCAGAAGGAAGCCCCTAGATGCCATTCAACATCTTTCTAGTTCTTCTGACATTCCTTTAATCTGTGATCTGCATAATGCTACTGCCCGTTTTCCTGTAAAACTGTAAATGGTGAAGGATCCCATAAGTCACTAGGTTAGGAATATCAGACATATTCAAATTTCCCATCATGCTGTGTAGCAGAAGCCTAGGATTGGAGTTGTGACATGCTGACATGTACAACTGCCTTGGATAAGAGGATATATGTCTTAGCATATAGATATGCAACCAAAACTTCCTGCCTGAGGAGGCTAGGACACTTTACCAATGAAGATAAAAAAACTGTGAAGGTGTTACACAATGCCACTTAGACAGTGGTTTTAAAAAAATAAATCAGGATGCTCTTATTGACAAAAAATAATTTCATTAAATTTTTCATAAATTTATATTTTTAACCTTTTATTTACAACCTTATACATGTATTTATTTACTTTACTTAGTGTTAAATTACATTAATAAATGTAATTTTTTTGTAATTGGTGAGAACAATTCTGTAAATGAACATATTGTAAGATAGTACTCTATAGTGAATCTGAAAAACAGATTTATTGGCAAATTGGTTATAGTATGTTTATGACAATACCAATTTTGTATCTAGAGACAGGATTGGCATCACATTCATCCACCTTTGACAGTCAAGGAAAGATTTTCCAGTATTCATCTCTTCTTTGCTCTCTTTCTCTCTGATTTTTGGTTTTTTTTTTTTACATTATTATTATCTGGATGTGTAAATAAGAGTGAACTAAGGCAAGGAGAAAATATGTTATGCTGCTGTAAAAAACTTTCACTGTGGTATCCAAACAGCCAGATACAAAACATAAATGTATATAACACACCCCTTGAGCTGCAGTGAGATGGTTAAGCAGTTGTTTACAAGTTTTAATTATTTTAATACCACAGTCTTTAAAAATTCATCAGAGACAATAAAACTGTTTTTGAAGGATTAATATTTACAATGAAAATTGAAGAAATTCTTTGAGTGTTATGAGGGACTATTAAATTTAAGAAACTTGAGAATGTACCTGTGAATTTATTATGATAATATGGAAAAAAAAAAGTGATAATATGAGACTAGAAGAATTTCAGACACTGGTGTTACATGTAGTTTTGCCACTGGGTCCAGAATTTTGTTCTATAAGTATTTTGGAGAATAATCCAGTAAAATGCTTTTTATAAAGTGACAATATTTGTAAGATTTTTTTATATATTGTGATCATACCTGCTTCTATATCCTTATCTTTGATAGTGTTTGCACCTTTATCTTAAATGGCGATGTGCCTTTAACAGACTATCTGTAAAGTGTATTATTAAAGACCCTCATGAAGTCTTCCAGTGAATAGCAGCAGTAGTCACAGTGCAGCCTTCTGCAAGAAACCTACTATCTCTGTTTTATCATTGCCTTTCAGTCAGGTTATGCACTCTGTTTTCACTTTTTCTAATAGCAGATATGACAGTCAAGGATCAGAACTATAATTTGTATCCTAGACTGTACCAGATAAAGAGTTTCCTTTGTTTTCTGTCAGACAGTCATATAACTATGCTATATTTACTGGGGTGTGTCGGTGTGGATACTCTCTCACCCTTTTCAATTTAAAGGTACACTAGATCAAGCAGGCGATGGGGAATACAGTATTATCATAGAATCACCCCAAGACATGGGAGAAGAGAAAAACGATAGGCAATGTTTGTATTTCTTAACAATTATACTAATAAAGCAAACAAGCTTAATTTATAGCAAATAATGGGTCTTGTAAAACAGAAGATTCCAAACAACATTTCATTGAAGCTCTCTGGGCACAACTCAGACTGGTGTCATATCTCGTGTTTTCTTTCTCAGTTTAAATTTCCAACTGCTAGGAAGGATTTTCATCCTGGAGCAAGGCTTGAATATAAAACATTCTCATTCAAGAAAGCAATTTATGTGGGGTCGTAATCTTTCCCAGGCTTAGCTTATATTTCTGGTATGTGTTCTGTAGAGATTTACTCGAGCTGAGTATGAACCCTAAATCAAGTGCACTTGGAGAGTGATAACAAAAGCATAGCCCCAGAGATGCACTGCTTGCTGCCGTCTTCTCTCTTCTTGGGAGGATCACATCTTCCATTATGAATCCAATCTAGATTGAGAACACTGTACATGAAAGTGCAAATAAACTCTAAAAAAAACTGTTTCTGTCACCACCTTTTGGGTGCTTGTGCCTTGGATGTCTTAATAATTGAAACAGAAAGATTTTACTATTTGTCATTAACACATTCCACTAGAAGTACTACTGAGGACTTAGGACAGTGGCCTTCCTAGAAACCTGCTGTAGGTGTCTTTATTTCTTTCATTAAAACAACTACTTTGGGCAAATTATTTCTGTCTGACTTTCATCCCTAAGTGTATGCTGGGGACTATATTTCCCCCTTTTTTAGTACAACACTGCTTGTACAGTTAATTTTAATTTCTGTGTCCTTTCCAGCATTTAGAATAAATATTACACTCTTGAATATGGATTTGGGGAACCCCATAGCACATGGTTCTCCTTTCAGTACTTTCGACATCCTCAAGTAGAATAGATTTTCAAAAAAAGTGGGAGAAATATAGAGAAAGTGCATCTCTCTGTCTTTCTCTCTCAAAAGTAATTGAAATTAAGTCACTTGTAAGTTTCTGTTTCTGCCTTTTTCAATATCAGCTTGTTCATAGGAAATAATTTATTGAATTATTTTTAGTATATAATTTTGCAAGTAAGAGAGGCAATTCCATTTGTGTGCAGGATAATGAAGGATATCTATATAACACCAATACAGACTTCATCTCCAGAATATTAATTTTTAATGCTTCAACATTAAAAACATTTTTATTTTTGTTTTCCTTGCTACCTTTAAAAGAAATGATTTTAATTCTTTAGTTCAAAAATTGAAAATAACTCCACAGAAGGAAATTTACTATACAATACAGTAAGTTATGACATTTCACTTCAGTTTTTCTTTATCCAGAAGAGGGATCCATAAATAATAAAGGAATGAATGCAACTCGCACACATCCTCCCCTCCCCCTCTCTCTCCACCGTTTAATAATCCAAAGGTTAGCTGCCTAAATATTTAATCACGTATAGCTTCTACAGAATAAATAGAAACATGTTCTTGTACAGAAAGGAACATTGTCTACCTTAGGCATGTGTCCAAGAATGATGTAACTTTCTCTCTGTTGGCTATGGAAAACCTAGGATGTCTTTTTAGACCGGACAATGCATGACAGCCTAAATGAATTGTGCCCTGGAAGTGTAATGGTGAAATTGCATTTTGACTTAAACCAGACTGCTGTGGAGAGACAGCCTGTGTTCCGTGTCACAATATACTCCTCTGAGACCTGGTGGAACATGAGACTGCTGTGTTCAACCAAAATTTTTGGAGTAGGCTCTTCACTGGGGCTGTTAAAGCATGGCTTTTCTCAGGTGTCCCTTTCATAGAAAGATTCATAATGCTAATAAATAAAAAAGCATCTCTCAGTTCTGTAGAAAATTTACTAGATGTTATGCAAATCTCTAAGTAGTAGAGAACGATGACTCAGATGCCAGGTGTTGGAAGTGTACTTTGCTGAAAAAGCAGCACTACGTGTTTCTCCCTACTTCAATTTCTTTAACGTGTCACTTAGAGAAAAGGTAAAATACAGGACTTTGAACAGTTTTTTCTGGAAGACTATTTTTAGGTGCTTTTTTAAAAGTTTTTTTTAGCAAATACATCTTCTATCATGTCATAAAAAATAGGTGCTTTGTAGATTAGAGAGTCTTATTTTCGCCAAAGCCTGAAAATAAAATACGGCTATGTTCTAACAGTATCACGCCCATCTCCTAATTTCATCTTGGAAAATCTAGGCAATATCTTGATCTTGCATGGAAAAAGACATCACCAAGTTTACAAGGTCATGTAATTCGAAGTTAGAAAATCTTAAAAAACCGGCAATCATACTAAGCAGCCTATAGCTCAGTTTGGGTCACAACTACAAGAGGAAATAAACCTCAGGGATTCAGAGCACAAAATCTATTTTGCACTAATACCCTGTGTGGACAAGTGTTCAAAAGTGAAAGTTAACCATTACACTCAGCTGTGTCAGATGAAGCCCAGCTCAGTCAGGTGAAACATGCGGGAAGACAGCAAATTCTCCATGAGGATATATTGCTCTGTGTGAATACATCTACGAACCACCCATTCATAGGAACTGTGAAGGTTAACTATCAGAGCAGGTCCTTACTATCTCTGTAGTCTTCTATATTCTGTATTTTTATTGGTTTTGAACAAAAAGTGACATTACACTAATGTGAATTCTTGAAATCTCATTCCTTGAAGGCACCAAAATTTGTCCAAGATAAGGCTTCCAGAATACTGCAATGGGAAAATTCTGCATTTTTGCTCCATATTTCTGGAAATAGTCCACAATTTTAAGGTTTTTTTTCATAGTTTAAAAGAAGTTTTCTCAGTCAGACAATGAATCTGAAATACAGTTAAATAGTTTCAATTAAGTGGAGATGAAAAAATTCATTCTTATAGTGGGAAACATGTCTCAATTCCAATAAAAATGATGCCATTTGCATTAATGAAGGCATGAAGATACATAAGGAGATGGACAACACCCTATCAGATGTAGTACTGTATCTTTTTATTTTAGAAGTGTATAGCTTAGAATTATGTCATGTTGTCCTGTTGATTCAGGCTTAATTGCAGGACAATTGTTAATTGTCATTAACATAACACGGTAGCAGCTCTACAAGGAAGGAGAGGGGAGGAGAGGAGAATATGGTCTCAGAAAAATTCATGCTCTCCAATGCTATATAGCCCAATGGTGATATTTTGTATTTTGATCACCATTAGCTCAGTATACTCAGCTTAAGTAGAAAGTGAACTCACAAGAAAACTTCAAATTATCTTGTCACTTCTTGAAATCAATAAATGTCTGGTTTAAGAGAGCTGTTGAAGAATGAGAAGTCATGCACTGAAATGTCCAAATGCAATATAAATTTTTATAAATTCACCAAGGTTCAATGGAAAAAGTGTAAAACATATCAAACATATAAAACATGTCCATAAACTTATATAAACATATTCTGTATAAAACGTGTGATAACTCTTGGCCAGGGATCCATAGAAAGAAACTTCAAGGCGTTATTTCTTTGAAAAGAAACCCTACATGCTGGAGCACAGCCAGTATAATATGACTATTCATGCATTTAAATTTAGAATTTCCATTGGTTAAATTTAAGAAATGAGATTTTGTTTCTTTAAATACATGAATAATCTATACTGTATAAAAAAATGTTTCTGAAAATTGCCTGTGATCAGTTTACATTAATGAAGAATTTTACTGAACCTGGTGATATTACCCATATGAGTAAATGCAGCTACCAGTGCTTTAACAATCAAATCTTAGTAGAAAGGAGTCTAGATAAGGACTTACATGGTTGAATCTTTATGCTAGAATTGCAGACAGCACTATTTGGTAGTATAAAATAATAAACAGGCAGTAGACATGCCTCTTCTAAGCTATCTGTCATGTGTACAGTAAAGTATGAATAGGCTTAAAATGGATAAAAATTATGACCAGAGGCACAGAAGAACAGACTATACTGAAGTCCTGTAGAAGTGGAGAGAGGTGACTAAAAATTAACACCAGAAGGGGAAAAAATAATAAAAAAGGACAGAGCATGAATAAAGGGTAAATGAGAAAAAGAAAATAAATAATTACTTTGCTCATTCTTTATTACAAAGCAAATCCTTACAAGCCTAATTTTGAAATCAATTGTCTCCATTTCTATCACTGAAGGACTGCATCAGTGGAAACTGGAAGTTTTACCTAGAGAAAAGAAGGGCAAAGGATGATCAAAGGTCTGGAATAGCAGAAGGAGCAATTTTCAAAAAACTGTAGGGGCAGTATCATGCACTCAAGCATCCATTGGGGTTTTAGTTTTTAAATAAAACACTTCAATTTTACACAATGTTCACTTACTCTGGAAAAAATACAATACAGAACTTTCTGAAGAATACTTGCTTTGACTCTGATAGGGAAAAAGTGGTATTTTTTTCATCTTTCTTGCTTCAGTTAAACTTTTACTGGTGACCCAAGTTTCACCCTCAGTTTTTAATATATGTTTCAGTGTTCTGTTTTAAAGTGTTAGTTTCTCTTTCCATTATTCCTTCTTATTCCTTGTACAGATTTAATTTTATTAACATTTGACTTTTCACAGTGTTCCTGTTCCCCTGATCTTCTGTTATTTTCTTTGGCCATTACAAATGTCTAAAGAAGAGTTCAGCTATACAGAGACACTACTAGTGCCACAAATGTGTATAGGGCAGGAACTAGACAGAGCTTTTGCTTTCTCTTGATCTTTTGTGCGCAGAGAAATGTTCTTACTGTTTTATTAGACCCAGAAACTTTCCCTATTTTGTGAGTACATTTTACTTTTCTGAAGTCTGAAGACTTAAATTTGGTGCTCGAACACCTGTGCTAAATTTCAAGCTGAGGAAATAAGCATGTAGCTATGGCCAGAAATGTAGTCCAGTGAAAAATCAGCTGTGCTTTAACTTGTTCACAGTCCTACAAGAAATGGTGCTGACTTATATCCAGATTTGTTCACTGACATGTTGTAGCAGGCTTTTCCTGCTTGACATAATTGACAATGCTAATTTACGGGGTTGCTATGTTGACTCCACCACTGCTGGACACTTTTTTGTATGTTTTGAGCTTTGCCAGATATGCTCTGAACTAACACAGAGATTTCAAATTTAATGACATAACTTTGTTAGTTTGAAATGTTTCTTTCCAATTGCTTCAAGCTGACGGAAATAATGGATAAATCTAGGGAAGGGAATATCAGGACCCTGACTCTGCGTCAGTCTACTATAATGCAGTTCGAGGGTCCTCACCTCTTTCCTGGTGTGGTGGGAGTTTGTCCTTAAATGGGGAAATGTTGCAAAGTGTCTGCTTCTTGTTTCTCAGATATCACTTGCATCCTTGTCACAGCTGAGTCTATTCTGTCCTTCTTTGTGTCCTGGCTAACCTCTGGACTGGGCTAAATATAAGTCCTGGGAGCGTGTCACCACCAAGTGCCATTGAGTAGTCTATGGTTATTGAGTTGTTCCCAGTTTTCAGTTTCATTAATCAGAGGGAGATTTTCCACTCTGAATTTTCTATTGCTAATTTCTTGCGACAGATGCAGCCATTGATCTCATCACGTGTCCTGAATGTTTCTCAAAGCAATATACGGTCAAAAGTTAATAAAGAATGTAATTTTCATGACCATCCTAAAAGGGTAAGGATCCTCACTTCAACTTCCGCTCTCGGAGAGAAATCAAATGGAAATAATCACAATAAATTCTGATTTTAAATATGAAGTCACCTTGCATTGCTACTCTAAGGCTTACTTTACAGAAACAAAGTAATTTTGGGGCAGAAGTTCCAGACTGTCAAAAAAAACCCCAGCAGATTTTAGTTTTGGGGAAAAAAAGAAGATATGAAAATGCCTGAGGATTGTGTAGGTTTTCTGAATTTACTGCCTGTAATCAGTCCCTTTTGAATAGAAAACACCCACAATAGTTTTGTACCTGTCACACTTCATCCAGGCAGAATTCAGTGATAGTGTCCTATTACTCCTTTATAAAAGAAGAGAAAAAATTATCTGTTATCTCTTAGATAAATGATACCTTAAATTTCATTTCAAGACTGATCTTGCATCCTCATTGTGTTATCAGAACCTACCTCCTGCAAGGCTATGCATGACGAAAACTCCTCTGATGAAAGTAAGGGACATAACTTCACAAAGACCTATATCAGCAAAGGGAATAGCTGAGTTTAAATGATGGTAAAAATCTTTCTAGTGGGACCTGCTTGACAAGATGTCAGCACAGCGGACAAAGAGGACGGTTTGGAGGATGACTTTGCATTGGTTAGGCCGCACTTTGAGTACTGTGTCCAGTTCTGGGCCTCACAATTTAGGAAGGATATTGAGATGTTTGAATGTGTCCAGAGAAGGGCAACAAGGCTGGTGAAGGGTCTGGAGCACAAGTCCCCTGAGGAATGGCTGAGGGAGCTGAGGTTGTTTAGCCTGGAGAAGAAGCAGCTCAGGGGTGACCTTATCACCCCCTACACTTGCCTGAAAGTTTTCTGCACAAACAAAACATGCAGAATACTGATAAGGGAGACAGATAATAGGCAAGAAGGAGCATTTTGAAAGACTATAGTGTAAGATAATTCAGACAACCCTCCGTTGTGGGTGAGACTTGAAGGAGAGTGATGATTTGCCCAAAGAGGAGCTCTACTTTTATGTACTAAAGTAGTGGTCTTTTAAATTTTTTTCTTTCGTAGAAATGTTTTAGTTACACAGTACTTCTGTTTTAACAAAGTAAATTATAAAACTGAGATTGGGACTTTGAAATTTGCTTGGTTTAAACTCCATTCAAAGCAATGTAGTGGAAGTAATAGATCCATCATTCAAGTGATGAAGACCAACTCACTGCATCCTGTGGCCCAAGAGAAGCTTGCCAGTCTTCATTGCTGAGATTTGTTTCCTAAACTACAGAAAAACAAGTAAAAACCCCCAAAAGCAAAGACTTGTTAGTTATTCCATGGAATGGTTTTTTTTCCAAAGCAGAAAAACAATCATTGGTCACGCGCATTTTCCAGTCTCCTCTGTGAAGAGCAAAGCAATACACATACAAGCTGAACGTTGCAAAAATATTGTTAGGTCTTCCTCATGTTTCATTGACTTAATTGTGTTTCTTATGGTAGGAAGTTTTCAGACCCTTTTGCAAGGTGGAGAAGTATTGTGAAATATGTAAAGGCCCATTGCTTCTGTGAATCAGAAAGGCTAAAGGAATCAGGTCAGCATAGTGATAGAGATGAAAAATCATTTGTCACATTCATATACGCACACAGAGAGACATATAACTGAAAACATAAAAGCCCAAAGGAGCATTATGATGCTTGAGCGTTGGTTCTTATGGCTCCCCCTTCCCACTTATCTTCAGACTGAACTCCTGTAGTATTTCTTAAAAGTCACACAAATTTGCGATAATAGAAGAGTTTTAAATCTCATTAATACTAGTAATTTCCACAGACTGAGTCTTACTGATAAATAAAAAGAAAAAAAAGGGCAAAATTTACACTGAAATTGTGTTAATATATTTTAAATCACTTAAAAAAAATATAGCCTCTGTGAATCAGGCTTCTGGCCAAAGACATTTTGTGTTTAATGTCTTACACAAAAATTATAGATCCTTAGACTTATGTAGTGTAGAATGTAGTGTAGAAATGTCAAATCTGAGTATTTTTTCTAAATGATTCTGAGATAAAATAGGATTTTTAAATATTTATTTGAAGATAATCTACTTCAAATAATTCAAGAAGACATAATGAGAACTGGAACAGTACATGACAACAGGCCTGAAAACCACTTCAGAAGACTATAGATAGCAGATCTTTTATCCAATAGCTGGTAAAATTATTTCGTTGTTTTAAATCAATGTCTAGAAATTAAATTTTACATGTTCTTAAGAAACATTTCTTTCCCTAGTATTTCACTCAGTTTCTAATCTATCAGCACTCTGCTTCCCTGCTTCTTTTTCTGCAGGAGCACTGTGTTTATAAGGGGTTGGGTTTACATAAAAAATTAGGAGATACACTTTGTACCCATGAAATTTAATCCTATGTTAAACCAATTTTTGATGATCAAGCCTACCGCTTCTGAGGAGATATAAATACAACTTATTCTGTGTAGATTTAGAAGTTTCAGTGTGCAGATCTGCAATGTAAAATGAATCAAGATCTTTTTCATCTGTCTTGGTCTGGGTGGCATAGTGCTTCTGAGCTCCAAATTAATTCAAATTCTAAATTCAGATAAATCGTTCAGTGGCTCATATTACTGAACACCACCAAAATAGAAAATATTTCTTCATTTTGGTGATGAATTCTGGATGAATTTGCAAGTTCTTTGCAACAGGCATTTGATTTGCACTGAAATCCTGAGTAGTACCTGTTGGATTCTGAGACTGATATTAAATCTATCAAGTAGAAAATTTTGATTGTAGTCATTTATATTATGATTCAGTAAGGCAAATCCTAGTTTTTTGACTAGTCTAAAAAATACTTGGATACTTATTTTAGGGCTTTACATATAATTGCTCAAGTTTTTCTGTTTGAAAATACCAAAAAACAACAACAAAATACCCTCACCCAACATTCCCCCCCCCCAAAAAAAAAGCATCAATCCCCCGCTAATATTTTAAATGGAAATATCTGGAATGCTATCTAGGCTACATATTTGCAATGTATCACATGAGCTGCTTCCTCTGTCAGAGAAAACAAACACCATTGCGCTTTTATTTAATGTTTTCACTACCAGAGAGAGTAGGAAGCTTTGAAAACCATGTTTTGTCTTTGTCTCAAAGGCCAAGTTTATTCTGTCAAAGCATTTAATTTCTTCAAAACTGTCTGCTGAACTCTGTATTAATATGCAAGGAGATTTGCACAAGAGTTATGGCCTGTCATAAATTCAACAATCTTCTACATAATGGCTCCAATATGCCTGTCATAAGCTTATCTTGTCTTGGCAATGTCTACAATAATGCAGAAGTCAGCTCTTTTAAATAATTAGAGAAATGTGTATTTTTGACAGGAGCTGCTGGTTCTAACTTTCAGAACTACTGTGACACATATTCTCTAGCGACTGTCTGCTACACATATATATCTTTGCTTGCCTTTCTATATGTTTTCCTTTTTAATCATAGTAAGATATATTTGTTGTACATAATGTGCTTGTAAAGCTATTTGTTATATGGTATATGCATTGTATGCTCATAGAAAACTCCAAAGGTCTTCCTGCAAGAATTTAATACATCATTTCCCTTGAATTCAACAGAAACTGGAGTGGCCTGTTGTTTACTAGGCTTCTGTAGATGTATGTTATGAGGTACAGAAAGGTGTGCTGCTACTCTGAAAGAGCATGTTTAGGTACAAGAACACTATAGCTGCATCAGCCTGTCATTCTATTCACAGGGTGAATTGGCTTTCCTTTAATAAGTTTTACCCCATGTAGACCTCTAATATATTGGGTACCAAGGAGATTCCGGTGTCCAGCTGACCTTATGCACAGCCAGCTCAGTTGTCACCATGGAGCACAAAAAGAAGCCAGAATTATTATCAAGTAAACATCCTTATTAGCACTGCCCGGTACAATGCGAGTGTTTGAATCATGAAAGTTAATAATATGGATTTAATTTTATTAAAGGTTGAGTTTTACTTCAAGTTCATTTGTCTTGTAAATAAGTAGGTAAAATGACTGAATGGTATTACTGTGAAAAGATAGTCTTTTATCCCTTCTTTCCCACTCTAGGACTGGATGGAAGACATTTACAAATTCCACTGTGGAGAAAAAGTCTAGCAAATTTTTTTCAAATACTTTGGAAAAGTACTAGCTGTCTAAAGACTGTGACACTGCTTTGAACAAACCTACATATACTATTTTCAGAATCAGATAAGTTCCAGCCTTTCATGAACATGTATGTCCATACATTTGAATTTTTTTTTGTGATGTTCAGAGTGACTACCATCTCCATTTCGGAGTTGGATATATGTCATTGGGCTTCAGAGCTTAGCATACGAGCTAGTCACTTAGTCTCCCTTTAAAATCACAGGAGTTACTTCAAATATATGATTTATGTCATTATGAGGTAGATATTTGAGAGAGATATTTAACTTCTTTCCATTGATTTTAAAAGGAAGACTAGGCAATTAACTCAGGTATAGCTACTAATGCTGGAAACACTGAAAGTTAGGTGACATCACTCTAGGAGTCTTTCAGTGTGAATAGCTTGAAAAGACTAACAGCTTCTGTAGGGTAAAGTATATATTATTCTTTTTTCAAACTAATACCATTGTCACATGATCTTTAAACAAATTTATTCCATGATTTAGATCTCTGTCTTATCGTTTGCCTTGCATTTGCTTATAGATTCCAAAGAGCTGTATTTCTTTAACAGAAAACTGCAGTTCTATGAACATGGGAAACGTTAAAGTTCTGTCCAGTCTGCCCATTCTTTTACACAGTTAAAGAAAGTTCCAAATTTTTTTTAGCTATTGCATTCCTTGTATGATCTTAAATGTTTGTAGTTTCAATGAATAACTAAGTGAAACAGTTGCATTGACTTCTAATAAATAAATATTAGATTTAATAATTAAGGTGCAAATGAGAAATAGGTTTAAATATTTATTCAGTGTCATATGAGAGGTTAGGTAGCGGACACTGCTGCTATTGAGAACAACTAGTTATGTAGAAATTTTGTTTTTGTAGAAGGACAGGGAAGAAAATAGTATTTTAAGTATGATCTGGAGTAAGAGGACTTTTACCAGAATTTTGCAGCTCTATAAAGAAGTAGAGAAACTCAGATTTTCTATTTGAAAATTCAATAATGGAAACAATTTGTCTATCTAACTTTTACTGAACTACAGGAACTGCAGTTATATAGGTTTTTAATGTGAATTAATACTGCATTTCCAGACACATACACTCTCCTGTGTCTCTGCCTCCCCTTAAGCCAATGGTTCTGGTATTTTGAAAGTAAATGGGAAGACCAAAAACAGAGAGGAGAATGAAACACACATTTACTAATCAGTCATGTGACGTTGGAACAAAAAGTGCTCCAAAAAGACCAATGCCATCTGGCTACTACTCACAGAAGAAGTGGATGCTGAGCCCTCGGCAGCAGAGACAGTAACAATGTTCATTAGTTATGAATTTTGGGGGAAAGAGAACTATTCCAAATCCATTACGATTCATTGTCCTCAAAGGCAAACAGCAGCAGAATACTTACATTAGTGGCATTGAACTAATTTTTGTGTTGAATAAATCAAGCCTTCTCTTTATCTCATTAAGTTCACATACATAATTTTAAAACTTCTATTTTGGTATTTAAAATATTTGGGCTGTTAATTTAATACCTAGCTAAATTTCCTCACCATCATCAGGAATTCTTTCTCTGCTTCATCTTTTTGCTCTCTCTCACATCAAACATTATGATAGTAAAATAGAATTAGCTTGCTGAGATCTTATACTTCTATAATACACCACGGGGTGCATTCATGAGACGTGTTGGTAATTAGTCTGCGATATGCATCTAAAAAAAAAATACCCTTTCTTCCAAAAATGATTGTCATAGCTTTCTGAAGATCCCCAAACCAGAAGATTCAGTGAGTTCAGGATGCATCATGAACGTGAGAAAATGTTTGGGTAATAGTGACGATAACTAAAAACTCTGGAGAGATTTATTTTTAATTTATGCTTGTGATGAAGAAAGTAGGGATGTGTATATTACAAGGGTACTAATTTCTTCAACTTCTAATTTACAAATTAATAGCAATATAAAATAAGAAAGTTTCAATTACAGAAGAATAAAGATAATTCAGCATTTTTTTAAAAGACCCTTATTATGAAAAGAAGGTTAGCTGATTTCCTGTACTTATGTACGTTCCTGTTGTGATATTGTTTTTTAAGTTATTGGATAGTTTGGATTTTTTGAATTTCAGACTTAAAGGGAAAAGATTGTACTAATATGTGTGTGCAAAATCCAAACCATTCTATATAGACAATTTTAAAAAAAAAATTATCATTTAGCTGAATGATTGGAAATTAGCTCTGTTTGAAAACAGACCTGAAGATCTTTAAAAAACAAATTAAAGCTGAATTCAGAATATGAGACTTTGTCTGTAAGACTGAGAAGATATTGCCAAGAAGGCAACATTTTATTAACTAGTCTACTTTATGTAGACTCTGAGTGAGCATGGTCTTGTTTATGCGTATTCCTGTGCTTGTGAAGGTTTGAGAAAGAGGCACATACAATTGGAAGTAGACTCTTTGTGGGATATTTCTAGAATTACCAAAAATAAGTAGAAAAAGAGGCACAAAACATAATGAATGATGTGGCAAAAAAATCCCAAGGAGAATATGAAAGGAAGTAAAGCAAGATAGGATACACATAGACACTGGAAGATTGAGAGTAATAAGGCCAGCAGCAAAAAAGATTTCAGAAGGACATCATCTTTCTAAAACTGTTTGAAATGCTGAAATTTAAGGAAAAGGGAGGTAACTGTTAAAGAGACAGCATTATCCTTGTCCAACAGATCCTCAAACTTTTTGGAATATTTTTCCTCTGATGTCTCACAGTGCATGTCACACAAATGTATAATGAGCTTCAGGACACCAGCTAAGTAGGTTCATCCTAGACATCATCTATCAGGTTTTTCCTAGGCCTGGAGTCCCAGTAAAAGACCCTTGGAACTGAGATAAAGATCAACCACTTCAGTGAATTGTTGTGCCTAGGGAACATTGGTAGAGATCATCCTTAGGTTACAGACTATGTTGAAAACTTGGAAATGGAGATATAAAATAATGTGACTTTTTTGCTCTGCTCTCATGACCCCTCTGTGTCTATGGATGGAGATAAAAAGCCTTTGTTTCCCTCTGAGGAGGGAGTATTTGCTCAGTCTAACATTTGAAAGCAGAAAAGATACCTCTTTCTTCAATGTGGCATAAAGAATATGGCATTTACAGTTCTGCAGATTGCAAATTTATTTGGTCTACAGTGTGTCCTTCAGACCTCTATGTCTTCTGTGGAAACCATTTAAAAACTGAAAGACTTTTCATTCTTTTTGAGGTAAAGATTTTATGAGATATTTCCTTAGTAGCTCCCACTGGGAGATGGGAGATTGAAGGAAAGGAATGTTGTTATTTCCGCCAGTAGATTATGAGTCTATAAATGGATCCCAACATATTTCATTCCTCTGTTTACTCAGATTGGAGCCAACCAGCTGTGGAAGACCCCATTGACCATTAGCAAATCCAGCTTTTTCATTGCTTGCTCTTAGATGTTAAGCCTTCTTAGTTAATTTCATTGTGTACATAATTGATTGTGACTTTATTAACGCCAAAGAATTTCAACAGATCTTAAAAAAGCCTCTGAATGTTAGAGATTCGGACATAAAAAGCTATGTCACAAATCTGTAGACACTTTACTCTTCCTGTACGGAAGGCTACATGTAAAGTATGTATTTAAAGTTTTCTTTATTTATGTACTAAAATTCTTCTTTGTTTCCACATAAACATTTAATTTTATAGGGAACAATGGAGAAAACAGATTAGTTGGTTGGTGAGAAAGTCAAGTTTAGTATTCTGTAATGTTTTTCCAGATAAACAATAAGATTTTTTTTCAAGATGTTCATTTTTCAGTGTAACTCTACATATAGGTTTTAGAAAAGTAATCAAAAGTTTATTATCACTATGAAGCTGACCTTTTCATAACTGAACTGCTTAATCTCCTAGGATGATTTGTCCCTGCACTTTAATTATTTATCCTCAATATTTTTGGGACTCTAAGGTTGAAATAGAAAATCAATATCTCCCCTGTATATTAAAACTAAAACCCAGAAGTAGTTGATTCCTGGAATACCCTAAAAAGTGTATCCAACGCTTTTCAATATAATTACTGTCTTGATCTTTGCCGTCTTTCCTAGCCAAATATTCATTAAATCTTGGTCTAAGAAATGATCTTAAGATGCCTAAAATTGGAACTGTACATTCTTAGAAATGACATTTTCTTGTGACATTTCTGACATTCAGGATCAAATCAAGCACTCTATGCTGCTGTCAAAGAAGAAATTGTAATTCTTTATCTGAGTATTGTTGCAGTTACAGCTCTTTGTTTTGTTTTTTATTTCCCTTATCAAGACGAGATAGGCAGAGCACTGGAATCCTACAACCATCTTGTGTCTACATTTATATTCACACAGAAAATCTTAAACACATGCAACATATGTCTGACAATGGTTAGCAAGACTCCCACTGTTGTTTTGTCTCCCCATTGAAGAGCCATGCTTGTTTAATACTTTTTCATGTCTTCTTTTCTAGACCTTTGTTCATGTAGCCAAAGTAATGCATGCTGCATTCTACTCTTTTGCTCCTGCAAGAAATTTGCTCCTGCCATAACTTCATTATACAGGTGACCTGTTCAATTTGATTCATTTCAGCTTTCACATCTTTTTTTGTCCTTGACCTGACTGATTAATTTTTATTCTGTATTTGTACAAATGTTGTTTCTCATGAAGGTAAACCACGTGGAACATCAGTAGCCCAGGCATTTCCTCCGGAGTGCTGGATTTAGGGCATAGAGAGAGCTGAAAGGAGGCAGATGCAGGAGCAGTGAACAAGCACCACATCCTTGCTGCTTTTGCATGTAATGCACCTGATGCCTGCAGAGGAGCATGAGATGTAGCATGCATCTGTCTGGTCAGTAACTCTGTGAGCCACAGGATCCAGAATCAGCTACACACATATGGTGATTCAATCACAAAGTAGAAATACATCTCAGACCACTTTGTTTAATGACTTTAACTGAGAAGAGTATCTCCTATTCAGTTGCGACTTCCTGTGTAACATTGCTTTTTTGTTAATGAGTTAGAGTCTTCTACTAGACTACATCTCCAAATCAACAAAGTCATTTAAACTATTGCTTCAAGCTCTAATGTGAGTATAAATTCTACCAATTTTGTGGACTGAAAAATGAGTGAAAATGCTCTGTTTTCCTAATTTGAGACTGCTCAGTCAGCAGGGTCAGACATAGAGGAGGTTTGGTGAAGCCATCAAAGATACATTGTTTACCTGTGCCATAGGGTTTAATCCATGTAGTGCAACCTGGAGCCTCCTGAGAGCACGGGGAGGGCAAACAAAGGGCAGTGTTAAAATCCGATTATGATGATTGTTAGAGAGATGTCTCTGCCCAAATTAAGGTGCAAATGAGACCATACGCCGAAATCAATAATACAGATATTATTTAACAGTAAATTTGAGGCAGAAAGAGATAGAAATAGATTGGGGGGGAGTGGGTTCAAGTGAGAGAAAGAGAGTGAGAGATGGATTAAGTAGAAAGATAGTCACCATCCCTGTAGATCCAGTGGCATCCTGTTGGTCCTCTTCACCCTGGGCTTCTTGGTGGTGGGTCCCACCAAACACAGAATTCAATAGATTAATATACATTCAGGTACACGTGGGAATGCCCAAGCACCTCCCCTGGAGAGGGGAATGGTTTAAACTGTCTTTTGCAACAGACCCTGGATCTGTTGCAACACTGTGTATCAGGACAGCTGCTGGGTCTGACTCTCCTTGAGGATACATTCTTCTCCCCAGTCTTGTTTACTTCTCCTTAGACTTGACATAATTAGACAACAGTGTCACCTTTATCTTACCGCAAGGCAGGTTGCTTAACTCACAGTCCAATTTCCCAAAATCCAGGAGATATTCAGGTAGGGTAGACCTAGGTTGTTGCAGCTTTCTTACACAGTTTGCCATAGTGATCAAACTCCTTCTGTAATCTTAACATTTTTTAAGACAATTATGATTTTTAAGTCTCTTACAAGGGGCAAGGAGAGAAGAAATCGAGAAAAAAAATATCTCTTCACTAATACTCTGTTAATTTAAATGTTCTAGCTGAGAGTTTATACTACTTTTCTATCTCCCAGATTGTGAGAAAATAAGTTAGGTGTTCCATCAATCACTTTAAATTTTTTAATGAAAAAGTATAAAGAAGATGTTTATGCATACTAGTCAGTATTCTTGTGCACTTGGGGTTATTACTCTTCCTAGTGTGTGCAAAAGAAAGGTAAAAGCAAATTGTATGGAGGTAACTTTATTGCAATAGTAGCTCAAGAAGAACCTTGAAATCTTACTGTTATTGATCATGATGTATCTTCTACATAATTACATAAGGCTGATACACATAGAATTGAAAATTCACCTTTTAAATGAGAACATTGTGTTCTTTCTTTAGAATTCTCGTATTCCATCAGATTAATTCATATTTAATGCTTCACAGTAAGGAAAGCAGAGAAACCTGAACTATGGCAATAATGTTTACATCTATGTGTATATGGACATAAACATATAAAATACATGGATACATGTAAGTGTATGTGCAGTTATGTATATATGCAATTAATTAAAGAATATCTTCTGTTTCAAACTGCATTTTTAATGCAAATTTTTTCTTCATATTTATTTACAACTCTAACACAAATTCATAAATTCAACCAACTTTTTAACATTGAATTCCAGCCTTTGGAATGGTAAGATTATCTTATTTTCTATTCCAAATATTCAGAGTGCTTGTCAAGTTCCAGTATATGTATTTTCACTAGGTACAGGTGGCAAGATTTTGCCAGCTGGAGTGCAGAGAAGCGAGGGGTGATTTCACAAACTTCCAGTTCTGATGAACTCTGGAGGACCCACTGCAGGACACAGCTGAGACCCCTCAGCCAAGGAGATGGTATCTCTGGGAAAATGTATTTAGGAAAGGCTAAAAAACTAGCTGTAAAGAAAGAGAGAGAAGACTGAAATGTAGAGGAGTCAGAAATGAATTGAATCAGGGAATAAGAGGTGGTAGGGGGAGGTCTTCTAAATTTTTACCTTTGCTTTTCCCCATCCTACTCTACTTTTAACTGGTCATAAATTAGATGTCCCAAGTCAAGTCTGTTTTGCCTCGTTGGTAGTTGGTAATTGATCTCCCTAGTTTTATTTTGACCTATGAGCTTTTCCATCTTATTTTCTCCCTCTATCCTGAAAGCAACTGTGTGGATGTCTGTCAGCCCATCATGGTAAACCCATCACAGTATTTTCATCCACTGATTATTAAATGAAAGCATGGTTAATAAACTGTATATTGAACTAGTAATTTCAGCCATGCTGAGATCTGTTCCTTCTGACAGCACTACAAGTTTTTTCCACTGAATGTAGCTGCTACAGAATTGAGGAACATTAGGTATGTTTGTCTCTTTATCAAAGATTTATCCATAGTCATGTAGCTGGGGTTTAGCTCAAAGTGTCTTTCTTTAAGGCTAATTATTGGCATTTTTTCTGACATTTCATATGACTAATACCTAGTAGCTGTTTGAATTACAAGCAGTTGACAGGAAATTCTAAATCTGTAGAGGAAAAGGTTAATCACTGTTCCTTTTTCCTTAATTCAGTGAACATAGTAAATAAACTCCTGTTTGCTGGCATAAATATCCGGAATTACAAGACCAAACTTGATCTTCCTTAATAACAAATATTAAAAGATAGCAAAAAAAAAAAAAAAAGCAGTAATAATAATAACTACAACATTATTATTAATGTATGTAGTATGGAATATTTTGTGAGGCCTTTTACAAGCATACAGTAAATTGCATTCTCTACTTCAAAGTGAATATTAAATAGAATTGTGTTTTCAGAGACTCTTATGATAAACTTGTTTATTAGGTATATGCAGAGTAAATATAACAAGAAAAAGGGAACATTCTCCATATTTCTGTCACATTT
The DNA here is from genome assembly GCA_013398955.1 of Callaeas wilsoni. Classification (NCBI taxonomy): domain Eukaryota; kingdom Metazoa; phylum Chordata; class Aves; order Passeriformes; family Callaeidae; genus Callaeas; species Callaeas wilsoni. The sequence continues at coordinate 215,910 of VWPU01000905.1, forward strand.
TGATGAGAAATGCTACAGCATGAAGTCTCTCTTGATTTATCAAGACCTGGCTTAAAATAAAAGCCAAAATAATTAATAGATTCAGTTAACTGAGGTATGGAAATAGTCAACAATTGATCAAAAGAAAGAAAATTAAATCAATTATTTTATAATAATTTATAAGGCATAAGAGCTGAAGAACTAAAGCTTATTTTTTTCTTTCTATTTATCATTATCTACAAAATCTAACAAAAAATAGTTCTGTATTTTATCATATAACTTTTGTACTTTTAGAATATTGCTATGGTCCCTTTCACTTTTGAAATGTAACTTCCTCAGAACATTAGACTTGTGTTGAAGTTTTTTTGTGATCATTAAGTCGAAAGCCATATGTGTTCAAGCTGCAAGTAGTAATATTGCTTGTTTGTTTTGAACTGAGACCTAGTAGGTAGGGATTTTATCTATCCCTTATTTCCGGTATTAGAAAGTACTAACATTTATTTCCTATTTGCTCTTTCTCCGTTAGTCATGCAGTTTTATGCTATTGTCTCATGTCTCTTCTAAAGCTTCAAAAGCTTTAGTTCATTTAGCCATTACCTGAATAAATGTTTACATTGTCTGTTCCTTCCTTACACGTATGGTACAACCTGTTTTGTCATTTTTGTTGCCCTTGTCCGTCTTCTTTGGCTTCCAAGTTGCACATTATCTTTTTGTGATAAGAAGAGTGTCTGCGCACAACATTGAAAATATGCGTTCATGTCATGGTTTAATTTTGTTTCTCCCCTTCCTTTTCTAATACTGTTTTCCTGACCAACACTGAGATCTGTCCTATTGTTTTCATACACCTACTTGTTCGTCAGTGGTACAAGACATGATAAAGATCATTACTGTTTATACAGAATAAGTCCGTTTTTCTCTACATATTCTGGATCTGCATTGAATTCCTCTTGCTGATATAATTAGGTCTGATCATTCACCTCCATTATCTGTCTTCTATGTTTTAGCCAATTAACAATGAGTTTATACCTTTGCTGCAGCTTAGTTTCCTCAAAGATTTCTTTGAAAGCTTATGGAGACTCTATTATGTTCCTCTTCTCCACAGACTTCTTAATTGCTTTTTAAAGTAGGTCCATTAATTTTGTGGGCAATAATTTTCTTAAGAAAATCTTGTCTCTCCTGAATAATGTTTATTTATTCCCGTGCCTAGCAATTCTATTTTCAATCTAGTCTCTATAGAAGGCCAATATAGAAATTAGGCTTTTAAATTCTCAGTTCTGTGGATCTTTCCCCAAACCTTTTCTTTTAAATAGGCACCACATTGCCCATAATCTAACCATCTGGATCTGGTACTTGAAAAAACCCAAACATCTTTATGGTACAGTTAGCAACTTGGCAATGCCACCACTCTCCTTTTCTGAATACCAGGTAATTCTTTTTTTTGTCAGGTGATACTTTAACCTTTCTCCTGACATATCAGAAAGGGACAGACCATCTGTGGTTTCTGGAACCTCCTGAAAGTCTCTCTTGGTGGATGCAGCTGCAAAGAATACATTTGGTATTGGTGCTGCTGTCTTACCTTAAATGCCCCTTCTATATTTTTATATCACTGGTCTTATCACAACCTTCCCTGCAGTGATGCAATTGCAGAAAGCTTTGCTAGCTGAAAGAATTGTTAAAGTTGTATCTCCAAAACTTCCAGGTGTGTTTGCTAAATCCTATTATTAGTTATTTTTTACAATTTTTTTTCCTGATATCTGCAGTCTTTCTATGGCTGTGTGTGATATCTTCTCTCCACTTGCTTTCCAATTCCTTCAGTCTTTTCTCTCTTTGGTGGGTTGACCTTGGCTGGACAGCAGGTACACACCAAAGCTGCTCTATTGCTGTCCTCCTCAGCTGGGCAGTGGAGAGAAAATATAAAAAATGATCGAGATAAGAACAGGAAGTGATAATCACCAGTTACGGTTACAGTCAAAACAAACTTGACTCAGAGGAATTACTTTAAAGAATGACCAATCAAAGCAGAGTATGATAATGAGAAAAGAACTCCTAAATCTTAAAAACACTTTTCCTCCTCCTGTCCCTTGCAGGGGTGTGAGGAATGGAAGTTCTCATTTTCTCCTTTCCTCTCTGGCTGCAATCGTTATGGTGCAGCATTTCTTTTCCTTTTGTGAGATACATTATCCCAGAGGTGCATTGGCATCACTAATGAGCTTTGCCTTGGCCAGCAGTGGGTCTGTCTTGGAGTCAATATTGTCTCTGTTGTACATGGAAGAAGCTTTTGGCAGCTTCTCACAGAGGCCACCCCTGTAGCCACCGTGTTATGAAAACCCTGCCACGCACACAAAATAGATTTATCTCTCTGACAAATGACTATATAATCAGAGCACAGATGATTTTGGTAGCACCCAGGGCACTGTGTTCTGAAGACATCACAAATTAATTCTCTTGATCTCCAACTTCTGTTCAAACTTTGCCATGTTCTTGTACACTGAGTGCTTTTCCCAATAATGACTATCAAAGCAGTTAAGAGAGTGTATTCATCTCTTGTAACTTTCTTTAGTGGATCTGTTTACTGAAAACAGGTTTTATTCAAACTAACAATGTGGGGAAGGAAAAAAGATATTTTTCCTGCAGTCAGAAATGGCAATACTATACAGTGTTTGAGTTCTGGTGGATCAGAATTAAATAAGGTATAATCCTGTGGCAGGCCAGGTGGCTTAGCAGCTGTTCAGAGTATTGTGGAACGGGAAGGTTGGTTTGAAAGGAACCTCATCTATCTTTCTCTCACCCATTCACTTGGCTGGGAAAGCTCAGCCCTGCTGATACTGTGAAGGTGATACAGTTCTGTGGCCTGACCTTGGCTCCTCTGCATGATGAGGGACATAAGTAGAGGAGCTGGGGAAATGACAGCTGCTGAAGGTATGGGTACCTCCTGCTGATCAGCTGATAAAGTAACATAGAAGTTACTTGCCTGCTGGTTTTCTTGCTGTGTTTATTTTTCATAGTGACTACAACACACATGCACAATGATTTGCTCTCACTGCAATCCAATGACATGTATATATGGGCAGATGCAGACAAACTTGAGATTGCACTGCTCATGCTATGCAAGCAGTTAAAATGAAGAATGGAAAGACCTGAGCTTTTATACTGTTAGATATAATACAGCTTTTTTATATGTGATCACTTATTTTAAATAGTACAGGTTCTGATCTCTAAATAGAATTCTAGAAAACATAAGAAGCCTTTCTTATATGTACTTCACTCGTTTATGCCCTTAGTTTACAGCCACACAAACAGATCACTTTAGAGTTAAAAATTGCATTGTGCTGGAAGTTCATACCAGAAACTGTGTCTTAGGTGGGTTTTAGAGAAAAATAAGAGTCAGTTTATTGAGCAAATGATTGAATTTGTACCTAGAGCATAAGGAAGGAAAGGGGAAGAACTGAGGTTTATGTAAATACTGTATTAGTCCTTCCTGAGACTGACCAAGACAAGTCAAAAGTAAACTTTGCTGATCACCTTTCTGGAGGCAGAAATGACTCTGTAGCCTTCCTTTCCAGTTTAGAGATTAAAAATAGCTGCAATTGAAAGATATAAGCATAACTATGCTCACTAGGAGCATGCAGTGAATTTGGTTGTTTGTTGCTGCATTCCCATTCTTGCTTGTAAGAAGAAACACAGCATAACCAGCATGTGCCAGATTCAGTGACTCCAGGTGGGCTCTCGTAAGAGCAGAGTAGAGGGTGGGAGTCACCTCCCTTGACCTGCTGGCCACGTTTCTTTTTATGTGTCCCAGGATATGACTGTCTTTCTGGACTGTGAGCATACTTTGCCAGCTCATTTCCATTGTTTTGTCGACTAGAATGTCCAAGTCCTCCTTCTCAGTGCTGCTTTCAATCCATTCATCTCCCTGTCAATAAGGATACCTGACGTTGCCCTGCTTCAGGTTCAGGACCTTTTACTTGGCCTAGTTGAGCTTCATGAACCTTCACACGGGCCCGGTCCTCAGGCCTATGAAAATTCCTTCCTTTCCTCCAGCACTATGAACTGCACCGGTCAGTTTGGCGTCACCTGCAGACTTGCTTCAGTCCCACTGTCTATGCCACTGATTAAGATTTTAAGTAATAGTGGTCCCAGTACAGACCCGTGAGAGACAGCACTCGGCACAGTTTTCGACTTAGCCACTGAGCCACTGACTGTAAGTTTTCATATATGGCCATCCAACCTATTCTGTTTTGCCAGTTTGGACACAAATCCAGGAGGAAACAACCCAAAAGGAGTGCCTCTCTCTCTCCTGCCTGCCAGGCAAGCAGGCCCCGGCAGCCTCTCCCCCATGTGTTTGGGAAAATAATTTCTTGAATGAAAGTGAAAAAAAACTATTTATTTTACAAAGAGAGTTCCCCCCTGTCACAGGGCAAAAAAGGATATTGAAACCCCCTCCCCCGTTCCCTGAAAGAGGACTATGGATTTTAGAGTCCTTTCTGTAGGTAAAACCTGCAGTCCTACGCTGGGCCGGGCCGGCCAGGCAGGGTCTGACGATCCCCCTTGGAGGGTCCCGCCGAGCAGGACCGGAGATGGTAGCTGGTCTCGGATGAAAAGCAAGCCAAACACAGTCCAAAAAGTAACAGAAGCCGCTGAGGCAGATCACAGTCCCTTCTCCGCTGAGAGCTGGAGAAGCTAGAGAGCAAAACTCTTCTAACCAACAAAAGTTGTCAGATCGGGAGAGAAAAGAATGCAAACATTCTAATTACAAGGTCAGGCTCGCCGCTTTGAGGAGATTTCTCAGCTTCTCTCTCCCTCCTTTGCAGTTTAAAGGTACACTACCAGGTACAATCAAGCAGGCGATGGGGAATCAAGCAGGCAATGGGGAATATAGTATTGCCATAGAAACACCCCAAGACATCTGTATCCACCTAAAAGTGCATTCATCACACCCATGTTTTTCCAATTTAGTGGCAATAATGTTGTGAGGGACCATATTAAAGGCCTTACAGAAGTCCAAGCAGATGACGTTCGTAGCTCTTCCCTTGTCCACTGATGCAGTCGCTCCTTCAGGCCACTAGATAAGTCAGGTGTGATTTGTCCCTGGTGAAGCCGTGTTGACTGTCTCTAATCCCCTTCATGTCTTCCATATGTTTTAACATATCTTCCAAGGTCATCTGTTCCAAGGTGTTACTGGGCACAGAGGTGAGGCTGACCAGCAAGTGGTTGCCAGAGTCAATGACTATGAATAATGGCTATGAATAATAGTATTTCAAACCATACTACCCTACCATGCTGCTGCCTCCTAAATTCAAGGCATCAGGGCTGACAAAAAGTGTGGCTGCCACACACACACACACATACACAAACAAACAAACACACACACCCCTAATTATAGATAAATGATACTTTAGGCCTGTGAGTATACACGGGGTAGATTTGCTTCCACAGCAGGAACTTCTTCCTTCTCTCAGCACATCTAGCAGAGGGGGTTTGTCATTAACAAATGACTTATCAGCAAGTCCCATTACCAAGCTAGCTGATGCTCTGTTTTAACAACTGTTCATTATTTCAAAGTCAAGAGTGGAAAACTTTAGAAATGTTAGTATGAACAGATAAGACTGTCACATCTGCCAGAAGGGGCATGAAGATCAGCAGATAAATATAACTCAACTGAGAAATTTTGTAAAGATGTTTTATTTAAAAGAAGTCATCTCCCTGAAACTTGCTATTTTTAAATGGAAAAGATAGAGCTAATGCATTACTGTACCGTAGTGATAGTATTTATTTTGCAGCCTCCCTTTACATCTCTTTTACATAACCTCTGGGTAACTTTTGTTTAAACTTTTTTTGCTGCATTTGCTTTTGTAGGGTATCTGTTCACTATAGATGTCAACAAATTTAGTGTTTCCAACCATTGTTAAATTATGGAATATTTCATTAATTTTTAAAGAATTGTTGGAATCAGAGAAGGAAAGAAAGCAAAAAGAGAGAAAAATGAAAAAGATAACCCTTGTTGGAGATCTCCTCTTGCTATGTCATTTACTCAGAACCAGTCTGATTTCTCTGAAAACTTTGCTCCCAGTCCTTCTAATGATATCTTTGTATGTTTCCTGTGGCTGGGGTAGAAAGGAACAGAGTTTTAATTTTTTCATGCCCTAAATTTTAATCAGACAAGGCCATAACAGTGCAAAACATAGTGACAACTTCACTGTTGACTCCAGATTTGTTTTGCTCAACCAAAGAAAAATGTCCTGATGCAGTACCTAGAAGAAAATGAGGCATCGAGAAAATGCTGGATCTTGCTCTAATTGAATACAAAGGCCAGAATTTCACTAACATTTAAGAATTTGGTCTGCCTAATAGCTTGAACAGTTGTCATACTAGTGCAAAAACTAATTGTGGTCTAACATCTGTCTGTAGATATCATGGAGATAAGTAAGTCAAGCATAGATAATGTATGAACTGTGAGTGAGGAATCTCGGCCATGCACTGGGCTGTGGAGTACATAGGAAAAATTAGTGTAATCTGCCATGTCAGAGCATGAAAGAAACAAAGCAAAAAAACTTAATAAAATGCTTTTGGATATTTTGTTTTAAATGATTTATGCTTTTAATCATAATTTATCTGCCATTTTATAGGTAAAACTTTTTTTTTTTAATTCTCCCTTTTAGTTGCAATGGCTTCTAAGAAGAAGAAAAATAAATCACTACTAAACACTTTTATATTTTGTGTTTACTTGTTAGATTTTGGTCTGAAATTTCTGAACTTGAAACTATTTTATTGCTTCAAGCTCTGCAACAGAGCAGAACTGTTTATCGTATCACTGTCAGTGTCCTCCAGGCCCCAGGGTTTCATTTTGTAAATTGAGTCTGGCTTACTGTGGTAATTCTCAGAAAGCAAATTAGAATTTATTCTTAATAAAGGAGGAAAAGAAAATAAAATAAACCTTTACTGTTATGAAGGCATATTAGGTAAATATTTTAATGCAATGCAGCACTGTAGTCAAATTTGATGATACCAATATTTCAAAAATGGAAAGAAGTAATGTTTGTTATTTTTACTTCTGAAAGTTTGCTCTAGACAAATGTTTCATCTCAATATCAAATCATAAGTTGCACTGGTGCCTAAGGTGCTATACTTAAAAAAAAATCTGAAAAAATAATAACTATACTAGAAAGAATTGTGTAAGAGAAACTCAGTTACTGAATTTTACTTTTTACACTGAACATCCTGTATTCTGAAAGGTGAGTTGATACAACTGAAAAGAAAAATTTCTGACTTTTTAGATAACCTCCCAGCAAGAGACAAATTAACGCTAATTCTGTCTAGACAATGACTGAAGTTGTGTTTTAAGAATTAGAACAAACTCTAGAATGAAAATGATATTTAAAAAGAGAATTGGACATACCTTGCAATGACAGCAATATCAGTATTGTGTTGTGAATTGGTGAAAATGAGGGAATATCCATTTGAACTAATATTCACCCTTGTGTTTTAAGCAATAAAAACCTAGACTGAAGAAGTACTGTCATTGGATACGTCTTGGCAATGCAGTTATCTCTCACTGATGGTTTTAGTCATAGTAAATTATAATTTTACAGCTCAAATGCACTGTTTGTTCTACTGACACAGTTGTAAATCTCTTTTTAGGCATTTCAGTTGTCTTATTTTTCCACTCCCTATTTATAATACATATCCAAAATAAAGGTATCGCTAGCAACAGGGTTATTGTCTGTTTTGACCAAATTTTAAATACAGACACAAGGAATAAAACTTCTAAGACATCAGTTTTGAACTTCATAGACGAGCTATGGAAAAGTAGTGCCATAAATTTGTGCTAAGTACCTAAACTGGATCCTACAACAGTTTCTCTCCCATAGTCCCATGGACCTTCCTGTTTGGAGCAGCCCGCACTGAATTAACCTGCCTGCCTTATGACATGAGAATCTAAAGGAACTTTATACAGCTCTCTATAGCAATCACCTAACCTCTCTTTCTTCCCTCTGCTCTTTCCAAGTTTGAAATTGTCTCTCACATTATCAATCTCTTTTACTCCTTCTGAACAAAGTCACATTTTTCCCCCAGTTTATACGTCCAGATAGCATTGAAACTTTTCCTTTTTTTCTTCCCGCCATCACTTGCTCATACACTATTAATGAAATGGATGTAAATTTTTCTTTGATTTTCACTGCTATACTGTGAACTGCCCAAGCTATTCAACAGGTCCATAATATTCTGACCTCCATGATGAAGGTGGCCCATCTCTTCATTAATCCCTTCAGGCCCAAATGGGAATGTCAAAACCACTACAGAAGCCTTTTGTTTGTGTTGATCTTTCACGAATTCTGACATAACCTTCAGGCATGTCTGTTCCTGTGAAAATTCATCAAAGGTCAAAAGTTTGTTCATCTCTGATAAGCATCCCTTAGCAAAGAGCTGTCTCATTGCAGCTCTGCCAGCTTCTACTTCTTCACCACAGTCACAGAAATCAGTTTCCAGGCAACGGTGACATCAGTAGGCATTGACAAAATAGTAAATGGTCAGTTGTGACTAATTTGATCAGTAATTATGCAGGCAAAATGAGATGCAGTCTTCATTTGTAGAAGAATATTTTTGTCAGAAGTTTTAGGGGCGACTAAAGCAATAGCTTTCCAACATATCTCATATTGTCAAGGTGTTTCCAAACACAGGTTACAGCTGACTGTGAGACTGTGATACTCTTCCAGTTGGTTTAATGGTTCAATTCAAGTTTCTTGATTCTTCCATCATCTTTTCAGAGTAATTTAGCCTGCACTTCCTTACAAGAGAACCACTAAAATCTTTTCTTGTGGTTCTCTTGCTGAGGGAGGCTTCTGCTATAAATTGCATGGCCAACTTGTTATTATGACATTGTTAACATAATAAGACAGTCTTAACATCAGAGTAGTCTTCTGTATTTTCACAAACAGAAAATTCCTATAAGGAAGAAGTAACAAAGAAATCAGATTTGCAAGGTATTTGGAAGTCTAAATTGCAGCTAATCCCCTAAATCCCACAGATACCAAAGTAAATTCAGTAAAAAAGTATTGTCAAAATTATCACTGGCATTTATTCAATTTGGCAATTAATCACACTCAGCATGTATCATTACTACATATGAATAAATAATGTTTGTTACTGGCTCTCTCCCAAAATGAAATGTGTAAAAATGTATAAAATGCATTTTGGCGACAATATCTTTTCCATTTTAAGATGAAACTGAAATTTCTCTCATAATCGAGAAGAAAAATTCATCAGTTACTGAGTCACATAGTATCACTGTGTTGCAGTCCCAACTTGAATGATGTAGATATTTCAGTATTTTCCTAGGAAATAGTTTCTTCCTTTTTAAGATAATAGAGTAAATAAATGACCTTATTGTGATATAAAGATGAGAGGCATCTGACTGAGAAAAAGGTTTTTAAAAAATTCAGGATTGTATAAACTGATTCACTTGGCTTGCTTTACAGAATTAATATGAAACTGCAGCATCATGGGCAGAGAGACTGTGAACTCCCAAGACCATAGAGATTACCAGCAAAATATTTTTCAGCAAATCAGTCATGGGGTGTGATATTTATGGAATTTGATAGAGGACTAACAAAACTGGATGCCTGGCACTGAGCTAAATATATTGATAATTGTCTTTGACAAATAGATTAACCAAAAGGAAGGAAAAAAACAAAACCACAGCAACAACTACAAAGGTAAGCATATTTTAAGCTGAAGTGAATATTAGGCTCTTTTAATTGTGGGTTTGTTTTTTTTTTCAGGGCCATAAGATTAAAAAAACTCAACTAAAACAGAGAATGAAGTTTAGAATATGGCATTACACAAAGTACAAGGCTGATCAAGACTATCTCTGCTCTTCCTAATCCATTTTCAATAAGGACGAATTCTTGTGTTCTAATTAATAGATCTGCTTTCTATTTTTCTTCATTATGTTTTTGACAGTCTTAGGATGAACCTAGCCAGAAAAAAATACACTTCCTGATTACTTCTACATCAGATTTTTACCACCTTGTTGAAGTAAAATACTTCTTTGCTCAGCGAAAAACACTGAAATAAGTAAGTCCAAAATCTTGGAAAGCAAAAGGAAAGATTAAAATGAATAAAGTAAGCAGACACTTTTAACCTTTTGGATTTAATGTGTACACAAATTATTACCAGTTTCATTTCCATCTTTAAGCACTTTGTCTTGAAGTACTTTGAAGTATTGACTTCAAAGTCAATACTTTCAAGTATGGCTATATGGAAAGTTATGTTTTATCAATAATTAATACCAGCTGAACAATCTGATCATTATTTTTAGGCACAAGCAGTTTAGAATTTATTAGTATAAAGCTGGAGGTGTTCTGTTTCCATCTGTCTTCAAATGTAGAACATCTACTTTGATGTTCCTTTTACATTTGACATTGTTTTCAATTTACATATCTTGCAGGGCATCCCAGAAAATCAGCCAGATGACTTACATATCCACATCTAAAGCAATAGCTTGGCTTTTATATTTTAGCCCAAAGTGGTCTTTTATTTCCCTTCACACTATTTTGGTTTACTGCACTGATTTTAACACTCTCTGAAGTCTAACTAAAGGAGGTAATTTTTCAAATTTTTCTCTGTTTCTGATAAACTTAGAAGTGTTGCAAAGGGTTAAATTGTCCTCATCTGGTATTAAACTTATTTTTTCTTTTCAGTTGTTAGATCACAGATCTTTTTGTCAGTTCTAGCTCAACAACTGTTTGAGACTTTGTAGAAACAAAGTCATGTAAAAAAGCTGTAAACCACTCAGTCTTTTGAGATTTTTTTTGCTCTCCTTCAAAAATAACATCTCCCACAACATTTATAAAGGGCCAAAGTGGTTACTGCCTGCAACAATTGATTTATCCTAACAGAATGAAAAGAACATTTGTTATGGTAGCTAGCACTAATATATGCCATGTCATCAAGTCTGAAGTAAAGAGGCAAAAAACTTTCTTTTTAACATCAAAAAACAAAACAAAACAAAAAGCCAGTGATGGTTTACAAGGAATGTCCTAAGTGTGTTTCTGCTACTGGTGGCTGTCATATTGGCAGTCAAGTAGGTGGATGTGAAATTTTGTTATGTCAGTCTAGGTAATGTCTTGCTGTAGTGACACGGTGCCAGAAAGGCTAAGGGGAGATGCATTGCATGTTCACTTATTTAGTGAATCATCTGTAGGAATAAATTATTTTTACTCCTATTCTTACTTTATAAATACCTTTAGTATATTCATTGCACATCTGCTTGCCACTGCTTTGTTTACTTAGCATGAGAAATATGCAGTTGTTAATACTTCTTTTAAAACTTACTACTTCTTTACTTTAAATTAAAAAACGCCAGCACAAAATCAACCAAACAACCAAAAAAAAAAAAAACTAAACAAAAAAACCTCAATCAACCTTCCTAAAAGGTAGCCCCTGCTGACACATATCACATGTACACAATACCCAAATACCTGCAAACTGCAAAACTAGTTATAGTAATCAATATATTTTAGGGGTGATATCACTCCTGATCCAGGACTGGCTCAGTAGGTGTGAAATATAAAAGAAAATTGGCCCTAGGAATGAATTCTCATAAAAAAGTTGCATTTGCTTACTCTGGACTCTTTCTTCTCTAATGAAATAACGATAGGACTTCTCTCTATTTCCCTCTTACAAATACACGTTTCTACAGAACTGTAACTATCCTGGCACTAAATCCTCAGGAGATGGTACTTGTGGAGACTTTTTAAGAATGTCTGTTGCAAACCAGTGCCACTTTTCAGCTAATATCTATCTATCTATCTATCTATCTATCTATCTATCTATCTATCTATCTCTCATTTCTTTCTTTCTTTCTTTATTTCTTTCTCTTTCTTTCTTTCTTTCTTTCTTTCCTTCTTTCTTTCTTTCTTTCTTTTTCTTTCTCTCTCTCTCTCTTTCTCTCTTTCTCTCTTTCTCTCCTTCTCTCTTTCTTTCTCTTTCTCTCTTTCTTTCTATCATTTCCTATCTTTCTATCTACCCTTTTATCTTTCTATCTTTCTATCTATCATCTGTCTATTTATCTCTCTATCTAGCTATCTAGCTAGCTAGCTAGCTATTTAAATTGCTCTGAGAATTTCTTTAGGCAACTGGTAATTCCCTCTGTGACTCTTTATGAAGAAAAGGGAATTTCACAGTTTCTCTCTGATAGTCTGTGTGACTGGAAGATACTAAAGAGTTTTTAAAGAGACATGAATGGTTTGCTAATAATGTTCTTTACTCAAGATAAGCTGTCTAATAGCTGTCATCGTCATTCTATGATTTTAAATCAGAAATTTATTTTGTCTTTCAAATAAGATATGTTATGTTACGTTATGTTATTCTCCAGACAATTGTTTTCCTGAATTGCAGGGAACCTGTTCCTTGAAGAAGCTGGAGTATCCTCTTTCTCAGAAAGAGAGTAAAAAGAACAGTGCAAAGCATCATGGTCTCATAATAATGGAGGCGCTCCTATGAAAACTGGAACAAATTATGTTACATTTGTGGACCATTGATTGGTATAATTAGGAAGAGTATCTAAAATTAATTGTAAGACCAGATAACAAGAGAAAAACCAGAGGATTATAGATCATAGGGAGTTTTTCCATAATCCAGTTAATCCATGGAAAACAGATGCATCAGTCTAGGAAATGGTAGACAACTAGCCCAGAGTTCGTTCACTGTTGTGAATTTGGGCATTTTATAAAAGAAATTAACTTTGGAATTCATGAAGAATCGTGTCTAACCAAATACTTAAAAACACAAGGACAACAGAGAAGTGCAATGATGGGACCCTGAGACCCTTGGAGGTGAGGAAATGTGAAGACTTTTGGATTCTGAAAATACAGAGCTTGAGAAGAAACCCTAAAACTGTAAGAGAGGTAACTTGTGTAGATCTGGGTGGTCGTGGTATTTCAGCAACTGAACTCTTCTGAATGGAACACTCAACATAAGTGATGCAAAGGTGAGGTGGTGGGTTGATCTGAAGCCAGACAAAGGTATGACATAAGCGAGAGTGTCAGTGACTTTCACCTCAGTTTAGGAGGCTAATGGTGAAATTTATTCTATATAAATTCTGTGAAATTGCAAAAGGAGTGCTTTCTGAATCTGAATCTGAGTTCGGAGGTGGGTAGTTGAACAGCTGTAGGAAGAGCTGTTGCGGCTCATCACTCCAATAAAATTTCTCTCTACCTAATATCTAAGCAGGTCAATGAATCTGAATCAATAAAAATAAAGCAATCATTTTCTGAATACATACGATTAAATCAACATTATTTCAAACCTTTTACATTTGTACAATGCCTGGTAGGAGAGATACTTGGCTTCTGAGAACATCCACTGCAATTAACAAACATGAACATGCTAAATGTGTTGTGGGTATGAATCATTTCTACCATATGTGAAAAGCATCTGCTATTTCTTTTACTCAATTTAAGTGTTTACATTTCATTTTATAGGTAAAATAAACAAAACAAAGATTTAAAGAAGTGGATATAATAAACAAAACAAAGATTTAAAGAAGTGGATATAATAATTGAGATTTGAGATATGACAACATATCTATTAAATGTATTGGTTTTAGCTAAAATACAAATAAAATGCATGAGTCTTGTTCTAGGGAAAAAAAAAATATTGTGAAAATAGCTGTAAAAACCTGAAGGTTTTGGCTCTCAATGTTCAGTTTTGTAGCAGTAGTACTGAATATAAGAAATATCTTCCTTCATATGCGTCTCATCTGTTCTAAGACTGGCTATGGCCTTGGACCTTGGAGGTTCTGTCCTTTTTCCAAGGATCTGTCTTGCTGTCCCTGACATCAAGGGTGTCTGATTTAGGGCAGACATTATCAATCTTTCACATTTTAATTTTTTAACTTCACAGTTTTGAAGGAACTTTTGATAGTGATCTAGAGTATCAGATCCAGAGTCTTATTATGATAAATGGTAATATTTTATAATTGTGGAGAAACAAGTCATTTGGAAGGATGGCCTAAACTGCCAAAATAGTCTCCAAAAGGAAAATGAAACTACTTATGCCACTGTGAGCATGTTCAGAATTAACTGAGGCTGTTAATCCCTAGAGATGAAATTGTTACAATATGGAACTGACTTAAACTCACAGTGAAGTCCAGAAAGGTGAAGTATCTCTGTCCTATGTTTCCAATGGTTAGGAATAAGTAGGATAAAGATTATCTGAAATTAACAGAAGAACGAATATTTCACAATTTTCATATATGCAAAATGCTCTGGCTTCTAGGTATAGATCTTATTAACTCAGTAGACAGCAATAGAAAACAAGTCAGACTTGCAGACTTTTAGAGTGTATTTGCATTGCATTTCTCTTTTTGATTGAGGTATCTTCTCCAACCAAACCTCTAAATTTTTCCCTCTGCTTTAGTTTAAACCACAGATCACTTTGGTTTGCACAAACTGCTTTCTTTCTTTAGCCAGAGTGTTAAAATTTCTTTCTTTAACCAGAGTTCTTTCTTTAACCAAAGTTCTTCCTTTAACCAGAGTTAACCAGACATGGTGGGGCACCACACCCTCAGAGGCCACAAGTAGGCACAGGGCTGGCTGTGCCACCCCTCATCATGTGTGACGCTGAGCTTCCTGCAAAGTTCAAAGTGTGGATATTCTTGCAGTAGAGGAAATAACCATTGTTTTACCATACAAATGTGTTCCCAGAGCATGTCAGTGTTTGCTAGTGGAGACAAAGCCCTAAATTCCATGAAGACAAGACCAGCAAGTGTTAGCCACTTGAAGTAACAACTACAGGGAAAAAAAATGAGTTGACCTCATTTGTCCTGTGAGTAGTGAAGAAATGGTGCCACTACTGCTTTAGTCGTTCAGACAGCCAGAATGCACCTGGGATCAGACTGTCACCTACCTAGGTACATATGTGTTCTGAAGAAGAGAAACACATTAAGAGTCCGAAAAGGGGCATTTTATCTACTTCCAAGGAAGTTTCTCATTAAATATATCACTGTACTATGGCCTACAAAATAGTTAATTTTTTTTTTTAAAGTATTTTTATTTTCATACTGCTCCCTCACCAAAAATCTACAGAACTTAAAGTATATTCGGATCCTCCCCTAGCATGGTTCCATATTATCCTTTCTGTTGGGAGCAGTTCCAGGCCACCACCTTGTCCACACTTATGAGATGTTTTAGGTTTCTGATACATAGGAGAAATGAGAAGCTTAGAAGTCCATGTGCTAAGATGTAGAAATCTGGTATTGTCAACATTTTATATATATTAGTGATGGGAAAACTGAAGTATAGAATTATCCTTTTACATTTTTAATATGTTTGCAAACAAGAAAAATGTTGAATTGTGACATATATGACTCTAAGAGGAAACATCAACTTTTGAGGAGAAGATAATCTTGTTAATAAAAAATGAGAAAAATTATGTTATATCTAGTTCAACTACCTACATAATATATTAACTTCTTCCAGAAAACCTTGATAAACAGTAAAGGTAGAAATGTTTCCAGTTAAAAACTTTATAAAAAGCCCTGGGGCTTTTTATGGAAATAAAACCCCAAACTGATTGCATTAAACTTTTGATAAAGGATAAAATACAGTATGAATGCATAAATCACCTTGTTAGTACAAAATGAGGTATATACTACTAGAAGAAACCCCTTCAGGTCTGAATAAATAAGACTTTTTCTGAGGGATAGTTTTTATTTTTGACATTTCAAAGCCACGGTAAAACAGTTATTTCTAAAGAAAATCTCTTACGATATGAAGGAAGATACTCCTTGTTTAGATGTACAAAAGTTTTTATTAAGGTCTCTTTTCTTATTGATTTGTTCCTGCAGGTGAACAAGAATAAATATACACAGTCTACTTAATTTTGAGGACATACTGTTAACACATTGTAGCAAAGTATGCATGCAAAATAATTATGGCCTTAGCTTGTCTTGAGACGGATAGGTTTCCCTTCTTTCTTTCTTTCTCACAGGTATACAGAAGCAAATAAAGGGTTTTAAAATGGGAGAAAATATGAAATCAAGTATCATTGTAAATTGGAAAACAAATTTCTTCAAATTATGGCTGAGAAGCTAGTTTACAGAGTCAAACCTCGAATTCCAGATCTTGGCCTCCTTCTGCATTATTAACAACCTTATTATTATTTCTGTGAGGAAAGTACATTCATTTTTTAATAGAGTTTGAAGATGCTCTTGATCATAAATTTCAGGTACAAACACAACCTATAACTGAATTTTTTGGGTCAAACCCATTCCAGCTGCAAAAGTTAAATTTCATGCTTTCTTATGAATATGTACTTATCATAAGCATATGCACTGTTTCATCTGCAATTCACTTGTTTTATAGGCATTAATGCAATGGGTGAAATCTTCATACTTAAGTTCCGCACTGGTAGAAATAATAGACTAATAACCCCTCTTAACATTAGTCATTTCTGTGAGCTAATGATCCCTTTCCTTTAAGGAAATAATCTTTTACAAAGTCTGTCATGGTCTCAAATGAATGCAACTTCAGATCAGGCTGTTAAACACTAATGGATTTATCAATTGCTTTTTTATTTTCTTCTTTCCTTTAATTGCTTCTATGACTCTAGCATCCTTTCATCCTGGATATTCCTAACAAGCTGTTGGAGGAAGGTGGGTAATTTTTAAAATAAATCAGTAAACAGCGGAACAGGAACATTCTCTCTTTGCAAAAGAGATACTTCTATCTCCTGTCAAACTAAGCTGGCTTAGACAGAGCTTAGTTATGAAATAGTGCAACAGTGTTCAGTCCCATTGGCAGTGGGGTGTTGGTTTGCCTGCTTCAATAGTCTGTTATGTGCCCTTTCATGCTTTTCTATTTTCACCCCATTGGGGCTTCCTGGTGGGAGATGTGCTCAAATATTAGATATGCTTTCTATATTTGAATAGCTTAGATTTATTGACATCCTTTAAACCAGGAGATATAGACGTTGAGCAGTGTGTGTGTAGAGGGATCATTTCATGGAAAATTACACTTCCTGTAATGCAGTGCTGGATGTCTTTAACAGTGGTCATCATAAGTATTCAGGCAAGTCTAAATGGATCTCCAGAGTCTCAGGTTATTAAACTAGTGTCTCCTATTGATTTTGCTGGGATTCTAATAAAAACAAACAGAAAACCAAACAAACAAAAAACCCAAACCAACTAACCAAAACAAAATAACCTACCACACAACAAAGAAAGCTAACGATACAGTTTTTCAGTGATGAAAAAATGAAAAAAAAATCTGTGGAGAAATAGCCATAGTGGATAATGCATTATTGATAACAGTAAACCAAAAATAATTCCTGTTTTTTCCTCACCATTAGACAAAATGGAATTCTGAACAACCGTAAAGACCAAGAGTTGAGTATAAACACTCCAGCATAATAGCTCACACACTTTTGTGTGAGATATAAAACTGTTGTTTTGGAGAATTTGCATGCAGAGATAGTGAATCAATTCTATTACACTAAGACATAACATTTTTATTCTTTTGCTGTATACACTACAGCATAAAGAACAAAAAATAATCTCACTCCCATCTCACAGAATTTCTGAACACAGGTACAAACCAACATATTAATTATAGACTTATAAAATTGATATTAATCTTTTTTTTTCTAATATAGATCTTTTTTTTATTGCCGCAAGTTGCCATAAATTGCTCATTAAATTTCAAGCATTGCAATGCAATGCTTGCTACCATTTATAGGCAAAGCTCTCCAAAGTATAATTAGAGGGAGTATTATGACACAGAACAATGGAGACAATTATTTCTGAAGTTTATTAATGCTAATTAGCATATGGCATCTACGACAGCTGCTTATACTTCATTGCTAAATACTGAGGGACTAATTAGTGTTTGATGTTAATTAGCTTCTTTTGCATGTGCATTGTCCTTAGATGCATATGCACTGTCACCACTGGGCTATTAAAAATCTGGCCTAAGCCTTCTTGCAGTGACAGGATACAGCACTTAGATTTTGCAGACTGTACAATATAGCTCTCTAATGTGCCCTTAATAGCCACTATATGAGTTTTAACAAGGCAAACTCACAAATTCCCATTGCAGTACATCAGAAAATTTGTTTTAAATGTAGCTGAATAGATTGTAAATTGTTTAAAATTGACAGTTTCTAGCATTTTTATTGATAGAAATAGCAACCTGAGAGATTTAAAAAAGTCAAATCCAACAAACTAAAGAAGAGGGAAACAGAATTTCACAGGCTTATGCAATATTATCTCCTATTTAATCTCTTCAATTCTTATTATAGATAAACTTATTTTTGTTTCCTATAGAGATCCCTGGTCTCTGTGTATAATCATGTCTGTCTTAGAAAACTTTTCTGGAAGTTGGAATGCTATTTCCAAAAACCCCCAAAACAATTAAGTCCTCTTATCACCAGCTAGTAAGGAGGAAACGAGCATATCTTCTTTCTCTCTCAATAGATTATTTTTGCTTTACACAAGAGGTTATCATTTAAGACCATATTTTTTTCCAGGGCATATTAACAATCCAATGAGAATTCTCTATGTCAATCATAAACAATATTTATTTGGTAGTTAATAAAAATTGGCTTTAGTGTAGCCATTTTCCTATCTAATTAAAGAATATTCATTTCCTTAAACAGTGGGAAAGGGACTAGATGAGAGATTAGATGCGAGAGGAGAAAAACAAGTCAAGAAAAGTAAAGTTTGCTAGTTAAGTCTTTTGCATTCATTGAGGTTACCCTTCACTGTGGCAGCAAGGGTTTTGGTTGAAAACAGAAAGAAAGAAAGAGGAGATATGACAAAGGACAGGGACCACCACACAACTTTTTAAAAGAGAAGTCAAAAGAACAAGAAAAGAAACCAAAACAAAGCAAACAAAGGATAGTAACACAGGACTGAAAGGTGCGGAATATGTGACAGAGATTCTTGGTAACAAGCAGTGGAGAGTTTGAAAATTATGAAGATTGAAACTTATTGTCCTTCTCAGTTTGATTTTGAGCTTTGTCTTCTTTCCCGCCCACTTTGTAGTCCTAAATAAAAACCTTTGATTTATGAAATCATTTTAACACTTCAGCTACCTTGTCAGATATTGTCAGTATTTAACTGACAACATTGTAGGCAGAGTTTGTGCAACAGCAGCAAGAGTCTTTGTTATGCAGGGATAGTTAATATTAGTTCATTAAACATGAAGGATTTCTTTCAAACAGCTTGGTCTGCCATGATGCTTAAAATTCTTGGGCTTAAAAGCCTGATTAAGAAAATATATATTAAATATTGATGATGCCTGTGTGTATGAAATTCAAAGCCTCTGAGATTTGTTGAATACACAAGATTAAAAAAAAAGTAAAATTTTAGGAGCCTTCTGATCCATGATTGAAATATCACTGTTGCTATTTCAGGTGAATAACCAGGTCTTTGATAAAAAATGAAATTTTTACTGGAATTCAAAATAACTAACTACCTAACTAACTAAATAAATAAATAAAAATAGGCTTCAATGGTGTCCTTAACAAGGATAGATAACTTCACTGATATGATTGAAAAAGAAAAATATCAATAATAAAAAAAAGTGACCTCTTCCAATGAAATTCAATTTGAAAATCTAGCAAAAGTAACACAGGGAGTAAATAGAGTGGAATGACCACAACAAAGAGAATGTGGATGGGAAAGATGCAAAAAATGCAGTAGATTTATCTCTGGAGCTAAATAGTACAGATAGAAAGGACTTAGCACTATTTGCCTCTTCATGTATTCTCATACTAATTCTTGCCAGAAAATTAGACACTGTGGTAGTATTAGAGAAATAGTCTGTTAGTCCAAAGCCAAAGTGGCATATCTGTTTTCAGCTGTACTCTGGTGTATACAATAACATGTTGCCATAAACAGTAATAACTATGCTGAAAGCATTAAAGGGATAAGGTTTAGAGAGGTTTACAGGGTAAGTATATCCCCACAGAAAAACTGTAACTAGGCAGATAAATAGCAGACTGCAAAGGATAAAATTCATAACAGTCCCAGGCAAGAGAGCCCTGCATATGATACAATCGTATCATACTTTAAGACTAACCAAAATTTGGGCTTACTAACTAAGAAAAGACTAGATTACTGCAGAAATATCCTCCACAGAGTGGAGAAAGTCTCAATGGACATTGGACCACAGCTGTGATATCCTGTCCCAATTCAAGTCCTTGGGAAAGTTTTCCTAAATTCATTCTTAACTGGGAGGGCAGATTGCTCCTTGGTTCATTCATCAGCTGGATAAACTCATCAGGAATGCATTAATTGATTACAGAAACAGAAAGGTGGTAATCTTTCCTTGTGTGTGATCTAAAGACAGTTAAAGGAAAAACTGAATATTTTCTTATGGATGTTGTGATCTTCATGAAAAATGAAGAAAATCAGTCTTCTGTCCCTCTAAAATACCACAATATAGGGTTTTCTGAGTAAAGGTCTTCTGCCTATACTCATTGCTTGCATCCTCTGTTGGTGTCAGTTAGCCATGCAGGCAAGTTTTGAAATTAATTTTTCTTAGCATGCTTGTGAGGTTGTGCTCTGACCAAACCCAAGTGCTGGTGTTTGCCTTCCTGAGTCATCGAGTGGGATGGAGCCCTGCTTTTCTGGGAAAGGCTGAACACCTCCCTGCCCATGGGAAGTGGTCAAAGAATCCCTTGTTTTGCTTTGCTTACGTGTGTGGCTTTTGTGCTCCCTATTAAACTGTCTTTATCTCAACCCATGAGTTCTCACACTTGCCAGTTCCCTCCCCATCCCACCGTGAGCAGTGAGCCAGTGTCTAGATGGGGCTGACATGCCAGCCGGGGTTTAACCAGGGCATTTATAATCTGGACAGTACAGTAAATAACCGGTAAACAACAGGGAAACTAGATCAGCAACTGATCCACATGGCATTTTTCATCATTTGAATTTAAAAATTGTGTCCAACTCTTCTAGAATTATGCTACATTTATAGCTATTTTGTGTGAAAGGTAATATTACATATAAATCTTCTACAGAATTTAAAAGGGAAATAAATAGTTATGTGCTACCTCATATACCAAGAAATTAAAAAAAAAAAAAAAAAAGACTCTGGTTAGCTCTTATTATGGTCAAACATATTTTTCAGGCCACTTCTCCCTAGAAACGAGATATGAAAATTTGGTTACTTCTCAGTCTTTAAATCAGTGCTGACAGAAACTGTCCTCCCGAGTTATAAAACACTATGAAAACATGGCCTAAAGAAGGGCTGAACTGGTAATGATTTAATTTCATTCAGTAGAACCAGCTGTTAAAATCAAATCCTATTCCTAAACTACCCTGGCTGCAGCTAGAATCAGTATTTCAAAGACTGAGGAACTGAGGGAGGAGAAATGATCAGCTTGGGATTAAATCCACAGGTCATTCCTTAGTGTATCTCATTTTTGTCCTTGGTTTTATCTTGCCAATAATCTCACTGGCATTCTGGATTTAGAAAGCTTTTTATGACTCTGAAATGTCAAAGTAAGAAAGCACTCAACTTTGACATCCCACTTTGCTTCCTTTATTTAAACACTGTCACCTGGGCTCATGTGTACAGTATGCAATCATTAGACTATTGACATTGACCTGGAACAATAAATGCACAAAATAAGATTTTGTTGATATATTTCAGGCAAAGAATGCTGAAGCACTAACAGCAGCACTTTTGTGGGATATACCCTGGTGATATCATCAACAAACTGGCAGGGCTGTAAAGGAGAATACTAAAGGGGAGCTTGAGGATTACAGCTACTCTGATTATAGTGGAAAACAGAGGGAAGCTTTCAGTTTTGAGGTAAAAAGAATATTGATGTCTGTGAACTAGTCCTGCAGAGTGCTTTATAGACAGCTTCCCATATATCTTTGCAGTTGGAAATAACTAGATAATCGTGAAATATCCGTAACTCAAAACCTTAGGGGAGTTAAAATGTCCAAGAAATTAAAAATGTCCGTTTATTATAAAAGGCTTGTAAAACAAGGTATTTAAAATTCAAGTTTAACTTCTAGAATGCGTATTTGACACCTGTATATTGTGGTTTTACTTTTAATGGTGAAGAGGTTTTTCTTGGTTTCACAAGTCTGGAAAAAGAATACTTTCATTGAAACTTATACACCAATTTAAAACCTGAGGCCAGAAAAGGAAAATTCTAGTTTTTAGTAAATAAGTCTTATTCTTCTATCTTGCTATTTGGTTAAATTCATTGGGTTGTGTGTGTGTGAAGAACACAAGGTGATATCCATATTGTGACTGATAGTAGAAAACAGATAATGAGCGATTGGACAGTTTTGCTAGCAAAGGTTTCATAACCATTAACTCACTTTCCCCAGGATTTACTTAGTAACTTCACATGGATAGTTCTTTTTAAAAGTAAACAACTACAAAACCAACAAAAAACCCTGAAAAAAACCTAAACCTCCCACTGTTTTGGGGGAGAAAAGACTGCTAGGAAAAGCCCATGTACAAGATGACAAGTATTTTTCAGGAACAAGCAAGCCAGCATTTCTTTTTGCTGATATAGTCTAGATTTTATCCTATGCTTAGCCAGGTGTAAATCAAGAGCAAAGAACTTGAAAGGTCTCTTGGATTTTTCCTTCATTCCATATATCAATCCTGTCCATCTGAAACTTCTACTTTGTAAAATACTCACAAATACTTGCAAATATTTCCAAAATAACATGTTCCCTTATTCATCTGAAACAAAATTTGCTGCCTCTTATTTTGTGTCTTCATCTTATTCCTTTTTCTCTTTTTCTCCTCTACTTTGATCTCTACCTGTTGTCATCCTTGCCACTTTTCTGTTCTCTTTTATTTTCTCATGCTGACTTGGTTGCCCATCTAAAGTGAGAAACAGAGCACAGGGGGATTGCTTACAGTAGCTACGGGTTCTGTTAACTCTAGCATAGCAGTCAGAAGACCAGTGAAAGCCAAAATTGTGTGAATGAAGATGGAAACAAAAAGTTCAAGGAACAATAAACTAAAGCAAGCACTAAAAGGATGGCAATTTATAAGGAAAGAGGAGGACTGCTTTTTATATTAAGACTCTAACAGAAAACAGAGCATGTTCTTACATCTGGTGGGATATCATCAGGGAAGGAAAGGTTTTTAGAGTGTGTCTTGACTCTTTTCCTGCACAGACAGCTGCATATAGTTGTAGTTATATTCCTGATTCTCCTTAGAGGAGCATAAAAACACTGGAAACCAATACCAAAAAAGGCTGTATTATTACAAATTTTAGCAGCAACTTTACTGAAGTTGTCTACAACGCAAACATAAGTTGTAAATGGAGACTGACAAGCTAATATCCAGCGCAATCTCAACACTGATACATTAAAAAAACCCCAACGACTCAATTTCAGGATTTTTTTCCTTATGCAGTTTCCAGTCACATTGAAGACAACTTTAAGCAAGGAACTGAGAAACGTACTGCGTACTATGAAGTCACTACTGCTTCTTCGTCATCCTGATATCAGTACTACTGGAGGGGAAAGCAGTATCTGTAATAGAATATTTAATAGATTATATGCTAGAATTACTTGTTGAGCATAGGACATCCCTGGAAATCCCAATTCATGCTCATCCCAAAAGGTTGTTGGACAAATGTTCCTAAATTAGCTTGACTTAATAAGAGAGTCCACATTAGTAATATAGGCAGTGGAGCCAACTCATTTGTGATTCACAGTACAGAAATTCAAATATATACAAAATAACTTGGATATTGCCTGAAGAATATTGTATTCCCTATACAGGAGTCATGTTTTGTTTGCAGATGTATTTCACATTTGCAAATACAGAAGCTGTAATTAACTTTTGTGAAGCTAGTCTTGTAGGGGAAGCTTAGTTAATCTGTAATTTTTAGTTATTTATTAGCATGATGGGGCCTAAAGGGGGAGGGGAAGACATTTCCTGCTCTCAAATTCATCTTTATTCAATAATCAGGGACAGTGAAGAGGTGTTATCTGATTATCCTTTTTTTTTTTCCCACAAAAGAATTTGTAAATTAGTACCGTTCTGTACCAAAAGCTAGAGACAGGAATATATTTTGTCACTCAAGCATTGAAAGAAACCATTTTTAAACATTGTATTTTACAAAAGTTCAGAATTCCCCATTATAATCACCTATTTTTCTTGTAACTTTGATTGTGCCCTGCAGTTGTAAGTAATGAGTTTCAAATAAACTAGATCAATAAAAATTGTAATTACAGAAATATCTAAATTTGTCAAAAATGGTAAGTGGCAAAAAGTCTGCAACTGAGCTTAAAAAATGGGGGAGGTTTGCATTAGTATAAAAGGAGAAATATATTACAAATACAATGATCAACCGAATCATCAACCCCATAAAACACCTATGGAATGCACCATCATCCAGCTCTTCAAGGTTTCTATTTCTCGGGCAGATAGTAGCCTGAATTTTTCTGCACATTAAAGGTTGTTTGTAATTTTGCCTTCTACCCTTCCTTATTAATTTTTTTTTTCCTTTTTGTTGGCTGTGGTTGTTTTTTTTTTCTGTTTTATTTCACTTTTACCTTACTTTGAAATAAACAGTGAGAAAATAACAAGGAAGGGTACACACATTCACTGGGCATGCATTCAGCACAGACACTTCTCTTGTGCAAAAGTTAATCATTGTACAGTGAGAGCACAAAATAGTGAGGAGGAGGTTAATTGGCTACTAATCAGAAGTGCAAATGAATAATAAGCAAAAACAGTTCTTTGGGGAGAACATGCAATATTTATTCATCTTCCCAGCATACACATTCCCTTCTGATTCCTCTTTTCATTAGCTCCATACTGCATCCATCCGAATTCTTCCCAAAGGACATCCTGCTGTCACGCTCTTTAGTGACCAGTGTCTGGTGAGTTTACATTCTGAGGCAGGCTCATTACTGAACAGTGTCTTCTTCTTCCCATGCCATAATTGACAGAATCAAGGTTAAATTATTGTATTTCATTGTTCAGAATTTCTTAGTAACAAAAAAAAACCCACCCCAGAGTGGAAATATTTTCTTCTACCACGGAGGAAATGGACTTAAGACATTTTTGGTCAATAGGAAATCAGTGAGTCTGGAACTCTCTGTGTTCCAGTTTTAAGGTATTAGTTTGAGGAGTACCAACTATCCTGTCAAAGATACAGCATAGACTTGTGATTTTTTCCTTAATTGCTTTACTTAATCTCAGCTTCTTGAAATGAGAGAAGTTAAAATTGCTATCATAAATATACTTAGAACTTTTTGTAAGTCAATTCAACAAAAAGGCAACAGTCATATTATACCAAACTTAGGAATTTCATATTTGAAAGAAGAAAGGGAGAAAATGCAGAATAAAAATAATGATAATGAAAATTTTAGTTTTGGAACATTTTATGGACAACAATATTAATGTTTTCTTTTGTAACAGCATCTAGAATACCTCAAAGAAAAAATAAGTAGAGATTTTAGTGCTAAGATAAATGAGCATAACATTTATAGTACCTTTTGAAGGAGAAAAAGGATAAAGACATCAATAATCTAACAAATGAGCTGGGGATATACCTTCATTTCAAACTGCAGAGTCATTCATCTGTCTCTTGAAAACGAAAATTATTTTGCCATGATGGTAACAAGCACAAAGTCAAGCCTTTAGAGAATAAATACAAAGAATTCATTAGAAATGCCATTTGCTTTGCCAAAGCATTGAGAAGCTAATAAGGACATGTGCCGAGAGGCTGAGAGACCTGGGATTGTTCAGCCTGGGCAGTCTCAGGGCAATAAAAAGTAACAAAGCCAGACACTCCACATTAGTAGGCACTAATTGGTGGAAGGACAAGAGACAGTGTGCACAAATCAAAACACAAAAATTCTACCTGAACACATGAAAACACTTTTTTACCCTGAGGAATGTCAAACAATGGTGCAGGTTTGTGACTCTGTGATTTCACTTGGATACTTTTAAAAGCCAGGTATCCATGCATGAAATGGGCTTTACTGCAGTTCCAGAGGAGATTGAACAACAAAGTGACAGAAGTAGGAGCAATAATTTAAGGAAATACCCCTCCATTGAAAAAGGGGAAATTTTATTTATTTATAATTCAAAAACAGGTTGGCAATTATCACCCAACCAGCTTATCAACTGATCAACTATTCCTGTGTGCTTCATAATCTTCTCACTGCTCTTGATCATTAAAATTATTGGACTTTTATAGATGAAAGAATTCTACTTCTAAGAATTCTGCTTATGTCAATATGTACGTAGCAAATTATGAACCTTGTATAGTTTTGTTTCCTGTTATTAAATTTTGCTATCTCAATTTCCTCTTTATGTAAAGTATAAGAATATTATCATGGGATAATGTTTTCCATATATGAATTACTGATCAATTAATGTTTATACACCTTAATACCCTTGGAAGTATACATAACTGTTTAGAATATTTATTATTAAATAGTTTAATAGTTTATTCCTGTATCTCAAAAAATACAGAAATGTAACTAATTTTGCAATGGCTTTCCTCTATCTCAGGAAAAGGCAGTTCAAAATATAAACTAGAAGCAAAGCTTACCAAACAAGGCACTCAGCTTTATTTTAATGAAAAATCAATAAAATTTAATGCCTCCACAATAGCGGTAGTACAACCATATTTGTGTGCTAAGACTGCTTATTAAAATCTTCCAAAAAAACCTTCCAGGAAGAAAGTAATTTTTATCTAAGTGATAAAATGATGGTCCTTTTAAAGTGCTTAAATATTTTTGCAATATGTAGTATAGCAATGTGGGGAAAAAAGCATGTAGTAGTAGGTAAAAGCATTCAGACAGCATGACTTTTACCAGCATTGAATTCAAATTAGGAATTCCAAATGCTCAGCATTATTAATGGATTAACATAAAGCAAGAAAGGTTAACGTAAACCTAGCAGAATTTGCACTTCTTAGAAATAACTTGATGCTTAAAAAAGGCATAACTGATTCAGCGGTATGACAGTCCCCTCTGCTTGATTATGAGAAAGAATGGTCACCCCGATGCAGAATTTAATCCAGATCTGAGACCTAGGCTGGAAGAACAAGAATGTCAGGTGGTGCGTGGAGATGCTGGTCCCAGAGTGGCACCCACCAGACTGAGGCACTCACCTGTGCAGGGGGCTCGACTCCCTCTCAGTCCAGGCACTGCCATCTCCTTCCCTCTTCACAGGAAGGATGAACCCAATCTCACCAACCAGATGTGCACCCAGGGAGCACTCAAGGCAAGTGCTGAGTAAAGTGGCAATACTCCAAAGTGTGGTTCAGGTGCAGTTGCTTTTTTTTTGTGTATGGCTTTTCCTTTCTGTTTTTCATTCTGTCTTCTGTAAGCTGAGAGCCTCTCTTCCTGTGCATCTAGACCACTGAATGCGCTTGCTCCCTGAATAAAATGAATCAGAAGGGACAGTTTTGTGCTAGTTCATAAGTTAACAGATTTTCCGAGATGTTTGGTACGCAACACAAAAGCATGGTCTAACTGTTGATGTCCTTTTTGGCATGCCCTGTAGTCTGAGGAGAAACTGCGTGTAACTGAAGTGAGTGAGACATCACTGCATAGGTACTGCAGTGGAGGAAAATAGAGATTGATCATGCCTGAGACAGTTCATGAGGATCTAGGCATGAAACTTTAGCTCTGTGTAACTGATGCGCAAAAATCTGCAGTATTCTCTACGGAACCCATTATTTCCATATTCACTTGTAAATGTTTCCCTGTGTGTGCAGCTGTTTACAGTTCTAAGTACACCATTTATCTGCGTATGGGGCAACTAAATTGCTATCAAGTGATTTTTAGTTGAACTTCCAGTTCAGACCCTAATAAACAGCATACTTTAAGAAAAAAAAACAAACATATAATAACAGAGGCTTGATGATCTGGTCCTGATATTTGATAGATTTCACAGCATAAAGTAGTTACAAAAAAAGAGATTACTTTCTAAGACTAAGAATAATTTTCTCTATGGATTTTTACAGGAACAGTCCTGCTTCAATTTCAGGGAGGTTATGGTGCAGATAGGAAGTTTTCAAAAGTATTCAAATTCAAATAATAAACATTATTTGCCTTCAGACACTGTGAACTTACTTTCCTTCCCCTCCACCTGTTAAAGAAGCATTAACACTTTATAAAATTTAATTTTTGAAATTATTTATTATTTTTATAAATTTTACTTTTTTTTTCTTTTTTTTTTCTCTTTTTTTCCCCCCCCTTAATCTAATGCACTGCACGTGTCTCCAGAAATAATCTGTTTCTGTATCCTGCTGTATTTAGGAACTACTTCTTCCTGTATAGTGTTTGAAAAATAAGCACAGGTGCTTCTTACCAGATACTCTCTCCCATGGCCAGTTTGGTGCTGCTGTTTCTGCTTTTGTTTAGAGATAACTTTGACCTCACTTTTGAGCATCTCACTTTATTTATTTATTTATTTATATACCATAATATTTTACCTCCTCCTTTTCAGTTTTTTTCACTTCCTTTGGCAGATGGACATTTTTTCCCCAAACTCAGAATAAGCTATCATGTATCTTACAGATACTTGTTTGTACTGTCATTGTTAAAACCATGGGGAAACAAAAAAAATAATTTTTTTTTGCTATGTTTCATTGTGAAGAGGAAAACAAACTAATATCTTAATGCACTAGTTGTACATAATTTCATTTGCAAAGCACTCTTTCAAATTTCCCTATGACTAAACGATTCAAATTGTTTTCTTACTTTTGTCTTTGTTTATGAGTTTGTTTTGATCTTTGCCTATCTGAGAGCTTTGTATATTCAGGGTAACATTAACATCAGTGAACCTGTTGCTATCATATTATTAAAAGAAATTCTTTGTATATTTCTCATTTACTGAATATTGTACTGAAACATTGTAGGAATAAATACATAGATGCACAATTTACAACTGTGGTGGTTGTCTATTGATTCGTTAGTGATAACTTCCTTGAAAACCAAAAATTGCTCATGGTCATGTACTCCACCTTTTCTATTTTTCCTCCCATAGCACTTCCTAAAGTGAAAATTACCAACCAACCCCTTTATTCTTGAAACCCATTCTTTCAGTATTTGCTAAAATATGGAAAAAACACAACTATTTTTTAGTCAGAAATTAACACCAGAGTCTGATGCAGGAATAAATGTCCATAATGCCTTCTTCTGAACCCACTATCCTTAAACAATGAGGGAATTATCATCTTTGAAGATGTGTATAATTTGTATTTTGCTTTCTATTTTAAATATTAGAAGACATATTATCTCTTTTTCTAGTGAATTTGATTTCTAAGGGCATAGAGCAATGTGGGTTTACTTTCGTTCTAATGTTGACTATTTTTTTTCTGAATAAAGTTATGGAAGAGACCATACATCACAGTTATGCTTTCCTTATCTAAACATTTTAAAGTCCTATCCCTTGATGCAATCCACTTTCTAAGACGGTGCCAGATTCCTTACTTGTGCTTTTGCAAATGATTTCTGTTAGGGAAAAAATGTGCTATCAAATTTCTCCAGATAGTTTAAATTTTAAAATCTAGATGTTTCTTCAGTGAATCCACAATAAAATAGTTTGTATTCTCTAGTTTTGTGAATTTGATGTTTGCTTTAATATCAGTGTTTGGTTCCTTGGGATGCTTTCATGCATTGCTTCTAATTAATTTGGTCAGTTTTCACTGCTACCTTGCTAGCTTTAAATTCCTTCAGTTCTTTAATTGCAATTCTTCGTTTGAGACTAGTCCTGGGATGGTTTATTTCTGCATGTGTATGAAAATGTTACATTCAGTTTTGCACCCTGGAGTGCTTTTGACCACAACTATTATCACTTATTCTAGGCCTTTAAGAGCCACATATTAAGGACACACACATTCAATTTCACAGCTGGCAACTGAGAGGACAAAACAGCATCTGCAGCTCAAGGATACAAAAAGGACATCTTAAAAAATGTCCCAAGGATCTTGTTATGCAAAATAGTCCATAGGTGATGTCTGCAGAAACTTCATTCTGATCTGACTTTCATGATTACAGACACATCTAAAGCACTGTCTAATCCAGGTTAGACAGTAAGAAAGATTATCTAGAAGTTTAGTGAAAAATCTGAGCTATTTGAAGGCACTTGGGAGAATCTTCTGTCAGAGTGTGTGTGTGTGTGTGTGTATGTGTGATTAAATCTGTGCTGCAAAGCCTGAGTAAAAGCAGCAATATTGCTACCCTTCCCTTTAACCCCCTGGGAAGGAGCACTTGGTGTGGAAGGAGAAAGATCAAAACACTCAGCAGAGGCTTTATAAGACTGGGGCAGAGACCTGAAAAGGAAAGATAAAAGATAGAACTGAAAGGTGATGAAAGCATTGAGTATTAAACTACAGCCAAAGACCTTTGTAAGAACATGTGACTCCTCTTCCCTCTCACATAGGAAGATGTAAAGAAAGATAATATTGAACAGATGAGAGAAGTGGCTTCAGCAGCCTTTTCTTGTGAATCCTGTTATCCCAGATTGGAGGAGAGGCAAACAGCAGTGATTTTGTGACCTTTCTTCTCCTTACACATATTCAATATTTGTGCTTCGTGTACATTCTATGTAACTTGAAAACAAACATATGTAAATAACTGAAAAGTAACTTTGACATCACAACTGTGCAGCAATGCATATAAGTAAATAGCTGTCCTTTGAATTGTTCTAGGTATATAATTTATTAATTGAGCACTCAAAAATATCCAGCTTGCACAGTTCCTAAGCTCTGTTATTCAAGAAAACTCTTTCAAAAATGACAGTGTGATCCTTTTCCTCATAATAATTATTCCAATATGTTGACTGAACTGTCAGTACTGACAATTCATTTCAGATCACTCTTTCCCATTGGACTCTTTGGCAGTGCAGACACATAGATCTCATGAAAGCATCACATGAAATTCCTGAAAGAGTGATTCCAGATCAGCCAGTATCCCTTCACAGCCAGTATTCCCAGAAGGGACAGGATAAGTTCCCACTGGTGGATTTTGTGTGGGTTTTGTGGTGGGTGAGGTTGTTGTTGTTGTTGGGTTTTTTGGAGGGTTTTTTCGTGTTCATTTTTAGTACATTAAGCATGGACAATGATGTATACTTGTGAACGCTACTCAAAGGTGATGTGGTAAAACTGAAAAGAGTATGAATTAATTTCTACATTGGTAAGATACTTCTTTTTCTACAAAGAGAAATGCATATTATCAGTGAATGACAATATTATTTGTTCAGTTCTACTATGGTCAAGATACAAACATCAATGCAACAATTCCCACTTTTATGAGAGTAAGTTGTGCTTAAATGCCTATATGGTGCCAAAACCTTTATTATTGACATAGAGACACGAATAAGCCTTCCTTGAGTCCTTTAGCCATCTATTCTTCTGTATTTAGTGTGTTTATAGGTTCTGTCCTTTGTTAAGGTGCCAGAGGATAATTTATTTTGTAAAAAGAGAATAGAGTCAAGCAAGGATGGGCAGTGGATCCATCTAAAATTCAAAGCACAACTACCCAAATGTTGAGATTAGAATCTGCACTACTGAAAGTACATAGTGCTTCTAATGACTTAATTACCAGAATAATCATAAGACATGGATTACAAAGGGGAGAATGATTTTTTAGTAAGCAGTTGTTTTATCTATGCCTTATTTTAATAAATGATTTGGTTTTGTATCTCATGATACTAGATGATTTTGTATAACTGATTTTACAACTATGAATGTAACTACTGTACACTTTTTTAGTGTCATGTTTATAGTTACAGCTTGGATGAGACAAGTGTCTACCTAATCAGAGAGGCTAAATGCTTGGCATCTGTGTGGAAGAGTGACCTTTGACATTTGGTATTTCTTAACTTGTTAAATCAAAGGGAATGACAAAAGTGAGAAAAGATATTCGCATTAAGTGTTATCTTTGATGTCAGGGAAGGAAATAAGACAAATGTAGGCAGAAGCTTGCTGTCCTTTTTGGAAAACGTAATCAGCTAATTGTGGTTCAGATTCTATCAACACTTAGAAGGGTAATTGATTCATTGCTGTTGATTTTGGAAGGGTTTGGTGGGGTTTTGGTGGTTCAGATTGGGGGTGATTTTTTGTTGTAGGGTTTTGTTTTATTTTGCTTTTTAATGGCATAAGCTTTTCAGACAGCATTTGACACAATGTTTTTGTTGATGACAATGAATTGGTTATATCAGATAGCTTTTGCCATGACACTGCTTTTAAAACATTTAAGACTGTGTTTTGAGCAAGAATCCTCTTGCAGTATAAAATGTCTGTATCATCCATGTTCAGTTGGGAAATTTACCTAACTCACATTCTTGTATTATGTCCTGGGAAAGAATACATTGTGAAATATGCTACATCACTAAATTAACATCTGGTCTTAAATAGTTTGCTTGGAGATGAAATAGCTCTTGTGGTCTATAAAAGATGTCAAATACATGTTAAAAAAGGACTATTCTGGCCATGATAAAAAACCTGTAAAACGTTCTATCTTTCCTTTAAAAAGTTCACATGCATTGTCTTGAACATACTGACCATATGAGATTTACATCGTCAGTTACTTAAAGAAAAAAAAGAGAAGTCATGTATACTACTTATCTTGGGGCGATTCTATGACAATACTGTATTCCCCATCGCCTGCTTGATCTCTAGTGTACCTTTAAATTGCAAAGGGAGGAGAGAGAAGCCGAGAGAACTCTTCAAAGTGGCAAGCTTGACCTTGCAATTAGAATGGTTACTTATTTTCTGCTAGTGAGGAGGGCAAAGAAAAGAGTTTGCGCTCTACTTTCTTTAGCTTTCAGTGGAGAAGGGACTGCGATCTGCCTCAGCAGTTTCTGTTCCTTTTTGGATGGTTTTTGGCTTGCTTTTCATCTGAGACCAGCTACCATCTCCGGACCTGCTCGGCGGGACCCTCCAAGGGGGATCGTCAGACCCTGCCTGGCCCAGCCCGGCCCAGCGTAGGACTGCAGGTTTTACCTACAGAAAGGACTCTAAAATCCATAGTCCTCTCTTAGGGGATGGAGGAGGGGGTTTCAATATTTCTTTTTTTTACTCTGTGACAGTGGGGAACTCTGTTTTGTTAAATAAATAGTTTTTTCACTTTCTCTCGAGAAATTATTTTCCCGAACCCGTGGGGGGGGTGCTGCCGGGGCCTGCTTGCCTGGCAGGCAGGAGAGAGAGAGAGAGACGCCCTTCTCGGGTTGTTTCCTCCTGGATTTGTGTCCAAACTGGCACACTACTACATCACAATCTTTTCATAATTGCTAAGCTCTCACAGAGANACGTCACAATCTCTTCATAATTGCTAAGCTCTCACAGAGACGGGAAGACAAGCATAGTAAGGGAATGCTGACCTACTCACTTAATATGGAAGCAGTTTCCCCAGTTCTAGCCCTGGAGTTTCTGGTTGGTGTTCTTTTGTTTTTCATAAAGGACATTTCCTTTTTTAAGCTTCCTTTGCTGATGTCAGCCATCCTGATTGTCCCTGCAAGAACCACTTTAAACTGACTATGCCCTCCAAAACACAGTTTCTGAGAGGAAGTTGAAAACCTTGATAGCAGATTGCTTTAACTTATATGGTACATGTAAGTTATTTTAGCCTAAGAAACTTGTCTATACATTTTTCTCATGGCACTACACAGCATTTCTTTTTTTAGGAACTGAAGTGATTTTTTATATTTTAAGCCTGTACTTATGGTCAGTACGAAAACATCATGTTTTAAGAGTGTGTCACTATCTGATTTTGGAAAACTCCTTAAATAAGATATACTAAAACTCTGAAAGCCACTATTAGCACAAGTTTTATTTCTTGTTCATAGTAGGAAGGAAAAAATCTAATAATGTTGATAATGACACTTTGGAAAGAGCAACTCTGCCTCAAGAGAAGCGAAAATCAAAGTTTATTAAAGTAAAAAACCCCATGAACATGCTACAACAATTTTACATCTTACCCATAAACAGTAATGAATATACGTTTAATTCTAGAAAGTTCTAGAGAAATTTTAGATTACAGGGGACATTTTGTAAACTCTATTCTCCAAGCAGAATTTTGCACTTAGTGAAATTTGAAGGAAAAACCCCTTCATAGGTTTGACATTAATTTGATTATGGTCCAGTTTTTTAGACTAGATTGCATAAAAACGTTATTTTATTATATTTTGATATTTGACATATATGTCTATAAGAAGTAGAATGTGGGAATAAACAACATGGCAAGCTATATATTACAGAAAATATATAATACTTGAAATACATGTGGCAAAAAGAAGAGAAAAAAGCATTTCTCAAAAGTTTTATAATCTGAGCTGAAAAACTTGCACATTTCGTATGTGGGGAAATAGAGAAAGCAAAAGACAGGAGACAATACTACAAAATTAATTTTCTGTATTGACTTATGGTTACATATATGGAAGAGGGATATAAATTAGAGACGAGGGAAATGTTTATTTAACTAGCTGGCTATTGAGCAGAATCTTTTTAGTTCTCTTTATAGAAGCTACCTCTTGTCAATGTTGGCTTCATCACCCATTCCAGATACCCATCTTGAAAGTTATATTAACAATACTGAAATTATTCTGGGTGACCCTTGCTTATATTTTTCACTTTGCTGAACACTCTCACATCCACCTCCCTATATTTCACATGGAAAAGAGTCCTTTCCACATAATTGTTTACCTTGTGTTCTCTGATCCCCTAAGACAGATTTACTTTTTATTATTTATGAGGGAAATGTTAGTGCTTAAACTGCTATTTGAGACTTTTTCTTTCCGAGTGAAGATACTTGATTTTCTATGAGACTATATAATGAAAAAAAATAAAACTTTTAAATGTTCCCTGTCACATATTATGAAGATCAATGCTAAAGTCTGGGAATTAAATACTAATTAATTCTAGGCTTTACTTCATTCTTATATTTGCAACACTCTCAGTACTATTTACACAACTAGCCATCATTCCTAGCAGCAATGACATCCCTTTCCCTTTTAATCACTAAAGGAATATATTAATTTTCTTCAATTTTCCCATACACTCAATTACAGTAGTCCATAACCTATAGTCTACTGTCTCACCTGGAATTCAGTTCTGAAAAGAATTACAGTAGTCCATAACCTATAGTCTACTGTCTCACCTGGAATTCAGTTCTGAAAAGAACTTCAGCAGAGTATACATCCCAAAATCACAGGAAATTATTTTTTATTATCATGGGTTGCTAGCCTATTTAAATGTAATGATGTGTCGTCTTTCTCTGCGGACAGCTGTAACATTTTACAGAAGAAAATTTTCTCACTAAAAATGGCGAAAAGTAGTTAATATATTTTGATCAAGACCAAGTTTTATTGTGAAAATTTTTGATGTAGGTTTCAGGAAAATTTCCAGAAAGAACCCCAGGTACTCACCAAAATATCATTAAAGGAAAAACTGCTAAGTTCTCGAATCTAGGATGTCTTTTTGTAACTAATTCTATAAAATTTAAAACACTTTCCCCTTTCCTTAGCAAAATAAGTCAGCTTTGTTTAAGGCTCTTTTTATTGTTGAAAATATGACCAAAACTAGTGGAACGAAATAAAAATAAGAATTCTCTGTAATTTTAGATGTTTAATGGATTTTACGTTATTGAATGTTTCCAGGGAAAAGCAACTATTCAAAACTATCCTATCAGATTTTCTGTCTAAGGCATACCAAGCACATAATTGCCCAGTAATCTCTGATTGAAAGTTTTTTATATAAGACTGAGAGTTTTAATTTCTTAGGTCAAAACTGTAGGGGTAAAACCTATAGAAATCAGCCTTTGACTTACAAAGAAATCAGATGCATTATGTCAGCCTTTGAGAGAAGGATAAATATGGAACCTCATGATGTCATTGTCACTGATTCACTTTTCAAAGTACAGCAGTGCTATACTCACAGTACATGTCAAAAGAACAAGAGGATGTCTATCACTTTGCAGGTAGTCTAATAATTGCAATAGGTTCCTTCTGTTGTCAGATAAATAATATTGTCTTCAGAAAGAAAATTCAGCACATATTAAATGGAAGAAAATTCTTGTTCTTGTTCTTGTTCTTGTTCTTCTTGTTCTTCTTCTTCTTCTTTTCTTCTCCTGAAAAAGATAA
Source organism: Callaeas wilsoni (assembly GCA_013398955.1). Taxonomy (NCBI): domain Eukaryota; kingdom Metazoa; phylum Chordata; class Aves; order Passeriformes; family Callaeidae; genus Callaeas; species Callaeas wilsoni. The sequence continues at coordinate 251,996 of VWPU01000905.1, forward strand.
ATTTAAATCTAAATGCAAATCACATGTTATCAAATTAGTGGTCTTTTTATCCCACTGGCCTTCTTTTTCCCATGTGTATTATATGTCAGTTGTTTTTTGACATGTTTCTGCATAAAAATATACCATTAATTTCTCAGATTCTAATGATTTTAATAATATTTTTGCTTTGTGACATATATACAGCCATATAGCCTATCTATTTCTCTTTGAAATGATATTCTTTTGCTCTCTATAAACAAGGATTTATTTTAGAATTTGATGCCCACCATTCCCTTTTTTCATCAACTTAGAACCAATAATGAAAGATTTCTTACTGCTGTTTGAAGAAATATCATGGAAGACTTGAAAAAGATGACATATATAAAAAAGAATGCAGTGAAATATTTTGGTAATCAACTTACTACATCTTCTGTCAGAGTGAGGATTTCTGTGTATTTCCTAAACTGTGTAACAGGCATTTGCAGAGATGTTGCTTCCAGTTGCCAGTATTTGCTGTACAGAAATACCTCAGACCTGGCTATTTTGAGCTGTACTGTCTTGGACAGTGGCAGACAGAGAGATGGTAGATGGGCAAGCACCTGCTTTTTTTAGCTTTTCAGTTAAACAGGCAAATCAGTACCATTTTTTAATTATATTAATTTAAGCTCAAAGTTTTGGCCAGTAAAAAGCCCTGATATTAAATGAAGATACTCCTTATTGCCATAACTTTCTTCTGCAAAGTTTTGAATTTTTTTCTTCCCCCCATCCTGCCCATTGCTTTACTTTCTATGACAGTCTATTTTATGTCTTTTATGACCCTTTGCACTAAGAAGGCCCTAGTATTTTTCAAGACATTCTTGCAAACAGCTAATTATTCTTAGAAAATATCTTTATGTTTTAAATTTTACTTTGTGTGAAGCCTTTGTCTAAAGTGTTAGGAAGAAGCAGTTCCTCAAATTTAACATCTGTTTAAGTGATTTTTGTTCTTATTTGAGTTATATTTTTGTATTACTTTTTATTGGAGTGGTGTCGCTAAAACCTATGTTAAGTGTCTGAATATTTTACCTGAACAACTTAACATTTTTGCTAGACAATTAAAGTCTTCACTGTAATTCCTCTCAGGAAGTGAGTTGATGTTAAATTTAGAAGCACTTAATTTAATTTCACCATGAGGTGTGAAATGCTTCTTTAAATCCCTACTGCTCAGCTAAGTGCTAACCAATGATTTCAATGTGTGTTTGCATATTTTTTTTTTTTAAGTTCTAACAAGAAATGCATTTTTCTCACTTCTGGCCACTTGCCTTGAGGAGCAAATAATGACTGCTCTGTGAGCTCTTCACCTGCTGGTGAAAGGATTAAATGGATTTTTCCTACATACAAGTTAGTTCTATACTTTTTCTTGACTCAATATGTGAAACACAACACATTGGGGAAAACATGTTTACAACTACTCATTCACCTGATTTATGTGTATGCATGAGCAAGTTCAGTTTCTAGAATCTACAGAGGTCAAGGCATGCCCAACTATATGGATCCATGTCAAAAGGCAGAGATGACTCAAGGTCTTCCTTAGACCAAATGTATTCTTAATTTTTTCTCTAGGTTTGCCATGAATTTGGTTGTGGTTCTGGGCATAGTCTGTTTCTTTTGCCTTGAAATAGGATACAAACTGTTCAACCAGATATTTTCTGTATACTATCGCAGCACATTTTGCTAAAAAAATACTTTAATAGTAGTATCTGACCTAGACTATCATATAAATAACTTTGTAGCATGTCTAGAAATATTCAGAATGCTTTTATCAAGTATGATTCAAGAGTTAGTACTGAATAACTCAGATGGTTACCTATGAAATGACTTGGTGAGGCTATAAAACCTAGACTAAGAATGTATACAAGGGTGCTGGTTTTGGCTGGAATAATTTTCTTCAGAGTGGCTGGTATGAGGCTGTATTTTAGATTTGTGCTGAACTCAGGGTTGATAACACAGAGATGCTTTTGTTATTTCTGAGAAGGTACACAGAGCCAAGGCCTTTTCTGCTTTTTGTATTTCCACGCTGGAAAGGACCTGGGGGTGCATCGAAAGTGGGGACGAGGCAGAGCTGGGGCAGGTGACCCAAACTGACCAGAGGTATATTCCAGACCATATGGCATCATGCTCAGTATATAAAGTGGGGAAAAGAAGCAAGAACGGTAGATGTTTGGAGTGATGGAATTTTTCTTCCCAAGTAACCATGGCAGACGATGGGACCCTGCTCTTCTGGAGGTGGCTGAACATCTGCCCACCCATGGGAAGCAGTGAATTAGTTCATTGGTTTATTTTTCTTGCAGGCACAGCTTTTTATTTCCTTATCAAGCTGTCTTTATCTCAAACCACAAATTTTCCAGCTTTTACCCTTTGATTCTCCCCCACATAACGCTGGCTGGGGAGTGAGTAAGCAGCTGCATTAGGCTTGGCTGCTGGCTGGGGTTAAACCACAACAGATATTTTAGAAAAAGGAACTTTGATTATTCTATTGAAAGGGCTTTACACTGAAAATATTCAAACTGAATAGATCACTCTAAGCAACAATTGAATATAGAAAAGGGGCAGAAAAAATAGGACAGCATAAACAGATGATAATGCAATATAAACTGCTTGCAAACAGTTTTGAAACTTTCGGTCTGAATCTGTTCTATTGATGGTCACAGACTACACATCTGTAGAAGGAAAGAAATAAATTGTCAAACAATGAACAGTACTATAAGAACGAAGTACTGATAATGCATGCGAGAGACTTTTTGCTTTTCTAGGATTAATGTTTTATATGAAATTCACCACTGAGAGAGACAAATCTCAGTAGATTTAATTCAGCAGGAAGAAACTTGTCTCAATAGGTGAGGCAAAGTAATGCAAGGAATTATATCTTGAAGCATGGGCTTGTACCTACACATGCACAAAAGAGGAAACAAAACCCCAAACCAGTCCTCCCTCAAACAGCTACCTTAAAGATTACAGTCTTTGAGAAGAAACTAGATTTTCTGTGCTAAATTCCTTTCTTATGAATATTTTTTTTGTCGGGTCTTTTCTTCCTATAAAAAGAAATTAATGTGAAATAAATAATTGTATGTTGTCTTGCATATTTATTAATTAGATAGATACTGCACACCTACACTTCCTTCTGATTTGATCATGTAATCTGTTAGCTTTGTCTTCAAGCAAAGCTGTTTTAAAACATTTCCAGTCCAGACATTTTCTCATTTAGATCAATTTATTTGTCGGTTAATATGTGGCAAATGTCTAGTCATCTTCCAGTTATCCATGGACAGTTTTACTTGAACTGTTTCAAAATCCTATTTAAAATGTAGTTTATCTTCCATTTATAAGTGAATACATAGCATTCAAAAAAAAAAAGAGAAAGTTTAGTACATTTTCTCTATATCTTAGCTCTTACAATTGCTTCTTAATTAGGAGCACTAGGTATGAATTATGTATCTAATATCTTAATAAGATTAGTTTCCAGTATATTGTGAGGGGTTTTTTATTTATGAGAACACTCAAGAAAATCTTATATAACACATAATGAACAATATTAACTGCAGGAAATGCCCAAAGAGAAAGAAGGTCCTTATTGGATATAGAAAACACTGTATAAGGTTGTTTTTTGGGAAATTTATATACTCTAGTATTTACCAGTGTACTGTAAGAGATTCATACATTTCTTTCCTCAATATGGAACACTTTATCACTCTCTCATACCAATGAAATAGCTGACTCACACTGATTTAAGAGAAGAGAAAGATAATTCTCCTGGGAAAAGTCCGCAGAAAAAGATTCAGGAAATTTGACATCTTCTCATCTCTGCAACATTCAGTTAGTTTTCAATTTAGTTTTTTGGCCCTAACACCTCTGATAAAATCGAGGTTTCATTTAAAGAGAGAAAGTAATTCTGCAGTGATATTTGCAAATAATTGCATTTGTTGGTGATAATAGGTTGATAAAAGACCTGCTGTATGCATAGAACAGCTTGCAAATGTTGATTCTTGAATGCTGATCTCCACAGTCAGGAAAACTACCTTTGTTTTGGAACAGGTCTGTGCATGTCCACAACATCACTGATATATCATCAAATAAAGTTATCTTAAAGAGAAAAAAAAAGTTCCTCGCTTAACTCTGTGTGAATAGGGCTACCAAATATCCAGTTATCTGCCTTGAGATGTGCCCTTTTCTGTCCAGACCTCCATGGTATACTACACATGTACAGACCTGTGTATAGATATATATTCAAAGTTTATAGTTTCCAGATACACTAGCTGTATTACCCACACGTTAGCACAGACTGGATTCAAAGTCTGTGGTCTTGTATGCTTATTTCTGTCCTGTCAATCTAAGAGGAAAAGACAAAAGGCCTGTACATCAGGCAGTACTGGAAGACTCTAATCAGCTCACATTACAAGAATTCACACTTCAAGCATGAGACAGGTGAGAAAATGGACAGACGCTTTCTTTTCCCCAAGTTTCTGTGAGTGCTAAGCCCTTCTTGTCCTGCCCAGAATCCCAAAGTTCAGGATTTCATATCTTGAGTAAAAGATAGAAGAGAGAGTTAGACATTATTCAGATTAAAATAAAAGGTTGAAGTATTAGTGAGTGTAGAGTGGCAGATATTTTTATAATGCTTGTCACTCTGGCTAATATTTGCACATCAGGAAGAAGAGTGTTCTTTCTGGTGGTGATGCCTTGTAGAGGCTGACCTGGAACAGAGGCTAGACAGAGTGAAAGGATAAAGGGTAGGTATTGATTGAAAGGCCTTCACAGGGTACACCTTGGGCAGTGCAGGAGCCTCGCAGAGACTGCACCCAGGATGGACGACAGTCACACGTTTTTCGGACAGATATAAGTTTTGTCCATTTGCATATCAGAGGTTAATTGTCCAATTACAGCTTCAGGTAGTGGAGTCCCATTCTCTCAGTTTGCTCCCCCCAACTCACTTTTGTTTACATTTCTCAGGGCCTGGGACAGTGAGGTATCCTTGATTCTCAGGCCTAGAGAGGAATTGTTGTGTCTGACAAAAACGGGAAAAGCAGTTGCTAACACTCTATATGGAGTTTAGAGTAATACACTAAAGAATTGCAGGATTACAAACATATGAAAATATAAAAGCTAAAATCCTAAGGCATCAGTGGCTGGTAAAAATAGGTGGAGAGTCAAGCAAATTGTCAGTATTCCTTCATAAGCAAATAAATATTCTCACATTGAGCTAAACAGAGGAGACGATATGAAGGTAATTACTTATCAGCAGGTGACCACTAAAACATTTAGGTTCTTCTTTGCCATGTAATACATTACAATGTCCTGCAGAGCAGAAAAAAATCATCCAGATTTTCAGTGAAAGAATTAGCAACCTTCAGCTGAAGCAAGCTGCACAGCTTTGCTAAGTCTTCCAGTTTCAAATTGAAAGGTCAAACAAGTAATAAAACTAATAAACAAGAAAAGCTTACCTACTAAATATTAAAAAGAGCCTTGCTACTCATTCAAGTTCCCTTCCAAAATAATCTTCATGCACTAAGACTTTTTTAACAGATTCTAATCTCTAAGAGGGCTTTTTTGCCTGTGTCCTCAAACCTCAGTTGCTCGGAGATCTCAAGATCCATGTGGGAAATTCGAGTCTGGCTGTACAAAGCCATTTTTAAATTTGAGGTCATGAATTAGAAAAAAAATGGACTGAAAACCCTTGTCACTCACGAGTTGGTCAGGACTTATGGCAGAAAAGTTTCTGGTCAAAGGAGAACTGGTGTGAAGGGCTGTCAGGAATTCTCTAGTCCAACCTATTGCTCAAAGCAGGATCAGCTACAGTATAAGACCTTAGTGTTTAGGGTTCAACTTAGCAGAACTTGTAAAGCTCCAAAGATACAGATCACACAGGTTCTCTGGGCCATTTTGTCCATTGTTGTGGAACAGGTTCCTGTGGGGAAAAAGTTTCTCCTTATATCCATATGAAACCTTTGTTTAATTTATGCCAATTGTCCTTCCCCATTTACTTTTCATACATCTTATGAAGAGCCTGGCTCCATCTCCTCCATAATTTCCTTTTAGGCACTCACAGACTGCAGTTATATGCCTCCAAAGCTGTCTTTGCTCCAGGCTGAATGTTTAGTCTCTCTTTACAAGGTAAGTTCTCCAGTCTCCATTGTCTTTCTGTCATTCTGCTGAACTCTGGATTATGAATGTGTTTCTTGCTTTGGGGTGCCCCAAACTGAGCAGACTTTTGAAGACATGGTCTGACAAGTGCTAAATAGAAGGTGATAATCAGTCACGATCTGATGGCCTTGCTCCTGTCCTGTTCATTCAGCATGCAGTGTTGTTGGCTGCATTTGCTGCTCGGTTATACATCTGGGTCAGGCTCAGTTTGCTGTCTATTGGGCCTCAAGGCCTTTCCCTAAGAATGGATCCCAGCATGTCCCTCCCCAGACTGTGTTACTGCCAAGGCTCCTCTGTCCCAAGGACAGGAGTTGTTTCTCAGTTGAATTTCGTAAGTTTCCTACCAATCCATTTCTCCAATATGCCTAGGTCCCTCTGGATGTTGTCCCCATCCTTGAATGAGGTACCCCATCCCAAAGCTGATGTCGTCTTTAAACCTAGCGAGCATACACTGTGAAATCTCCTCTAAGTCATTGGTAAAGACCTTGAGCAACACATATCCCTTAAACAGATCTCATACGTACTTCATTTGTTATCAGTCTCCAGGTAGAACATGACCCATTAACCACGAAATTTTGAGTTCAACTACCCAATCAGTTTATTATCTTTCTGGTTGTCTGTTACATGGCCTGTACTTTTGAAAAGAGAATACTGTGAGAAGCAGTCATGAAAGTCCTGCTAAAATTCACATAAATTGTATCCATTTTTCGCTTCTTTTCCCCACATCATAGAGGTCAACCAAGTAGGTCAGGCATCATTTATCCCTTATCAACTCATGCTGACTGCTCTAATTCACTTTCTCCTCTTTTATGTGTCCAAGGGTATCAAGTACACTCTAAGCAAATTTATGAACGACACCAAACTGAGTGGTGTGGTGGACACACATGAGGGATGGGATGCCAGTCGGAGAGACCGAGATGGGAACCTCATGAGGTTCAACAAGGCAAGATGCAAAGTGCAGCACCTGGGTCTGTGCAATCTCTGTTTGATATGAGCTGCAAAGGCACATTCACAGCTCAGGAAACCAACAATATCCTGGGTGGCATCAAAAGAATTGTGACCAGCAGGCCGAGGGAAATGATCCTCCCCCTCTACACTGCTCTGGTAGGAATCCACCTAGAGTATTGTACTCACCTCTCAAGTCCCAGTACAGTATTGACCTATTGGAGTGGATCCAAAGGAGGGCCACAATCAGATAGGTGGAACATCCATACTATTGTGAAATATAAGGAAGAAACCTTTTATAATGAGGGTGTTAAAACATTGAAACAGGTTGCCTAGAGAGGTGGTTGTATACCTGGAAACATTCAAGATCAGGTTGGATGGGGCTCTGAGCAACTTGATCTAGTTTGAGACATCCTTGTTCATTACAGGAGGAATTGGACAAGACAACCTTTAAAGCTCACTTCCAACTCAAATCTGTATGTGACTCTATCCCACAATTTTTGAAACATGAACTGCTTTTGCAACAAAATATGGCAGAGAGAAATCCTATAACAGCCTTTTCTTTTCCAGAGAAACTGAAGTATATGTCCATGTAGCAAGAGCTATTTAATTGATCTAAGCAACTATCTAAACGTTGGGCTTTTTTTTTACCCAGTAATGCCTCTCTGCTTTCAGAGCTCTCTGTCCCACATGAAGTCACAGTTCTGAACACTGGAATTTCAAAAGTCAAATTGTAGTGGAAATCCTTTTCTGAATTCTGCTCTCCTAGAATTTACATGTGACTGAGCTTCAAGTTTCCTCTTATTTTTACCATGATAGGTAGAGAAAAAAAGGACTGAGTGACCGCTTGGAACTGAGCTGAATCTGCATGATTAAGGTTTTCATATGGGATGATGAGGAAAGTTCATGAACTGTAGAGAAAGTACTGCTGCTCTCTGATCAAAGAAAGCAAGTTTATGGTTGCCTTGAACATTGAATTTCATTTCAGCACTGCCTATATTAAGAACAATACCCTTGATTGTTAATTGCTGGCTAGGAGTTTCATTGTCATGGTCAGTGATATCTAAGTGAAAGTCTAGTATTACTGGATATTGTTTATGAAGGTGAGCAAATTTTGACTTTTTGTTAAGCTGCATTTTTACTTTTTCTGGGAGATTTTTACTTCCTGAGCTCAACAGCCTTGGAAGGTAAAACTAAATGATGGCAATGGCTTACTTTAATTGTCTTCACCTGTTTAACACCCATATTCAGTGTAGTAGTTGGTTCTTAGCAAATGTTCCTACAGCTTCTAAGACAATGGAATACTTGACTTCGGTTAAAGCCATTGGGGCTGCCATGAAGCAAATAATTGCAGTTTTGCACTATCCATAAAACCTAACATTGAAATAAAACAGGCAATACAAATTTGAAAAATACTAATGTAAATAACCTATATATAAGGTTTAAATAAGGACATTTGTATTTGAATTAAAATGAAATCAATGGTACTCATTCACTAGCTACATAAAGACTTCCTTTTGATGTTAGAATTGCATATTGATTTTAATGCAACTTAGATGCAGTCTTTTCAGGATATGGTTTACCATAAACTTTATGATCTGATACAAGCACATAAAACATCTGCCTATAACAGTATTATACAGTTACAGAATTCTGGAATACTCTATCTTCCTTGTAATTATCTTATTTTCATTCATAGAAATATTTCAAAATTTTTAAAAATTTTCTTGTTAGATGACCTCTCATGAAAAAGCCCTGAAATATTTCACATGCATGATATCATAGGCAGTGTTATAAGAAAGCTTTTCATAAAGATTTATAACATTTTAATGGAGTGATTTATTTCTATCAAAAACTATGTTGTTAATCTTTAAATTTTTACTGAAAACCTAATGTTGCGTCAGACTATTCTATTATGCCATTGTTCCCTTTTGTGTTTTTCAGTTTTGTTAATATAACATTGTTTATGCTGTTTTTGTTTGTGCTTTGAGATCAGTATGCTGCCCATAGCAGAGATATGAATATGCACAAGATAATTCTCTAAAACAGAGAAAATTTTTCGGATGAGTGTAATGAGACACTGTAACAGATTGTTCAGAAAAGTTGTGGATGTCCCATTGTTGGAAGTGTTCAAACTGAGATTGAATGGGATTTTGAGCAACTTGATCTAATGAAAGGTGGTAGAAGGGTTGGACTGAATGATATTTGAAGGTCCCTTTCAACCCAAATCTTTCTGATTTTATGCTCCTATGTACATGCCCAAGAAGATATGCCCTGGAGGTCCATAAAATCTATCAAACCTCACTGCAAATTTGACCAGGGTCACGGTATTCACGGTTATATTGAGTACTATCCAAGTATTCTCCCTGCTATGCCTTTGCAAGCATACCAGCTCACATTTATTGACTGCAAGAACATTGCATTACAGGTACATGTTATCTGAAAATCTTGTGTCTTATGCTGCATCCAGTAGATGAACTTCCACAAAATTCGCGTTGTTATCCCTTCTTCTAGTGAGTTGCTTTTCAAAAGCCAGTGGAAGAGGAAATATTTCATTACTTTAACATATCACTACTTTACACTAAGTTTGGAGCATGTTGGATACCTTTACATTTCCCTTTATTACCTAATCCCTTGCATTTAAACTTCTTTGCATTCTTGTAAATAAGAGTAAATTAGAAATCCATAGGACTTGGCAGGAAAATAAATAAGTATGTGAATTTTCAAGTGATTTTGAGTGCATCCAAGCAAATCAGCTCAGATCTAGTTTGGATATGATTTTAAACAAACTTTATAGGTAAGGAAATGTAGAAATGCCATTTTCAGCTTATACACATCATGGTGTCCAAGTTTAATCTGATTTCTTATAATGAATTCAATTTCCTAAATGTCTTGAAGGTAAACTTGTAAAGAAATGAAGGAAGGAAGAAATTATAAGAGAAAACGCTTTCTTTTGAAGTTACTTTTCAACCAATTCACTTGAAGATTAAATACTTAGAAAAAGATAGCGTAAAACTGATAATGATAGGGATGGTATTAAAAAACCCTGTTGTATTAAAGGCCTGTCTTGAGGACTCTGAAGCCAAAAAAAGTACTTATAGTGGGAATTCTGGGAAGATGGATGGTTAATGGGCAGTTGCTGTAAATGAAATACAGCAATTTTACTAGTTATACCTGTATTGAAGAGACATAAAATCTTTTCAGAAAACAGAAAAGCCTCAACCAATGAAAAATTCTTCAGAGAATTTGTACCCTCTCTCATTTTCAAGTTTCTACTACTTCATTACAATAATTAGCTAGGACCTAAATTAATCACTTCCATAACTTTTCTCTAATAATGAAAAAATAAACCACGTAAGACATACATTTCATTTCTTTTTGCATGAGGAAATGTTTCCTCCTACTGATAAAGCTGAAGACAGTTATAGCAAATGTTCCAAAGGAAGTTGAGGAAAAGGCTAACTTTCTCCTCTGCTTGAAATGACTTAAGGTGTACAAAATTCAATTTGAAACTTCTGAAATAAAACAATCTGAGAGGGCAAAGGCCTTAACAAAGTGGGAAAAGATTTGCTTGACGCTTTATGAATCACACTGCAGACACAGAAAAATGTACTGCCTCTTTTATAAACTGTGGTTAATCAGGAGAAAGGGGCCTTACTTGTACAATACGTAGATTCTGTGACAAGAAACATAGTGTATAAATCATATTGCATTTATTTTTACTGGTTTTTTTCCCCCTCTAGGTTTTGGGAATTTTACGGGGTTTTTGGGAGGATGTTTATTGACAGAAAACTCTCACAGCAAAGTAATACTTTGAAACTACCTGAAAGTATAAAGAAGAGAATTATTGGTGTCATGTATATGAGGAAAAGTATACACCACATATTCAAGCATTCATTCCTTTAAATTAAACTAAGAAGATTATATTCTTTCACCAACAAACATGGCAAAAAAGAAATTCTTCATAACATATGTTAGCTTTCTAGTTTCCCTTTAAATTGATCTATGCTTGGAAAATTTTCTGGTCTAGTATCAGAACCTAAATAGAACAAAGTAGATGGAGTCATCTTAAAAATTTGGGATTTAAGTTATGTCCTCTCAAATTTAACCAAGAAAAACAAGGTTCTTCTCAGACTCTAAATTATTTTTTTGTCCTGCAAATATGATGCTAAGGACACAACTGGAAATATTGCTTAGACCATAGATAATTCTGCGGAATTATTTGAATAAAGTTATATCAATGCAAAATAAAGCATCAAACACAGGGGAACACTAGAGCAAAAAGCACAGTAAATAAGGATGGACCATAAAATTTGCATGTTTAAACACAGTTTGAAGTCCTGCAAGCAAACTTTTAGGAGAAAGAAGAGATACCTGCATCTTCCCCAAGCTGAGAAAGCTATAAATTTCTCATTGACTCTAGTGTAGATCAAGGATTCATTGAAACCTTATAGGAATTAAAAGGATAGATGCAAAGAAATCCAGATGCCTGTCTTCTCCTTTTGCTATCTTTCCCTAAGACTTAAGGTGATTGAAACATCATAAGACGTGTGGCATAGTTGATTAAAGGGGAGTGTGATAGCATCCAGCTGTTAACACCTCAGTTCTTGCACGTTATAAGAAATGTATGCTAATGAGAAGTCTATCTGGACTGGCATTGCCTTTTCAGCTGATGTGGGCTGCAGACCTGAAGGTAAAGCATCAGACACAATCTGGGCTACAGCACAGTTTAAACAGCAGCAGAGAAGGCTCACTTGCTCTTCAGCTGAAATATTTATGATGGAGAAAAAATGGGGAAAAAAATTATTTAGATTATGTATGTCTAAATCATGATATTTGCATTTCCCGCAGCTGAGGGTGAGGTTATAACTTAAGATTTTATTAACTTTTTTATTAATTTAGTAAAAGAAGAGTAAAGCATAGTCGATTTTGGTGAGTTAGTAGCTTTGGTGATTGATATAGATAGAAAGATGTGTGGATGATTTACCACTGAGTTAGGAGAAGACTGTATTGTTAATGAGGTATTAAACTTTGCCATGTGAAAAGCTAGTAACTTAGGGTAGGTTTATAAAGTTGCTTTGGCACCTATTTTTGATAAGGTGCTTTATAAGGATAAGTCATTTTGACTTTCAAATCTCTCATGTGTATTTGTAAGGCTATGTTGGCCTTAAATCCATTCTCATGCTATGATCTAAAAACAAATGGGGTTGTGCTGAATCAGTAAAACATTTTTCTTTAGATTTGTTTTTCAACAAATATTTTAACTGATGTATTAATGCCTAACATATGTCATGTTTGTCACGCAGGAAACAAAAACATGACAGTACTTATTTGTTCTACTGTTCATCATGACTTTGAATTTCAGCAGCAAAGGTAGTTGACAGATTTTTCTTTTGGTTTATATACTTTTTATTTAGGCCTCTGTAGGGATGAACTAAAAAATTAGTAAAAACTGACTTTGATCACTGAAAATTTAAATGGAACCTGATTTTTCAGGTATGGCTTTATAATAACATTTTTACTGACAAGAAATTAACAAAGTTAACAAATTTTCTTATATGTGTTTTTAGTTCCACAAGTTTCCACTACTTGCTAGAGAAAGCACTCCCTTTTTCCTTAGATATGTGCATTAGCCAGGCAGAAAAAACATAGAATGGATTACGTAACTGAAAAAAGCAAACAAGAACATTACTGGCAAAGTAGTTAACAACAAAATGTAGGCAGAATTCAAACTATTGATGTCCGTACTGAACTTGATTTTTTTTACCTTTGCTATTAGATTTTGTGTTTCTTCACTATAATTAGCCACTAAACTTGATATGTTCATCTATTCAAATCCATTTTTATCTGATTAAAGAATTCTGTAACTTGATCTGAGACCCAAGGGAAAAAAACTAACTTTAATTTTGGAGAGTAATGGACTTAGAAATATAGATCTGAAACTAGGGTATATGAGGAACATATAAACCAAGAAAAGGAGGCATTAGACTTGTTTGTTCCTTAAAGAAGGGACTAAAGAATACAAAAGCCTGCCTATGGCTACTAAAACAACAATAAAGGAAATATACTAACAAACAGCTCTTTTTTTCTCGTAGGTCCATTGCTTTTCTACAGATTATTTTTTTCTTCCAATAATTGCCTTCAGGAAGCTGAAGGACATAGGGCACTGAATTAACTGATAAGTTCTACAAATAGTCAATCCATGTCAACCATAATTTTAGCGTTTAAACTCCAGTGTAAGCGTACATTGCTCATAACCTATAAGTGCCATATATCTTAATCCCATATTTCTTTATACATACATTTTCAGAAATTGATTAATCTGCATCTTTTATAGTCCTGATGTCTTTCCTTCTCTATTGAAAAGGAATTTGATGCATCTCATCATGGCAGACGACTAAAAGAATAGATTGGTAAGCACTCTTTGAGATGAGGTGTTTTTTTGCTCTCTACACTTTGACATTTTGCAAAATCACCCAATAAGTGAAGTCTGAGTTAACTGTGAATGCTACATAATTCCCAAGAGCAGGACTCTCTTCTCTCTTCCTTCATCCTTCCTTTGCAGGAAAGGTCTAAGACAGTGGTAGACATAGTATTTTTTTGAAAAAAAAAAAGGGAAGAACTATCACCAAATGGGCAAATTGTAGGAAAAAAAAAAAAAGTAGATGGAAGGTAGATGATGTAGTGTCCTTGAGAAGCAGGTAGGATAGACAGAAAGGCAAAAGTGTGAAACGTACAGCTTGGATGATAAAAAGGAAAATGGCAACTCTTAATTACGTATGGTATGGTAAGAAATACTAAAAATTGATAAGCAGTTCCAGCTTCCTTCAACTGGTTCCTGTACTCTGCCATTTATACTTCAATGGTATTAAATAGGTGAGAGAAAGGAAAATTTTGTGTCTCTTTTGTGTCTCTTTTCTTCCTTTGATTCTCTGTTCCCCTCTGACCATGAGATAGATAGGGTTTTAGATTTGCAATGTGCCTCATCTCACACAACAGAGCATGTTGGCTCTTTGGAGTCAGTCTCCACTTGAAGTTTGCATAGAAAACTGGAGTTTAATCTTTTGCCCAGGTGTTCATTCTAGTCTCTCCTTAGGTAAGAGACTGTCTACTCATTTACTTTGTGGAAAAGTAATTTACCTTCTATAGCTATATAAATGCCTTTTTTTTTTTTTTTTACACTGAGTATGATCTCTACATAATTGTCTATTAAACAACCCCTGGCTGTAAAGTGTTAAGTTCCTGCCAATACAGTTTTGGTGACAACTAAACATTCTTCAGTGTATAATGTTGTCTTCTACTGGACCACATAGCAGAAGGGGCTGATTAAAGTCTCAATGATGAGACTACTCATGACAGTTAATAATTCCTTGGAGGGGACTAAAGGTCGATTTCTTCTACGTAATCCCTCTGTGAAAGGTTGTCCTTGTTTTATGTACACACTGAGCTCATGGTAATTGACTAGGGACAGCAAGGCATGTTTTAACAGCAATAAGTGTTTAATGTGCTTTGTTAAATGTTCATATCGTAGTGTTCTTGTTCAGATGTGGCATTTTATACAAAGGAAAGAAAGATGTAAGATAAGAACCTTATACAGAGTGTTGGAAATAATATTTGGGAGCTAATAGTTTTACATTAGGGTTTCAATAACTTGCTAGATATCCAACTTAAAAAAAAGAAAATACTAGGAAGTTGCTAACTAAATGAACACTAGTATGTTTAGGTCGTCTTTCTGAGAAGATAAAAAGAGAATTTCATAGAATAATAAATAATAGTTCATCACTATTTGCTGATAGTAATTTGTAATAGTTCAGGCACTTTTTTCCCTTGGTGAAGATTTATGTAAATATATATTACCATACTAAAAATATCTTAAAAAAACATTCTTAAGTTTCTATTGCAATGGTATATTCAAAGTTTAAAGTGGTAACTAATCTGAAATGCTTTCATGACATTAGTATTACTTTCAGAAATTTTATAAATTTAATGTTTAGGCACTATATGAGAAAACTAACAATGTTTTTATCTCTAGCCCAGTTGAGATGAAGAAGTTTGGTTCTCTTCCCTGGGCTAGTAAAACATAAATACTACATAATAAATTTTTTGTTCAATAGCTGAACTTGCTTCATTGTGCAGATAATGTTGTTGGTCTTCTTTTAAACAAACAATTGAACACTTTGGGATTCCTTTTTATAACCATTGTTAAAAATGCTCGGTTTTAAAATCCATGCTCCAGAAATGCTAATATAAAAATGCAAGGTATTTATAAATCCAGGCAAAATTTTGTTATAGCTTTCTGTGTTTACCAGTGCTGTGTAAAGAAATCTTCATATTCTGCTCTGTCTATAGAAGGACAGAAACAACTCTCACCGGACAAGTATAGACAGTTGCTTAGAAAATGTTCCAGAAACTGAAACTTAATTATGAAACAGGTGGTAAAGAAAGTGAACAGCCTGCTAAGTTAATTTCTGGATAAACAGGGGATGAGGGCTGGACTTTCTATTGACATATAAAGACTTTTTTGTTTTTCTTTCTCTGGTTTCATATTTGTAAACTGGAGATGTGGTAATATTTCCTTATGTAAATTCATATAAAATAACACCAAGCAGAAATACTGTGATCTCACTGATCTGCAAAACACATACTATGAGATTCTTCTAAATGTCTGCATAAGCTTCAGCAATTTTGGCCAAGCAAATATTCAGGAATATCCAGTCTTG
Source organism: Callaeas wilsoni (assembly GCA_013398955.1). Taxonomy (NCBI): domain Eukaryota; kingdom Metazoa; phylum Chordata; class Aves; order Passeriformes; family Callaeidae; genus Callaeas; species Callaeas wilsoni. The sequence goes on from VWPU01000905.1 coordinate 267,817, forward strand.
ATTTTAAAAATGTCAGCTTGGCCTAATCCTTTATAAATTCCAAAGTAAATTCTACTAAGTGTGTCATAAGTATCCTAACCTTTATAATTTCCATATATTTTTTACTTTGACATTGTGTTCTTTAAGCCTGTGTTTGCCTACACAAAATATGCAAAGTAATTCTAGCATACTCCTTTGTTATCTATATCAAAAATATTGCAAGATTAAATCTTTATTATTAATTTTTATGTAACCAAACTTGCTAACAAAAGTAAAGAAATTCCAGCGATTTTGTGAAATATATGTGCTAAAAGGATTATAAAAAGGCCCACTAATTGATTTCAAGATGTAATAATCACTGGGTTTTTTAAATTCACTTGACGTGTGGTGAATCATGTAGTACAATGATAGTGTCTGAAAAGCCTTGTCTGGGAAGATGGAAGCGCAAGTACTATTGATTTTACCTTTTTCATTATTCAATTTGTTGGGTTTTTTCTTAGTCTTCTCAAATTAAGTTAATCTAACAAGTGTAGACTTGGTTAAATAGCATTAATTGCATCCTCCTTCAATTCTCTCTTCAGCTAAGGATTTGCATAGTACTTCCATAATGTAGCTGTTCACAAATATTGTTTACTCTTTCCAAAAGGACAGCACTGTATTATGATTTTTTAATCATCTATTTTCTGGGTTTTTTCCCTCCTCATTCATACTTCTTCAGGGTTCTGCAGTGTTATAAAATTACCATTAATAGTTTATGAAAACAACACTCGCAGTTAACAATGTGGGGTACTTTGGAAAACTTGGCTAAGGGCTTACATTCTTTATCTTCTGTCAATGAGTAGTATCAGAAGATAAGGCAACTTCTTAGCTGGAGAAAAGTAAGTGGAGTCAAGAAAATGCATAGAACTGAGAAAGACTGTGCAAAAATGTGTCCTCTGAAACAGAACTTCACTGGGTCAATGCAGGAACGCAATTTTTTCAAACAGATAGAGGACTAATCTCATCGGAGGAAGAAATAGTCTGTTCATCAATCTCGGTTTAATATCAAAACATGATTTTGATTTAATATTAAAGAGGTAAATAAGCTGCTCCTGAAACAATTCACTATACATCAGTACACTAACAAAACTTCATTTTTCAATTAATGATTTATACTTTACTATTGTTAATAGCTGCTGTACTAATTATTAAAATATTAATAACTCAGAAAACTGTTGCAATTCATTATATTGTGACACAAATGGCCTATTAGCGCAGGCTTTACTTTTTCAGTTGATCAATTCCAATCTGTTAAAATAACACTGTTTTTAACACACAATGTGTAAGTCAAGGCAGATGTTGCTAGAATTTTTTCAGTGAGTCATGCTCTCACATACCCCCAGGTCCTTAGCAAAAGCACTGGCAATATGGTATAGTGCAAGGCAATCTGCAATGAGTTAAGATATTGGCTCCATCCCTGCCTCTCAGAAAGTTTCTTCTGCTTGAGTGAAAATGAATACCATTAGATTCAAGCCTCAGAATCTTCTTCCAGGCAGCATGGACAGCTGGTACTTGCCGTGATTAAAAATCTTCTGACCCGTGGTTATGACAAGCTGGAAAAATGTCTCTAGTTTGGCTGCTCAGCTTCATTATCAGTGAATGCCTTGAAATGATACTTTATTTATTAAAAAAGACAACTCCCTTCAAGAGTGCTATCGATCATCCTAATTTTCCAACATATCTAATACTACACTGCTATTCACTGTAAGTAACTAAAGATAAATTACTTCCATTGCAAAGCAAAAGTATACTTTGTCATTTCCTTACTACCTAGAGATGGGTTAAGTGGAGAGAAAAAAACATCTTCGGGAAACAGAGTAGCAATATAATCAGAGCAGGAGGAAGCAAAAGCAAAAAACAGTGATCTAATTCTTTCTAACTGTAGAAGGCTATTTTATTAAATAAAACACATGGTATGAGTGTAGTGACTGACACTGCTATGAGTTTCAGAAGATCTAAGCATGTGTTCTGTAGAAGGTTTAAACATTTAATCCTGCTATTCAGTTCTGTTAATAAGGGAAGAAACTTTTATCTCCAACAGCACTATTGATGACTAAAATCTATAAAAAATATGTTTTGTAGGACTTCTGGTAGAACACAAAACCTATCTTGACACATTCTCAGTGTGCTTTGATTTAACTCTTTTAACAATATGAAATTATTATTAGCTATGATCTATTACTTGAGTTACTTTGCCATTTTCACAGAAGTAAGACCTCACTTGAAGCTGGTCCCATGATGACTAAATTAAGTGTATCTAATGACAGTGTCAAAGATGTGATATTTCACAAAAAATGTGTTTACTTGCTTAGAGCTTCTTCAATCATCATCTATATTTAAGTGATTAGATATTTGTCTTAGAGAAATCTTTTTATCATATATAGTATCTGTTCTTTCTGGGTAGACTTCAGCCATATGTGAAAGAAAAGCTGAGAAAAGATGCCTTTTGTCAATATTATAAAGTTCCAGAAGCTTTCACTAGATAGTGCTAACACATACATCCTTTGGGGCATGAAACTATCCTTTGTGACAGATTTGGTTTGCTGACATCTATGGAAACATCTGACCATATGGTGCCACGTTCCACCATTTGAACAATTCCCCTCGGCATACTTCAGCAGCAGTTTCTTAGTCTCTTATATTCCCTTAAGACCCTGTCTGCACCTCATGTGCTCCGGTTTCTGACCTGAGCTGGATCCAGCTACCAGAAGAAATATTGTTTCTCTCTTTGATACTAAGCACTATTGAGAAAGAAAGCTACCAGAGTCAAGTTCAGGAGATGGACATATTTGTTGTTAACTGTTATGGGCCACAAACAATGAAATAAAAACTCTTCTGTTGAAGATTTTGATAATGGAGTAAGGTCTGATAAACTTGTGCTTGCATAGCACGAGGAATTTGACGGAACTTTTGGAATTATCTGGGAAAAAACCCAACAAAATATAAATTAGGAAGTGTGTTTGGGCCTGCAAAACATGGCAAGAAATATTTGCTGACTGAACCAGAAGTAAGCAGAATGTGGAGCTAGATATTATGAAGAAACTGGAAATAATTTTTTCAAGGAAGCAGAAAGTGTACCCAACAGTCATCTTTTAATCTCTTTTTGCTCTGTGTCCTGGTTTCCTCTTGGTCAAATTGCATGAGTGCATACTAATTGCTCACTTCTTAAGTAAATTCACTAGTTTCTTCCCAGACATAAGGGGAATATCTTTGTTCTAGGATCTACTCTAATCACTATATGTCATAATGATCTTGTGACAAGCTAAGTCTTCCAACATAATCCATCTTGTCCTGCACCTAACAGACATCCATGTGTGCTCAGGTTATGCCTGAGAACATAAAAGGAACACCTGAAGCCATGCTAATAAAAGGAACTCTGGCAGGCAGCAGCACAGCTCCATTGCTATTTCAGGTCCTCTAAATTGAAAATCTGCAAATATGTTTTAAAATAAAGACCATGATGGCACCGCATAAGACAAGAAGTATCAGACTATGTCTGAGCAGCTGATTGCTATGTACCATGAAAGTTCTAGTCAACCCAAACTATTCTAAGCCTGAACGAGTCTGCAATGACTGAAATGAACTTTGTTCTGCTGTACAGTCCTCAGCTATATAGTATAAAAATCAGCTTATGGAGAAAGCAAGGAAGCCACCTCGATTTTGGCAAGGAGGAAGAGCAGGTGGTATAGCACCTAAAGAGGTTCTCTTCCAGAATATCCAGTTTTGTTCTTTGATCATTAGCAGTTATTAATACTAAACTGCTTTACTTCCTTTACTTATATCTGTGTATTATATTGCGAGATATTTAAAACCCCACTGGACACAGTCCTGAGCAACCTGCTCTAGCTGACCCTACTTGAACAAGGGAGTTGGATGATGATGTCAAGAGGTCCTTGGACGCAGCATTTCTGTGATTCTGTGAATTCTGTGATCCTGTGATTCTGTGATTCTTACAAAATCCATCTTTGCACCTACTCTGCATGAACTATGATAACAAGCCTTTTCAGTTTCAAAAAGTGTTGGATTTGAGATTTCTGCAACAATTCAACTTCTTGCATATGTAGTTTATTTTGCAATCTGGAATCCATATTCAGTGCAAAGAATGCTGCTTTGCTTTTTCAGAAATTTGTAAAAAAATGAGGAAAGGCCGAGATGGAAGAGATATAGAAAATCTTACACATAGATGTTTAAATGGTGCTATGTGGAAATGCATTGTGCTTCTAAATGCCATCGAATCCAGTGGTTATGGGAAGGTCATGTCGGTCAAACTTCTTAGAGGTTGCCAATCTATCTGTCCTCCCTGAGAGTCTGAGGATTGAATGTATCAAAAGTCTGGGCAGTAATGGAAAAATGCAATCAGATTTTTTTTTTAAAAAATAGATAAAATTACATATAACGTTACATGGTATAAAATATATATATCACAATGAGAACTCCAAATCAACACGTGCATCTGACCTTCTCTTCATTCCTGTGAAAAGGAAAAATTTGTTTTCCAGGTGTACTGTAAAAGGCAAGTGATTTGTTCATGCTATAGTGCAATATCAGTGATAAATACTGTAGAAGCCTACAAAGAAATTAGTTCTGCCTTCAAGGTAGAGTTTAAATAATATTTAACAAGGCATATGATCACACGCTGAATAACAAATAAAAATGTTGTGTAGGAATGGTATAGAGTACGAAAAGCACCCTGAATGAGACAAGGATGTTCAGAAAATTGTATGAAAGTAAAACATAATTACAAAATGTATATGTACAGAGGGGCTAAATTAGGACAAAATAAATATTATTTGTGGTAACTTCTGACTTTTGAGTGCTTGGTTTTGTATTTTAGAATTCGTAGCATAAATTTATGAACATTATATTTCTAGAGTTTAGGAATTGCATAATTTTGAACACTAGCTGCTGTTAGTGCCCAACACTTAAGTTGCAATGTATCTGACAGTATACATTTATTCCTTGGGCTGCTCACACATACTGCTGATTGCCTTCAGGCTAAGGCTTGTAATGAGGTAACCCCAGCAGAGAGGTACTACCTCACTCACCCACATCCTGGGTTTAAGGACATAGATGGGCATAATCATTACACACATGTATGCTGACCCACTGATCCCTTTTTGAGAACAGTTGAGCTCCAAAAGAAATTAAAATTGAAAGTCTGCAGGTACAGGATTGGGTTCATAGCAATCTTTATCTACTTGTAAAATGGAATTAGGTAGAGAGTCACCATTTCTTCATTCATAGCAACACTGAACTAAAAGCACTGTAAAAGCTAATACTTATTTAAACTCTGGCAGCAGAGTGACTTTTTCAATTGCTTACAACCCTCACATTATACTGAAGAGAAACAGATCTAAGCAGTGTGCCAGAATGAAGAAAGGCAGTTCAAATGGCAAAAAAAGTGAATCTGCAGTTAGAGTCAATTATTTCAGCATGCTATCTCTGTGGCAATTAAGACCCAACTCTAATGAGCTTGGTGTCAAAACTGGCAGTGGCATCCTGGTCCACATAGACACTCTTTAATCTTTCCAATATAACCCTTTCCCATTAGTATTTCATTACAGCTTTTTAGGTTTTCTTTTGGGAAATGAAATGTTCATTTTTGTTTAACAATTTCTCTATTGAATCATGCTCTTCACCAGTCTATTCATGAGAACATGAAAGAAGTTATATGCGGTCAGAAAAAGGTCCATACAGCAGACTTTCTGTCTCCATCAAAAATACATGACTAGGTGTGCTGGTTTGGACACAAATGGAGGAGAAAACAACCCGAGAGGGGCATCTCTCTCTCTCTCTCTCCTGCCGGCCAGGCAAGCAGGCCCCGGCAGCACCTCCCCCACGGGTTCGGGAAAATAATATCCCGAGTGCAAGTGAAAAATCTATTTATTTAACAAACAGAGTCCCCTGCTGTCACGGGAAAAAAGGATATTGAAACCCCCTCCCCTGTCCCCTAAAAGAGGACTATGGATTTTAGAGTCATTTCTGTAGGTAAAACCTGCAGTCCTACACTGGGCCGGGCCGGCCAGGCAGGGTCCGACGATCCCCCTTGGAGGGTGCCGCCAAGCAGGTCTGGAGATGACAGCCGGTCTCAGATGAAAAGCAAGCCAAAAACAGTCCAAAAAGGAAAAGAAGCCGCCGAGGCAGATCACAGTCCCTTCTCCGCTAAAAGCCGAAGAGACTAGAGAGCAAAAGTCCTCTAACCAACCCAATGTTGGCAGAATCAGGAGAGAAAAGAATTCAAAACATTCTAGTTACAAGGTCAAGCTAGCCGCTTTGAAGAGCTCTCTTGGCTTCTCTCTCCCCCCTTTGCAATTTAAAGGTACACTAGAAATCAAGCAGGCGATGGGGAATACAGTATTGTCATAGAATCACCCCAAGACACTAGGAAATAGAAAAGCAAGCACATAGCAGTGCATCTCTAGAAGACTCTTGTATCTACCACCAATTCTGAACTTCCACAGAGGCTTTCAGGATGGGAGGGGAGGGAAGAAAAGGGTGTTTTGGGTAGGTATAAGAGTCCATGATATAATTTCCTTCTGAAAAACCTGACCTCACCTGGTGAGTCTGACCTTGGAGGTGACTCTATTTCAGGAGGGAGTTTGGACCGGAGACGTCCTGAGCTCTCTTCAAACCTGAACAGTCCTACAGGCCTGAGAACCTGCAGCAAGAAATTTCATGAGTCCATGATACTCAGTGAAGATATAAAATTCTTTTATTTTGAGCCTGACACCTCCTAGCTTTACTTATTGCATTATAGGAGAGAGTGAATTGTAATTTGCCATTCAATTTCTGTATGTCTCATTTATTTTACAGATATCTATCATTATCTGTTCAGCGGTTTCTTTTTCAGGCTGAAGAATCTACTCTGTTTAATCATTCCTCATATGAAACTTTTTTACGGGTGCAATCGTCCTTGTGCAGTTTTACAAAATGCTTTCTTGAGATGGGATGAGTCTGGGACAAATCTGCTGGGAGTATTCAAAATGTAATGCATTTTTAATTTATTAAGTAGAAGCATGATGCTTCCAGTATTGTTCCCTTATTTTGATTCCCTCTAATAATTTTGAATATTCTATTTCCTTTTTTGACAAATACATACATCTGAATGTGGAATTTTTTTCACCTTTTGGTCAGCCAGTATTGTGATGGTCTTCTGCAGCACTTAACAGCTAGTCCTCGTCTTTATTACCCTAAGAAATTACGTATTAAACAGAATCATCATTTTACTCCCTTCCTCTCACCCTTCTTATTTTTCAATATATTACATCCAGTTGATTGCACTAAAATCCCTGTGAGTCTCTGCTGATCATTTCAACACTGTCTACATCTGACCATTCTCTGTTCTCTGTAATCCCTTTTCATAATTTTTTAATCTGTGTGAATATCCTTTTTCTTATCCCAAAGCAGTTTCTTCTCTTTAAAAAAAATTTGATGAGATACTTTATTATGCACTTTTCTTAACTATATCAACAGAATCCTATCTGTTTATGGGGTTTTATCCTATGCGCTATTTATTTTTTTTTTAACTGGACTGGAGAAAAGCAAACAAATAGAAAAAAAACCAGATAACAAACCTCTAAGAAACAAAATTATAGTGCATTTTTTAAGGTTGGATTTGTTATGTGTTTCGCTGCCAGATATAGTTGAAGAGCACAACTGATAGTTACAAATGCTAAGATTTTTATTCCTCTTAATTCAAAATTTCCTGAAACTCATACTAAATGTGTCTCCTGCATTATGAATACGCAATTACTTTCTGACATTTAGGACTAAGACTGCATGTGTTTTATTGCTCATTGTTTTATGTATTGTTAATACAGAAATATAACAATTATTTGCCATGGTCAAAACTTCAATGATTTTCTCTAGACAGGGAATAGACAAAGATTTGAATTTTGCTAATTTGATGATGTAACTGTGCGTTGTTTGGTTACCTCGGGCTTAGGTGAAATTGATAACATTATTTTACATTAAAATTGGAAATAGATGTCTGTAATATCAACTTAAAGAACAGTGTTAGCGTGGAAAACACATAATCACTGGATGATTATATGCAGGTGCTTTTATTGAAGAGCTCTGGGAATCAGGGGTACAGACAAACCCAAATCTGACTCCAACATGGATTTGAGACGGACACATTTTATACACTTGCTTTACATAATCATATGTTGATTATTAACTTGATATTGTTCTATTGTGTGTATTGTTTTTGCTCAAGCATGAATTTAAGCCCCCTCTCCCCCCAGCATTTCTTATCTATTGTACAGGAGGGTACACAGGTGTAGGTTCACAGGGTTCTAGTAAAGACAATGCTTGATATTTACTAAGTAATTATCGCATTTAACATCATCTACTATGCAGGTGGGTACGCAGGTGTAGGTTCACAGGGTTCTAGTAAAGACAATGCCCACTTTCGTTTCCAAGGCCCATTTTAGCTACCACAATTTTAGGAACATTTTAACCTCATGCTATCAACAGTATGCTTATTATCTAATGAATTCTATGAACTTTCAAGAGATCCTTTTATTTTATTTCATTTCTAAGCTGCCTTGAGCTTCATCAGAGCAGTTAAAGCACTTGAGCTGCTTCATTTAGTTACTCCTATTTCACCCTTCATATACTGTGTTTTCTCTCCAAATATACCACATTACTGGCATTTGTGTTGGGATATACATAGTATTTGATAAAATACTTAAAAATTGCATCTAAATGTTCTGTTTAAAAATATTTTCTACTGAATTAATTTTTTTCAATAAGTTAGAATCCATTTTATACCGAAACATTAGATATTTGCAGTAACTTCATAAAGAACTGTGATATAAAGTTAATGTTTATAAAGTTGTGAAAGGTCTGATTAATACACAGAGATCAAAGCACACACAAGAAAGAAAATGACAAATCCTCTCTAAGCTCATATCCTGGGTTTGCATAGCAAGATGCTGGCAGCAGGAGGTGCAGGGCAGCCTCTGTGAGAAGAGGTCAGGGCGGCTCCACACTGTGTGCAGCCACTTCCAGCCATCCAACCCACCCACTGCAGGGCACAGCTGATCTCCTCGGCCATGGGTGGGGCACCTCTGCCTCCCAAAAAAATGCTACGATATGTATGGACTACAAAAAATTGGTGCTGATGAGTGTACTAGTTAGAAAGCAAACTGGCCGGAGATTCCAAGTCAGAACTACAATTTAAGAGGGAAATTAAAATAAAGGCAGAAGATACTGGCTTAAACTGACAGAGTCAGGATACAACCTGACACTCTGCTGGTCAGGGTGTTAGTAGCAGTTCGATTAAATGGTGGCTGCAGTCCTGTTGAAGTGACAGATGTGGTTCTGCTGAAGCAGTGATCCTGTAGAAGGGTCTGGTCTTCCTCTGAAGCTCCAGTGGTGGTTATGTAGCTCTTGTCCTCTGGGAATCCAGTAGGTAAGGCTGTTTGTGGTGTTCCAAACCTCAGATTATATCTGGGTAGGCATGCTTGGTTCCTCCAGGCGTGCAGAGCATCTCACAGTGGGAAGATGTAATTTTATGAGTCATGCAGTGAGGCTTGATGGCCCATTAACAGAAAATATCCCCAGAGGGAGCTATCAGGGATGGGTCATGGAAGAGATAAAGAACACTGCCTCACCTGATGTTAACAGTTTATGATGATGGTAATAGAATACATGCTTTTCCTTACATCTTGCATTGTAACCTAAGACAATGAGTAAGTCTGAGTTCATTATTTTACAATAAGTGATTAACCTGGTGGCAATAAAAAAAATTGATGTCTGAATAAGAGAAACGGCAGCTGGAACCATCATTATGATGGCAATGAAGTACTTCCTGTGTAGTCAAGGGCCGTATCTAATGCAATTACATTTCAAAGTAGCCAGTTTCCTCCTCTTTGCTCTCAACTCCTTTCTGTCTTATTTATTTCCAAATTTGGAAACACATCTCAGGAGTGCTTATGACAAAGGCAATTAGCACCAGTTCACAAATGCTTCTGATTGCGCTTAGTCAGACCTGTTATTGCAAACAGAATTGAGCCAGAGGGTTAATGGTAGCACATAGTGCATACGTCATCATATTGCTAAATGTTGATTATACACAAGCTTGTTAAAAGACACCAATCACAGAGGATAAGCTATTATGGATGGATACTACAAAACGTTCTGTAAATAGTCTTGGAAGAAGTAAGGCTACGATGATCTCCGTATATTTCACCACCCTTACTCTGCCATACTAAGACCTATAAACCTGTGGTGATTTGTGACTCCTGTATCAAGTCTTAAGAGCTAATGCCTCTCAATGATGGTAGGATATTGTCAGAAAGAAACTTTAGGATCAGTATGGTTATTCTTCTGCTAGCATATAGCAGCAGAAGGATTATATTTAAAGAGGAATGCAGCTTTACACAGAAGAGTATAGCAATGTCAGAGTTAGACGTAGGTAACTAACCGTTGTATCTACCTGTAGAAAGTTATTGTGATATCAGATTAAACAAAATATTAATACTGTACATGGGTTAAACATAGCCAGAGCACCGCCAAGCAGGAATGAAGCACACATCCTGGCCCATGCTAACAGTGGCTGATATAATTCTGCCTGGCACAGTCAATAGAGGACTGGGGCTCAGGCAAATCTGGAAGTGATTGCCTGTTTCTTTCCAACAGGACAGAAGCAGATCAGCTACAGATATTTAAATGAAAACAACCTATCCATCGGGGAATTAAACCAAGAAAACTGCATATTACTGCCTATCAGCTAAATGTAAATCTAATCTTAGGTATATAAGTGCTATAGCAACTTAGTACTTGGCCCTTATCTTTGTTGGAAACATATGGTTTCTATTCATGGAGTCAGTAATGTTTGTTTTTCCCATCAATTTTGTACATTGTTTATATATCCATATCTATATATCTATCTACATCTATCTATCTAGGAACAGTGTATGCATACACATTTTCAGAGAATCATACTGTAACTGACCACAATAAAATGATGACATTTAACTTTATGAAGAACAGGATGAGAGTCTACTTTGTGGGCTCAGTCTAACATTTACTCTGTATGAACTACACGCTTACATTTAATAATTCATTTATTCATGAACAACCAGTAGATAAGCCCCTTATTCTGTGTTTCAATTAAAGTAAATGACCATATAATGTGTGTCCTAGAAAACGGAAGACAAATTATTATTCTTCTGAAAGAAACTTTGAAGGGCAATGGAGATTGCAAACTTGTACTATTGTGTTTAGAGGATGTACTTGTACAAGGCCTCTGGAACTGCATACTTTCAGGAACGGATTTAATAGAATCTTTCATTGTTCCAATTTATTAGTGGGCTGACACTGCAAAATGGTATCTCTTCTATTATTTGTGTTCAACTTGGCCAGAATCCCATCTTGCAATTACAAAGGAAGAGAAAGCATTCCCTTCTCATTCCCTTCTGATGTTCTGCCTCCTCCAAGTATTAGTTTCGAATGTGTGTGGTTAGAGCAGTCTAGACAAGTATGCAAGTTGATTGACTGGGTGAATCTAAATTAGAGGGAGAAGATATGAAAATAATAGGTAGGGGCAGAGAAATGGACAGAATGTTATAGTGTATAGAGATGGCTATATATAAAAGTACTATATGTCTATAAAGTCCTTTCTGATAATGACTACAACGAGCTGCAGCAACCAATCTCATAAAAATGCTTTCTACCTGCATCTCTTTCAGAAATGTGCTCTTTCTTTTAGACTTTGAGAGATGACATGCAAAGATAGCAATTTCAGCAATAGAAATTGAGGTCAGATTGCAAAACCTGAAGCCATGTTTTGCTTAGTTTCTAGCTCCAGCATATTTTTATAACCAAATAAATCAATAAATAAAAATTAAAATTTCACTTACTATGGAATTTATTCTTTTCATAAAGATCTGTAAAAAGCGTTGATTATTGCAACTGCTGTATTAGGTGGAAAATATCAACTTAATAAACATTATTTATCGATGTTTGCCTTCTGTTTTGAACACATGGAGTGCAGAGACCTACAGAAAGTTTTGTGCTGCGTGACACATATCACACCCCTTTTTTTTCCTTATAGTCCCTGTAAAAAATGAACGCACTGTCCTCCTGTTCAAAAAAAGGGCAGTAAAGAAAAAGAGGTGTGGAAATTCCTCTTTTAAGTATTCTATTAGAACAAAAGTCTGTGGTAGAAGACATGCCAAAATAACTTACCTAGCCACAGTAGAATGGTTTGCATTCTATTTCAGACTTGTAGACAAGTTACAATATTTGGGGTAGTACCGTCGCAGCAGGCAACAGTCAAAGAATGTGGCATGGTGAGAGAGGCAATCATAAATGCTCAGGATGGAGCTCCCAGTCAGCTACATCTTTGAATGATCTGGTACCTCAGCACAGAGCTCCAGTTAGAGCGAGAGGAGAGAGCCTGCCTGATAGCCATTCGGAGCTCCTGAGCTCTCAGATGGCCTTACAACAATTCAGGCTTCATGAAGTAAAGTATGTTTATTTGTAAATGAAGAGAAATTTAAGTAGGAGAAGGGAATCCATTTGTGAATCTTGCCATCCACTGAATCATGCAGCCACTTGATTATAGTCAAGCCATTTTCCCTCCTTTGATTTCTTTGTGTTTTGCATTTTTTACTATAAAATATTTTCTTTATAGCCACTCACAGATACAAAAAATTTTTCTGTGAACAAAACTTCTATTTTCTAAAAGCCTTACTGCTCTCTTTCAGCATTAGACATTGTAATCCTTTTTTCTGCTTCACAGTGGGTTGATATGGAAATGGAATTATCAACAGTATTAGAATGTAGAAGTGGGACGAAAAGTTACCCTTTGTTTCCCAAGCCAGTTGTTGTCTTACTGTCTTAGGCAACTCATTTCACTTCATCAGGCCCCGAATTCAGCAGAGATATATAGACAATACTACACATCTTAAATTGATTTGAAATGTGGTTATTTCACATTCCCTCTTTCCTAATTTCCTAAATAAAAATGGAACTATAAGCATCCCTCCCTCCAAAAATATTACACTTTCCTATATGACATTCAAACTCTCCCTGAAAATTCCAAAACTAAGGTCTTCTGAATCTCTTATTTAAACTTTAGTCACATGCTCTTTTTTCATTACCTTTCTATTTGGTGTATGTTGCATTAAGAAGTAAAAAATTTGAAAAATAATTTTGTTGCATTGCTGAGCATAATAAAAATATTTATCCCAAATTTTCAAGTATGATCATCTGTATTCATAAGCCTGGCTAGATGTCAAGTGGGTGGAGGGAGAACCTGCACTCATTGCAATTTCATGAAAGAAGTTTTGAAATGGCTACCTGAGGATATGGATTATCTTTGTTTTTTTTTTCCCAAGAATCAGTAATAATGAAGGTGTGTTGCATTTCACAGAATCAAAAACCATTTAGCTTGGAAAAGACATTTAAGGTCATCAAGTCCAGCCACTGAGCCAACACCACCAAATTCACCACTAAACTGTGTCCCTAAGTGCCACATATACACGTCTTTTAAATACCTTCAGGGATGGCCACTCAACCACTTCCCTGTCTGTGCCAAAGCTTGAGAGGTCATCTAAGAGCTTGGTAAAACTACACAAATTATATTTTGTCTGTGAGTATGTCTTTAGAGAATACAACTTCTACAGACCTTTTTTTCTTATAATTAAGTTTAAAAAATAAAAGAAATTCTATAAAAGCAGGATACTTTTCTCGAAATGGAGTAATTTAGAGTCCTCCTTGAGGTTATTCTGCTTCTTAAGGATTGAGAAACATGTAGTATTTAAGAAGAATAAAATTATATGCACATATGGTTAAGTGAATTTATCTAGCCATAATAGTGTAGTCTTATTTTGTAAAAGTAAATGTGCACATTTAGACCAGAATGATGTCTTTTTTAGTGCAAGGGAAGTATTCCAAAAGGGATTCTATTCCCCATTTAGGGCTGCTGCACAGGAGGCAGCCAATACTGCAAATCCAATAATGATATTGAAATTACTCGCACAACCCTACTGGCAAGTGATCCAGAAGGTTTTATTACTTATGTTGATTGTGTTCATGCCTTTTATATCCTTCTGTTGGTAAGCCACCATTTAAAGCAGAATTTTCTCAAAATTATGACTTTCATGTGTGCATTATGTAATATCTAAGCTTGACTCTCAAACCTGCCAAATTCTCCTTTGTCAACTAATGTAAAATAATATTGGAACTCTAGACAGCAGAAAAAAAAAGCCCTATTTTTTTTTAAAATTTCCCAAATGACAGAGCAGGATAATGCAATTTACAAGAGTTAGAAGTAACTGTTCATCCTTCTGCTCTATGTATGTACCAGATCTGGTCATCTCTGGATCTCCACTAATCTACATTTGCTGAAGATACAGCGAGATTTTTTTTGATATTACATTATATTAAATTTATTATGCGTTAGCTATTACCCTAGAAGGTAAATTTAAAATAGGAAACATATTTTGCATTTGTAGATAAAACATTACTCAAAAGAAAAGTGTGTAGGAATGCTATTTGCACGCTGATATTGAACTGTTTCCCATTCCTTCACTGCACTGTTAATATCATAATACTTCTCCCTGTCATTACTTGGCAAAATGGTTGTATTTTTTTCCCCTGATATTTTACTGGCTTTATTTATTCTGAACTATGTTTAAGCATTGCAACTCAAAAATATATGAAAGGAACAGAAACTAAAACCTGTTACTTTAAATATTCAGTTTATACTGTCATACAAGTGTGATCACTGTGCCATAATTATGCTGCACTATACAGTCAGTTTTAAAGGAAACCTTATAATTTATAAAAACATTAATAGAGATACAAATCTAGATTTTTGTTGTACACAATTATTTTCTCTGGGGAAAAATGATTTGTGAAATGTAAAAGTAATGACAATGGAAAGACAGGGGTTGTTGCACGTCATGTTGCTAGACTAATTTTATTTCAGTTGCTAACTTTGCTAATCTAAAATTTTTAAATAAAGTTATAATATAATCATGTCCCTTCCACAGTTCTTATCTAGCTCAGCTCTCACTATTAACTTTCATAGAATAGATGAGTAGATTTTCTTGTCACCTTGGTAAACCCTTTGTAGGAGTAATTTATATTGTTAACTGATTTGAAATGCAACCTCGAGCAATTATGTAAAGGCACAGGGTTTCTTTAGATATATAAGACAAGCTAGTTTTCAGAAGAGGAAATTTCTTTATGGAACTGTTTCCAACTATGCTATTTACACTTCCCTTTATTCTTATTTATTTGCATTGCTGTCAGTGGGCTTTTTTCCTTTGAAATTCTTCACCTAATTCATGGAGGTGATGCAGAGCTTGTGCTTAAGAGTTGCAAAAATAAAGTCCTGCATAATGGTGCATATATTTTATGTCTGTTATAAAACTCTAAACTCACAAATGGGTCCAATAAGCTCTGCTGGACAGCTCTGGTGTATGTCCAGTACGTTTTAATGCTATATTAAAAAATCTCATGTCAGAGTTCTTCAGTTATTTTTCTCTTATATTTCTCATTTGGGTTGAATTGCAATAATATATTTTCATCATATTTTCACATGATCCTGCCTAGTTCAAAGCTGAGACCAAGATCTATTTTCTTAAACCTTTTGATAATGTTTTCTAAACATCTTTTAGAAAATATTTACAGCTACTGCCTTTGCAACACATTCCACAGCTGCCAACTCTTATGTATGATAAATGGATATTGCAATGTTAAGCACTTACTTAAAAGCTCTAAACCTAGGGGCCAATATATTTGACTTTCCTTAAAAGCAGCAGTACTAAACTTCCTAGTCTAGAATGTCCAGCTTATGGTTACTGTAGTTTCAGGGCGAGGGAAGCTGAAATTTCGAATGTGACCAGAAAAACATAAATTTATTAACATTGTAAACATGTCAATGATCACAGGTATTTTGTTACTACTGGTGAGAAGAAACTAGAAGAAAAATGGAAGAGTGGATCAGAAGAATGACTTGAAGTAAAAATCAGCATATTTCAGATAAATCTTGATCATAAAACAATTGGTGACTTGCGTAGCTGTATGAGAAAATTAAGTTTCTTTTAAATATGCAGCAAGATTAGTTGAATTAGAAGTTAAAACCAGCCATCACCATGTATTTGGTTTCATTACTTGGCTTTTGTTTGCTTGTTTGGTTTAGGAAAGCCAAAGAACTCCATCTATACATCAGAAGCTAATTTTGACTATACTGCTCATTTATAGATAAAAAGATATAAAAAAAGATATACAAAATATGATTAATTTCCTCTCCATTCTCTCGAAAGCTCCTGATCTGACAGGTTTAATAGGCAGATAAATTTGTGCCTGTCTCCATTGTTTTGAATGTAGGACTTTTTCCAGTATAATGGGAAACCTGAATAGTTTATCTGGATAGCAATTTAATTTACTTTTCTTGTCAGTTCTGCCCCAGTGTGCAGAGGAATCATGCCTATTCGAATCAGCTGAGAAAAACCATGATTATGTCTCTGTAAAAAGCATTTTTGATGATTAGACATATTGGAAAATGGTATGCATAGATATATGATGAGTCTTTTGGAGACAGATTTCTTCACATTTTCTTTGAGTATTAAGATACAGGATAATTACTTGGATTGTAAGATCTCAGAATTTTCTGTGCATGTACAGTACTTCTCAGCAAAGAATCTGATTGTGTCTGGGACCTGTACATACTATTCCAGATCATATCAGACTAAGTTGTTTGGACAGAGCAAAGTGAGCCATTTAAAGCAACTAGGACTTTTCTCCCATTTTTGGCTGCAACAAAAGATTTGAAAAAATAAAATTCAATCTATCACCAAAGAATTATCAAATGTATGCTGCAATTTGAAATACAGAGGTAACATTTAGATGTGTGTATTTTTCTTAAATGAGTCTAAGAACTATTCTTATTTTTACAAATACTTAATAATAAATTTCTAATTTTTAAATAGGGATTTTTAAGCAGGGAATGAAAAAAAAACCAAACAAACCAACTTTGAAATTAAAGATGCATAGTATTATAGGAATACACACTACTATAAAAAATATTTTCCCAGATTCTGGCCAGATGAATAAAAGAGATGTTGTCCATCTTTAAAGAGACACAAGAATTTTACAGCTATAACTAAATGGAAAAGGCTTTTCTAAATCCATGACATTTCAAGATTAAACAGAAAAGAGAGATGTTATCCACTTGACTGAAATAAAAGAGAAAAATCAATCCATATATAAAACTGTAAAGGATATAATGATAGGACCACATCGTGGATATAAGTCCCTAGCCAAATATTTCATTTTATTTTTTCCCCAAAACCAACAGTTTAATTAACAAGGGGCATAAATTGCTTAATTAGTTATTTTTGAGAGGTCCATTCTTATTTGTGAGGCATTATATACAGAACCATTACATAATAAGGAAAGATTTGCTGACATTGGAATATTTCTGAAAAAGTTTCTGATGAATAAATCTGTTTTGACAAAATATTCTCGTTGAAAAATTCCTGATTTGTGCCAATTGATTCTGGTTAGCATCATGCAATGAGACATGAAGCCATGAGGCATTGCTTCTGAGAGCAGCAGAATTTACACGAAAGGTCCCATAGAGCTGAAAGAATGAGAGGCTTAAGCAGGCCCTCACTGTATGAACTCCCCAGTCTGCCCCCTGATCCAAACCATTTTGGGCTGAATCCCTTCCTTTTTGATACTGCTACCCACTATGGTAGCTTAATGTATCTCATACTAAATCAGCTTGTGTCAATATGGATGATGACTAGACTGTCTGTGTCTAGAAGCTAGAAGCCAAAAGCCACCCATATGGCATATTCCCTTGGATTCCTGAGAAGTGGAATGATCCATTTCTTTGGAGGGAGAAGGAAGCTATGCCAATATAAAAGGAGGATATGATCTGTAATCAAATCATGTTGCTATAAATGATACAGGTCCTCCGTGCTGATTTGGGATCAATCTGAATATTGAAAAATCCAACTGCCATGGCAATATCAATTGTTAATTTCAGGACTACACATCATATAGAAAGCAAAAATTTTAGAAGGTGGAGGAAATTAGTAAACTGCAACTAAGCCTGGGGATTTAATAAATTCGTAGAAGATGCATGATGGCAAATTTAGGACAGAAAGAGTCAGCACATTGCCCAAAAAAAGGAAATATCTGTACAGGTCTAAAAAAGTTTTACCAGGAAAAAGAAAAGCAGAAGAAAATAAAGCAGAAGAGATGGGGAAAAAAAATGTACTCATAATTTTTAAAATTATGGTTTAATTTATTTAAAAATTGAAATACAAATAGTCTCTATAACTAAAACCTTTTTTTTTTCCAAAGTTTCAGTTTAAAAATGACTTTTTGCACAACAGTATCTCTGTTAGCAATATATTTAGTCTGTATAATATGGATAATCACCTATGCTGGTGATTATTTCATCAGTCCTGTGTGACTCAGTTCTCATCAGGGTTTGCACAGGTGCTTTGATTTGTCTGCTGACTATAGACAGGACCAAAAGCCTTCTCCAGTAAAGCTGTTTCTATAACTGTGTGATTGCCTTTCTATTAATTAAATATTTGAACTTCGTATAAATGACTTGGGAAACTCTTGTATTCATATAGTAGATAAAAATAAAAAGAAAAACTATTTTAAAATATAGCTTATAAGCATTTTAGAATAAATTTGTATTAAATTCACCCTCTTTTTAAATCTTCTTGAGATGAAAGTTGTGCTTTAACATTTTTTCGCAGTCATCCTGTAGCTAAGAAAATATAAACAAAGGTAACTCTCTTAGAAGTATTCTCCAAAAAGAAGTATATGATAGGAAAATATTTCATTTTAAAACAACATATTTCCTGTTTATTTCTAATCTAACATCAACAAATCCTTCAACTCTTATATGCCTTTGGGAACTATCTGTGGCTCTTACAGATTTTGTCACTGGACTTTAGGGAAAAATGACTTGCAAGATTAGCAGGACTGGAAAAATGAACATCTGTTGGAAAAATGAACAGCTGCCTGTCTGAGTTGCATGATGAGTAATCTGTTACTAAACATTTTCCTCACAAGTAGGTTTCATTGCAATTAATATAATCTATTTAACATTTTTTTACTGACTTAATAATTTCAACTAGAATTCAAAAAACCCCACAAACTGCCCCCAAAAAGAAATGCACCATCCCCATAAACAAATAAAAAACCCCAGGGAAGTAATTTTCACTATTTGAGTTCTATATTGCAATCTTTCACTGCAAAAATCAAATGTATCTTTTTTTCACTGATCATTTAGCATTATTGATAGTCTGCTTATTTTCAAAAGTTCCATTCATTCTTCATCACATTAATGCTGACAGCAAATAGGTTTACTTATTTTATGTATGCTTTTCAAACTTCCAGTGCAAGAAAGGATGTTCTTCTCCTTCAGGCTAACAAAATAATGAATGACATTTGAGTGAGACAAAGATTTGTCTTTAGGTGAACTCTGGAGCTGTATGTCAACCTCTGAATTCCCAGAGGAAGAAAAGTTATCCTTTCATCATCTTTCTGTAGCCTCTGGTGAAGAGGACATCTTGCTGTGAACAGGAAGATGCTACAGAATTATTACATACTTTTAAAGTTAGAACAACTTGAAGTTAAGACCAGCATGAAAGCACAAATCTGCATGAAACTTTCAGCAGTTTGTTACAGTTAGATACTCCAAAATTTCAAGAAGTTATGGTGGCCTATTTCTTGCTGCATCTGCATATTGAGTATGCTCATAATTGTGAAGGAAGGAAAGGACGGCTGATGACATTTATCTATATGAAAGAAAAGTCTGTGCACCCATATTTTATGCCAAAAAGGAATGGCTTGAACAGTACACTGGACTTAAAGAGTTGCTTTGAAGAAAGATGAAAACTTGTAGAAGGAGATGTTTTGCTGTCAGCACCAGACTTGATTGTCAGCCAACAAAAGAACATCTGGTGTTATTTCCCATATTGCAGGAAATCATATCTAGTCTCTAGTCACCAGCTCAGGCTAGATCTCTCTTAGAGTCTGTGTTTTACTTGCTGGCTCCAGAAGGATGGTTTGCACATGATGGGGCACTTCAAATGTCCCAATGGTCCCTTTCTGATCAGACAACTGACCCATGTCCATGATAATGAAATTAGCACTTAGAGATGTGTGCTTATTGGGCCAGTTTTTCTTTCCATTAACATGGTAAAAAGGCAAAGATCACGTAAAGGAAATTATCTATATGCTCATTTCAGCAAATTTGTTGGGATTTTTCTCCTAGACAACAGATTGCAACGGATTTATTTTTCAGTGATGCTAAAGTTGTATACAAGCTTATCTATGCAGGTAGTTCCCTGCTTTGCTATGTTTTCGTATTTATAACATTTATTTCACCCTTTTTTGAGAGTGTTCTTATAATCTATTATCCAAATCATTTGGTATTAATGTCACAGAAACTTTGCATTTTAACTGTAATAGAACATGGATTTCCATATTTTTATAGTGCTACTTCAAACAAACAAGCAAAAAACCCAAACCCACAATAATCCTGCAAGAAACATCAACAAAAAAAGCACCAAGGTGTGGTTTTCAGAGCATTCAAGCATAACAACCCTTGATTTGATTTAGTGATTGCGTCTTACTGAGATAAAAGGAGATGTACGTTAACAAAAACATTTCATGAGCAGGTATACCGATTGAGTACTGTTATGGTGCCGCTGCTTGCATTGCTCTTCTTTTTCTTCACCTTTTATGCATTCCTTTTAGTACCTCTCCCTCTTCTAGAGTATTACCAGTTTTACTTTAATTCCTCTTCTCAATTTCTTTTCAAGATTTCTTTAAATTCACTGATTCCTTTCTCACAGGAATGTGTATAAGAACGCTGTACTTCGTTATATTAATGTGAAAATTCTCTCATTTTCTCAGAGGTAGTGGCTAAATATTGATTCTGTGTTGCATATAAAGGATATAGAAGAGTATGTGGGACATTGAACAGTTCTGTTGAGAAGATTTTGCTCAGTTGAGAGATCAACACGATCACCTAAATATACTAAAATTTACCATAAATATTAAAGGAAAACAACTTCATGCTGCAGCACAAAATAGAGAATAGCTGATTGTAAATGATGCTATTTTTGTGTAGAGATAAATTCTTCCATTTTGAAGAGAAGGAACTAGCTGTGTCACGTCTAAATGCCCATACATATAGATTTTGAATATTGTGAGAAACTTTCTATAACATTTTTGTTTCTCTTATGCAAATAAATGAAGATGGTTCTGTAACTCTAAATCTACAAGAA
This sequence comes from Callaeas wilsoni, assembly GCA_013398955.1. Classification (NCBI taxonomy): domain Eukaryota; kingdom Metazoa; phylum Chordata; class Aves; order Passeriformes; family Callaeidae; genus Callaeas; species Callaeas wilsoni. The sequence goes on from VWPU01000905.1 coordinate 289,128, forward strand.
AAGATAGGAAGAAAAAAAAAAGGTGAAAGAAGCAAGAAGGCATAGTTTGGAAAAAAGTCTAAAATGTGTAAAATGTTTTAGAGAATTAACACTTCATAATTCATTCACTCTGTTTCCTTAAAGACTGAGTATTTATCTTTATTTAGACTCACAAATTTTCAAGATGATAGGCTGCTTTAGGAAGATTGAGACAATTGTTCCCAGCTTTCCCTTTGTTGAAAATGTAGTAGATCAAATGCTCTGAAAAGGATTTTAGGGGAATTTTCACACACTCTCATGAAAAATTGCAGTATTTGTAATAGTTGACTGACTACCTGTCTAAGAGGTGATAGAGTTCATGTCACGATCAACACTATAAAATTTCCAAAGCATCTATTTTGTTTTATGCTTAATTCTGTGCCTGTTCTTGACTTGTTTATTTTTATGGATTCTTTTGGTAAAAATGAGTTGAACATAAACCCAGGCACAATTTTTAAAAGAATAAGGTCTTTTGTTTTTTAGAATGTCAACAAAACCAAATTGGATACCTTTAGTAATTTTGGTGAATAGATTGTTTAAATATTTGTCTCTAAATTGTATACAAAATGTTATATTTTTGCTTACTTCTTGAGCAAGGTTTTTATGTATTAAAGGAAGAATTCTTGCAGTACTCTATTTTGACAGAGGAAAACAAAGTATTAAAACAGTATTTGTTTTTCCATCTTTCTCTTTTATTCAGTGTGTAGTGAATGATATCTTCTTTTGTGTTGTGCATAGTGTTGCCTAAGCTATTTATTTATTTCTGACCACAAGCAGAATTTGTCATTTGAAGCTGTTTTTTCATGGAAATTCACACTTCATAATTAACAGTTTCACATCCCGTTAATCATCAAAGTGCTACATTATTGGGAACAGTGTGCTTCAGCTTCGTCCTCTGTTTATTTGCATTTACTAATCTTGGTGTGAATGAAGCACAAAGCTTCGTTCTCAAGAAATTATGAATATAACCTGGTGTAATAATATTGATCAAAAAAAGAGTCACCTCCTTGAAACTGTTCTAATGATTTAGTTTGTAATTCTGAAAATATTCAAGTATTGTTTCCTAAGGCAAAGTTTAGCATTTATTTTCCTGCTGAAGAAAGTGGGTGCCCGATGAGTGGGATATAAAAATACATTCTGTCCAACATATGAATGTCAAATGGTAAGACCCTGAGGCTGTCCAGCAACCAGTGTAACTCAGTGGAAGGATTAACATCTGTTTCTAGTATCACTGCTAAAGCTGAAGAAAGTCAACCAAAGGGATTTTGAGAACACTCAGACAGGAAACTTTTGCATTGTTTATGCCTATTGCGAATATTTTTACATCATTGTCACTTGAATAAAGTACATTATAATACGGAAGAATTACATGTATGAAAGTATTTCCAAATTACATGAGCATCAGTAATGCCTCATCAAATGTTAACTCTTAAATTCTTACTGTGGGTTTTAGAAATATTAAAAGTTAAGGTACATTATGCAGTCTTCAGTCTCAAACAGAACATTTCACGTCTTTCTCTAGTGTTCTTGAGTTATTGACAACTTTTGCCAAGTTGAATATTTTTCTGAAGTACTAATGCGGTCACTTTTCTATTTATTGCATAGTATGTTTTCAGGCTGAGTTTAAAAATATCAATTTCCTTGGTATTAATTGTACATAAATTTACATGTTGTGTGATCAGCCATTTTAATATAAAACAAAATCTCCTTTCTCCTTTCCAAAATCTCATCTGTTGTAATGAGAGAATAAAGTATAAGATTGTGCAGAATTAGAAACCCTGTTTTTCCTTTATATTATGAAAAGTTAAAAATTCCTGCAGAAATTATATTTAATGACAATAAGCACTGGATATTGCTCTATTTTAAAATGCAGATAAGCATATTCAGCTAATAGGAACATTGCTTTGAAGTGGTTCCTCAACAGTGACAGTAGCATATATGGACTTCTTTTAAAGCTTGCATACTTTTAAATTACTGCCAGGAAGAGATTATATGAAGATGATCAGAAAACATATCCAAGAAAGACTGATCATAAATCTCAAAAATTTCAGCAATGTCTTGTCTGAGAAACTTGTTCTGAATTTTTAAAACTGTGTTAATTAGTCTTCGGATTTTAGCATTTAGTGAATAAAATATTTGAATTAGGGTAGCATTAAGGTCTGGTTGCAAGGTAATTATGCAGGCAACTATTGGGCTCCAAAAGAATATGGTTTTGTGAACACAGGACAGCAAGCTGAATCCGACACTGTTTTTCAAGTCTTGGAGTTCAGCATGGTTATTTTTTAAATACATTGACAGTATGCAAGGGCTGTTCCTTATGACAGCTTGTTCATATAATGTAGCCAGGGTACAAAACTATGTTTGTGTTCTGATTTTGTCATACTTTGCCTGTGGATGGCCAGTAGACAAATTCACTGTCTTTACGTCCTAGCTAATACTGTCCCCTACCCTTATTATCTATTTAGGAGTTCTCTGAATAGGAAGAACTAGCTCAAGTGTTTCTCCTTACAAAGTCTAGACATGCCTATTCCTAATGGATTATGCATGTACTGCTTGTACTACTTACAGCATATTGAATAGACATTTTACATGACATCACTATTTTGGTGGAAACATTACCTCTGTGTAATCTTTTTATGAATCTATGAAATTATAACTTCTCTCCAGAAGGAGTTAAAGGTAGTACATTTCCTGTGTGTCTGAGTTCAGAGGCAATGAGGAATTCTTCTTAAGAATATCTGATTTTTTAATGTAGGTGAATGAACAATAAACAAACTCGTAATTCTCTTTATCCATCAAAACGTAATCATTGTATTTCTACCATCACTGGGGAAATTTTTATCCTTCCATCTTTTTTGTTTATTTTGTTTTCTGTTCTTCTGATGCTTACTTGTTAGGGATCCATCATAAGTCACTAACAGAAATTAAAATCAATTTGATTGAGAACTGAAGAAAAATTAATCCAAACTGAATAGAGACAAACATCACTACTTCAAACTTGTGATGTCTCACCTCGAATTTTAGTCCTCACACTTAATAAGAATCGACACACCCATAAGTATTTCCATTACTGTAATTTTTAACACTTCTGATATCTCACAGAATATTTTTCAATACATCCACAACAGTTCCAGAATTAGTGATAGATGAATTTATGGTATATTTACAATGAAATTAATTAAGCTTTGTTAGGAAGGAAAGAGGGATACAGATGTGAAGTGTTCTTTTAAAAATGATGCCATTTTAGTAATGTAATGCACACCACATTCCAAAAAAAAGTGTCTTATTTCCCTTGTGAAGGGGCAGGAGTACAGTTTTTGATAGACTCACTACAAAAAAAAGAAAAAAAACTATGTCAAAATGAACTCATTGTATGCAAGAAAAGAGTTTCCCAAAATAATTCAAATAAAGTTGAATGAATCAAAACATTTTTTTCCCCAAAATTATTTCCCACATCAAGCTTAATTTGCTTTGTAAGTCCTTTTGTCCATACTCAAAGAAAGTCTAAGATGTATAGATTAAGTTTCTGAACTACCTGAGAGATCTTCTGAAAGATTTCAGAGTAAGTTATTAAAGTTTCCACAGCAGTACTTAGCAATTTTATATTTATTGGAAAGAAAAAATTAAATCACTGATTCTTAACAAGAAATATAATTTTCCATATGTTAAGCATGGTCAGTACATTTTCCAAAACATGAAGGGTGACTGGGGATGCTATGTTTCCAGGAAGTCAGTTGCAAAGCTGGGCAGGTGAGTAATGAAGTATCCTTTGGGACAGAAGCTGAGTGTCATAGCTACAATTGGTTTTTTCTATTTTATGAAAGGTACATGGTTATGGATAATTCTTTGTTTGTGCTAATATTTAAGTATTGGTGTCCAGAAATGACATATTAAGACATAAAAGCCTTCCTCTCCTCCCTGCTTCCACCCCCCTCACGGTTACATGTCTCACTTTTGATTTAACACAGCTCTAGAGAAGAGGCCCTTTCATCTTTCTCAGGACCTTTTTCAGGCCAGTCTGCTTTGTCTTTGCAGCCCTGACAGCAAAGCTGTAAAGTCTAGGCAAAAAGGAAAAAAATTATGTATAAAATCTTTCTGTAAAAATTCTGAAAGTATGTTTAGTTCAGAATCCATTCTTAATCCAAGTATGAGGTTTCTGTATTTCTTTCTATATTAAGTGGTAGTGCAAACTCACTCGAATGAATGAATTCGTTACATATTGTGGAACATTTATGAATTTTCTTTGTTCCAATATAAGTTTTGTTCTAAGAAATCCACCAAATACAGTGTATGTTTCTCCTTTTTTCTCTGTACCTCTTATTTCTGCTTGAATGCCATGAATATGTTTATTTCCTGGTTTTATTCTGCAATAAAATTGGTATTGCTAGATTTTTTTCCCCTTTACTGTAATTTTGTCCTCTTAAAGAAAAAAATTCTAATATAAAGATTTCAGATATTTAAACACATATTTTCCATATATAAAGATTTCAGATATGTTAAAATGTATTTTCCATACATTTTCCATACATTTCTTTTGATCTGCCAGTGTCCAGTCAAACACAGATCTAACCTTTCCTTATTTACCCTTTGTTGAAACCATTTCTTCTGCATTTTCCTTATCTTATAATACTCTAAGTAGAGAGGTGGTCTGTATGGGGACAAGTCAGGGACAAAGATCTGAGGACAGACCTCTAATAGTTGCTACTCTCTAAGGACAGGAGCAGTTCCTTGCCAAGGGTGACGGAACTCCTCATTTTCCTTCAGTACTGAATTGACTATAACCATAAGAAAAATAACTTTATTCCAGCTGTCGATTTATCTGTTGCATTGTTCTCCCATGAGAGCTTCTTTTTTCTTCGCTTTCCTTTAGATATTTAGATAACTTCTGCCATAAAGCAGTCCTGACAAATTCAACACTTTTTTCCCCAGGGAAAAATTTGACCAAAAGTCTGATTTCTAAATTTAAAATCTCTCCCTTGAAGTGTTTTACACTGGCCCTTCTAGAAAGAGTATTTTTATTATGAAACACAGAAAACACAGTAGGAAACAAAATTAGGGCACTGAGGTGAAATGCATACATGAGAAACAATTCAAAATTTTATTTTAATTTCAATTTTTTAGAATTCCAGGTTCATTTCTATGAATGACAAAGCTCTGATTCTTTTTTACTATGAAATTTAGGTGTGCTAAATTGTGGGATTGAAATTTGATTAATCATAAATTGATTACCCTTGCCAAATAACATTTTTTTTAATTAGAAAAGAGGTGGATATTTACATTATTTTCCAAGTAATTTTTTTTCATCTATCAAGGGAATTGTGTACCTACTGAAGCAATGAGGAGAACAAAAAAGAAGAGAGCTAAAATGTTCTTCACCATCCATATTTAACTCAATCCTTCATACTCATATATACACTACTTTTCACAGGCTTTCTTATGGTGAAATATTTATTACATTTATATTTTACTAATACTTTAGATAACTTAATTTTAATAACAACTGAGAAGCAGAACACTGCATGAATTACTCTAAAATTCTGTTTTGATGTATACTTTTCAATTTTTTTAAATTTTAAATTTTGGCCCTTTTTTCTGCCTTTTTATAGGATTATTGTAGCAGTATAAGTTTTCTCACAGTATTCCTGAGACCAATATAATGCTGTCTGTGAGTTTACATTAAAGCTATATTATAACAGACTATTTGAGCTTTCTGGATATCGTTTTCCCATAACCATGTCTGAATATACATATGTAAAATATATTTTTATGTAGTTCCCAAAGCCAGGTTTCCAAGCTTTTTTTTTTTTTTTTTGGTTATATATGTAACAGTTATGGATTTCTCCTGTGCAACAACTAGTCTCACACTCTGAAAAACAAAAACGAAAGTGTGAAACTATTTTAAAAATGAAATTCCATTTATGTCTTCACTAAGTCAAATATCTTTATAAACTGTGCTGTATAACTCACTAAGTAAGTTTTGTTCAATCTAAAATACTTCTCTGTCCACTTAAGACCTGCCAAGGAGAAGTGTGGAATTTGAGTAATATGAAAATAAAATGCTATTCAAAAGCTATTATTTTTGTTTGTTTTTTCTGGTTCCTTCAGTTTATGTAAGCTTGAGCTAATGGCATTGGAAAATTATGAGTTTTCTACTAGAGATGAATCTGCCAGCTTTAGAAATCTAAAGAAACTCCTTCCAGGGAATCTATAAAGTTTCTAAAATGTGGAATGGTAAAGGATGACAAAAAACAATCTCAGTGAAAGAAGAGTATTTTGATTATTAGGATACTTTCCTGTTTTTGCCCAGACATGCCTGTTGCCATGGAGAAAGAGAGTGAAAGCTGAAAAATAATTAAAAAAAGACTTTTGTATTTAAAGAATAGGTATACTTGATACCAAGAAGCCAAATCTCTGTAGGTTGCAGAAGGCAGAGAGCTGTGGCCAATGAGTTAAAACACTGGAGGTATGTCTATAATCGTCCCAGAGCAAAAGCAAATTCACTCAGCACTCTAAAAATGTAGGTTTTTAAAGACTCGTGTAAATGTCTTACTTTAAGGATGTGCCATCTTCTTCTCTCAAATGTCACAGATTTCTGTGAATAGCCGTTTTTGAGCTAAAGACCTCTAATTTTCCCCAGTACTTGGCAATCAGAACTTGACTTGGTTTCTTAACATGCTAATGAATTTTTAGGTAAACAAGATCAGGGATTCCATATTACTCCCAGATTAAATGAATTCCTGAAGCAACTGCTGTTTTTCAAATAAGAACTGTCAGATCTGGCTATTTCCTTTGATAGTGTCTCCACATCTGCAGATGGGCCCCTTTGCCTTCTGTTTAATAAAAAGAAAATAAAATCAAACTTTAATGAATTACTTAGCTCTAATGTGAATTTGTAAACAGAAATTAGAGCTGCAAAGCTGTTGTAACATAGGTGGCTCCATAAGAGAAGCTTGTGCCAAGGCTGATGTGTGACTTCCAGGCAGGAAGGCATGTTTTGGGAGTGTGTAGAAAATACTCAAAGGGTTATAGCTTTGGGCTTTGAATGTAGTTACATTGAAATATACTTCAAATCATAAAAATTAGATCTTTTCTTAGCATTACAAAGCTCTGAGCAGCTTGTGAACAACTATCTTTTTTTTTTTTCTTTGTATTTCAGGCAACCCTCAGCTTCCAAGTACAGAATTGTTAATAACTGGAAAAAAAAAAAAAAAAACAACCTATGTTTCATGATACACTTCTAAACATATGTGAGAATATAAGATATCAAGAACAGCAAACCAAAAAATTCTTATTTCCAAGAGAATGTACGTTATTCACCTCTAGCAGTGAAATGCTGGAACAACACTTTTATATTTCAGTATCTTCCATACGCTACAAATATTTTTGTTCTCATATATTCCTCCCTTTTATCAGTGGAGAGTTTTAGAGGTGGAAGAATACAAAGCAATAGCCCCTACAAAAGGTTCTAGACCCATCTTTAGAAGTATTTATTTTCTTTAGGGTAAGATAGCAAGATCAATTATGGTGATTTGATGTGATATTGAGCATCAGTTTAGATTTCCAAATGAGTTTAAAATACTTAGGAAACCATTTCTTTTGAAATTACTGTGCCATTTTCTAGCTTTTCTCAGTCTTGAGGTTTTTTTACATGCTCAAACCAATAATTTAATTTTTTCCTACATTTGTAAATTTTGGTCTCAGAGCAACCATTATGATCGTATAGTCTGACTTTTCTGCATAATGTGGGCTATAAAATTTCATTCAGTTATTTCATATCTTTCCATGTATTATTTTGATGGCCATTTAAAACTACTCATGCTACAGGTAGACTTAATAACCTTATCGGATGTTCTCGTGCCTCTTTTAAGACTAAAATCAATTGTGCCATTTAGATCTGTAAGCATCAGTTACAAAATGTATACAGACTGGATCCAACATGAAATATCTAAGCTGCTTTTTTACTTGAATTTCTGTTGATCTTCTAGTTGCTGTGATTTTGTTCATGATGCCAATTTGTCATAAAGAGGAGCTATCTTCTTTTGAGGTTATTTACAGTTTTGCATGAGATCTGAAGATTGCACTTTCTCTAAATAATGGACCTCATTTGTTCAGATCATAACAGAAATTTCTCCTTTTTTCTTTTTTCCTTTTTTTCTTTTTTTTTTTTTAACCTCTACTACATAGCATGAAACGATATAAAAATATCTGTAAGCTATCTGATTACTGCTTAACAGTGAAATTCTCTACATCTCTGCATATGATATCCATTTTTTGCCCAGAGTTAAGTAATTGCTACTTTATATATCTATATATATAGATCTTGAAATATAATACAAATCCCTGTAGAATGCATAAGAAATAGAAATAAAAATAAAAATCAGAATCAGAACAAAACTATAGCATCTGTGGATATCTGCTGCAAAAGCATGGATTGGAAACGTGCTAGGAAAAAGGAAGGCTAAACAGCTTGGACAGGATTAGAGTCATATGTTGTGGCAGGTGAAATAAGAAGGGAATAGATTACTGAGAAAAAAACCAGATAATGGCCACAGTAGATGCAAATCATGTTTCTGGTTAGAAATAATAGTATCCCAAGAGTTCAAAAAAGTTGAAATATGAAGAAGACTTAAAAATGCAATTTAGTGAGTTTTATGCAAAATGAATTGAAAATTCCAGAATTGTGGGGTTGTTTTTTTCCCCCAGAGGAAAAAGCAAGAGACTCTGTAAATGTACTGAAGATTTTGTATTGTCTTGGATGTTTTATATGAAATGTCTCCCACTGGTAGGTAGAAAATGATAGAGGTCCCTTCTCCCTGTTTTTCTTTCCTCATAATAAGGAAGAGAAAACGTTTTGCTTTTTGAAGAAACTGTCTCCTTTGGGTTACGTCTGCAGGCGATGATCTATCTCACCTTGGCAAACCTGCACCCAAAAGTGTTCTTGGTGTGCTGACAATTTTCCTGGCAGTACTCATGGATCTGTATTGTACTGCACCTTTTCAAACAAGGAATTATTTTATAACAAACTAAGCCTTAGAAATTCATACTCGTTTCTTTTTCCCTTTTGCTTGTGCCAACCTGTAGTAACCTGTGATAAATGCATTTGTTTTAAGAAAATAATTTGCTTTTCAGTGAATGGCAAAAGTGATATACACAGAAATCAGGGATTAAATCAACAGGAAGCTAAGAGCCTTGGGAAAGGATGTGAGGAGATTACTTGAAGAAATAATGCCTTTGTAATAAGAAAGAAGGTGTATAAAATGAAGTCCAAGTGATTCACTTCAAGTGAATCAAGTAGTCAGCAAAAGGCTTAAAAGCATCACATAAACACTGTGAAAGTTTTCTAAATAAAGTTTGTTGAAGAGCACTGAAAATAAAGTACTAGTATAAAGCAGCTATTCTTGTAACAATTATAGAACAGGTAGTGAAAGGTAAGTACATTCACACAGCTGGAGAGCAAGCATGCCTCTACCCTCCAGCATCCTTCTGGTCTGCTCCTCATCTTTCTGCACAATCACGCTTTTTCCAGAGATAGCCTTTGCCTTCCTGTGTGCAGGGGGCTCAGAAGGGTGCCATGAACCCGGAAGAAAAATATTAACATAGGGAGACTGTGAATGAAAAGAGAAGAACTTAGTTGAAGCTCCTGGTGATTTTACTTTCAATATTTTACTTTCTTATTGATAGAACTTGGGCTACTGTAAAGCTCATCCAAGCTCAACTGAGTTGATAGGAGACCTTTAAGTAGGCAATTTGTGGATCTTGGGAAGTGTGAAGAAGAGATTCAACTTTGAGATAGACACAGCTACCTGATTAAAGGCTTTTAAAGGATCAGACATGCCCCTAGGACCGACTTTGTAATTGTAGTGTGGTCTCTGCTTTTGATGTTTGGTTATCAATAGGTTTTGTTTTTTATGAAACTTTTTTGGTGATTTTTCTCTTTTAAAAGTGTGATCATCCACCCTGTCATAAAAAAAAAAAATATTACTAGATACTTAGTTATATGGAAAAGGAATATTTTTTTTCCATGTGCCAATGGTAGTGTGGGTAAATCATCAAATTAAAATTTTGCAGTGAAAAAAAAAAATGCAGGCATTAGCAGTGAGAATTCCCAATTTAGTAGTGGTTCCCAAAGGATCTGCAGAAGCACTATTATTTGGCCCCTTTAAAACCTGGTTTACATCATCTCTCAGCCATTCTAGAGGGAAAGCGATGTCTATATAGAAAGGACTTATATTGTTCAGTCTTCTAATACTTTAATAAAGGGCAAAGACAACTGAAATTAATGACGATATCTAGTACTGAAATGCTTTTGTCTCTTTAGAGAACTGAAAAAGTATGGAAAACATTTTTACCTTCAGCAGAGTTTATCGATATTTTCATGTCCAAATGCCTCTGATTTATTCTTTAATTAAAGATATTGCTTTATAAGAATAGGTGAATGTTGATTTTTAATCTAGCAGTTATATCAGCAGAGGGTTATTTAGGAAGAAATCTGTAAAATTCCATGCCTCAGGTAAAGGGACACCCACTACAATTGTCATTTAGTTATTCAATAAAACAAAATAATAATAATAAAAACTTTTGAAAGAATTTTTTTCCATTTAGTTATTGCCTCTCCTTTGTTGGGGGAAAGGATTTCACAAATATCTGTTTAATCTTATCTGTTGTTATGTTTGTCTATTTCAGCAGTAAGTCCTTTAATCTTTTTAAATTAAAGAGAGAGATTCCTGTGTTCACAACAATAGTTGGGAATTTTGCTTTGCATTGGAAGATGCATAGATAGAATATTCTGATTTTAAAACCTTCATATAGGATAAGATTATCAAAACATGATTTTTGCTTGAAAGGAAGTGGAAACTAAAATACCATTTGATATGTGTATCTTTACAATAATTCTTGAGAAACTGTTCATTGTTAGAACAGACTCAGTGCCATTTGGACATTTTAAAGTTTAAACAAGTGCATACTTTCGATTAATGGCAGTTGATAGTGAAGAGTAGTTCACAAAGAATCTTTCTGACATTATACCTACTTGATGCTATTGACCCTGAAATTACTCTCCCTACAAAGTTAGTTCTAGAACTAGTCCAAGATTATAATTAGTAGTAAAATAATGCTGCCTGTTGACATCATCAAATTTAAAACAAGGTGTCTGAAATGTTGAAGTTCCTCTACATCCTATAGAAAAAAAACCCTTACAATGCAGGTTCTTTACTTTTTTTTTTTCCCCAAACAATGGTAAATTTAAACACTTTTAATAGACACTTGTAGTGCAGAAAATGCTTGGGGTCACCACAGCTTAGCATGGTTTTGTTCCAGAGTATCCCAAATTAGTTTCTGAATCAATACAAACTTCATTTCACCCCCCATTTTCCAGGGATCCTGAAAATGTTATAATGAATTTAAACCTCTTGGAAAAACTTATTTGTTGGAATATTTATACTTTCCTTTGTCATGTTGAGTACTGTAGCGTGTAAGAACCCACACCCGTTGCAGAAGGATAAATCTACTATTATCTAGTTTACTTTGAGTACAATTGCTACATATTCACTTGAAGGAAAGTAAAGATGCCTTAGTAGAATGCTGCAGCCATGATCTTATTCACTTGTCAGTGATTTAGGAGCTGCTTGTCATGCTGTAGGTCAGAAAAGTAAAAAAATTATGACCATATATTAAATTAAATAAAAAATAAATTACAGTGTTTTGTCAAAATCTACATTGTGTTAGAATGCAATAAAAAAATCAGTGCCAGTGATTCTTTTTTGTATGTGAGAAAAAAATGCTAATTTTGCTATAAAATTATACCTCAAAATTTGTGAAGTTTATTCTGTGTGACAATGGGTATCCTTGCAAGCATAGAACAAAAATATAGAACTTGTTAATGATAATACATTTTTTTGTATGAAGGCAGAATGTCAATTTAGTGTGTCACAATGGACAAAGAGATAGTATTATCTCTGTTTTTTATATAGCATCTATACAAACAGCTATAACTTAGTATTGGTTGCAATTCTACCCCTGGTCTTTAGACTTTCTTCACCACTTAATTCTCAGTTTTCTGGAATTTGATTCTACCTTGTACCTGTAGCCAGAGACATGGAAAAATTTTGAGACCAGGTCCACATGCAAGCTTTGAAACATATCAGAAAACCATCATGAACTGCCGTTCATGAATTAAGAAGCAATATGTTTATAGTATTATTAATAATCTGAGAGGAGGAATTTTCCCCTTGGAAGCAATGATGACTCTGAGGATTATCCCCATAAGGGTACTCAAGCCAGTTGGGGTGTGAGGTTAGGGTCCTATCCTGGTTTTCTATCTCTACCAAGTTTGTGCTTGAGTTCTGTTAGCTAAAATTTTACTTGACAAGTAAATAAACAAATCATCCAGTAAACCACTGTAACATAGTTTATGTTACTGGTTTGGTGGGTCAGACTAAACTGGGAAGAACCTCTGTGAACTGAGGACTACAGATATCAGCATGCTTTTTCCAAGAGTGGTCTACTTCTCTTCAAATTCTCTGACTGTACCAGAGGTTATGTAGCCAGTTAAAATGTCTTCCAGTTCCTGCAGATAAGAATAAAGAGTAGTTTACCTTACCATGCTAGACATTGCAAAAAAACCTGTTAAAACCATGTTGATGCTCAGAAAAGGTGAGATAATATTGTCAGCCAGAAATAAAACTTGTTACTTCTCTGGGGAGGTCTGTGGACAGAGATGTTGTGTTTACTCTCAATTACATTATTTGAACACTTGAAAAAAGGATACATAACCTCAGCACAAATTGAGCGTGATAAGCAGCCTTCATTGTTTCTTTTTCTTGCTTGGACATGTTTGCACTGCTTAGTCTAACCATCTGTAGTCAACAGGCTCTTCATTTAAAGGAGCATCTTAGGATCATCTGTGTGAAATTATTAGATAGATATGCAGAGCTTTGAGTCAGTGGCTACTCTAGATGCAGCACATGAGGACTCCAAATATGGCCAATGGTTGCTCAAAATGGTGACTATAACTCAATTAATCACTGACTAATTAACTGACATCCCTACCAAGCTAAGATCATTATTACACAATTTATAAAATAACTAAAAAGCTTTTCTGATCATTGAAATGGACCTTGTAATAGCAGAGCACTATTATTTCTGCACTTTTTGTGGAAAGTGGTGACCACAAAATTTACATACATAAATTTACATTTTGTTTGTCAAGCTTCTTATCCCATTTATTTCCTGTAATTGTGCGGCTGTCCCATCTTCACAAATTAATATTTCAGGATCTGCTACATATCACGAGCTCTGTTAGGACAGACTGAAGAGTTCTGTATTTCTTCAGCTGAGAGAGAGAAAATTGTATAATACTTCAATATCATACAGGTGACCCTCTGTTTGGAAACTCCTAATCTGGTGATTCTCCCATACATCTCCTTCATCTAACAGAAGTTCGCTTCTGATTTCCAGGCAGTATTCTTGGACTATCTCATCCAGTAAGCTCACTGATTCACTAGTTTTACTAGGAGTATTTTAACAAGGACTTAGGTTTGACAAGAAAGACCTATATAATGATAGGTGGTAATGCCTAAATTAGTCAGTTTTAACAGTTTGCCACGTTGTTATCTCCATTCTCAAAACATGGAGCGAAATGCAGTTTTTAATAAAGCTTCAATGGCACAACCTGCAGCAGTATAGTTAGCACAGTAGCATAACCACATGTGGTAATTTTCAGTGCAAATTAGAGCACTGGTTTTGGCCTGGCTTTGACAAGTATAACAGAACTCTGAGATGCTAAACCATAAATATCCAGCAGCACTATTAATGCTGTCCTGTGAGGTGGATTGACCACCACAGCTGCTTGCTCACTTGCCCCTCAGCAAGATGATGGAGAGAACTGGAAGAGCAAAACTTGAAAACTTTTGGATGTAGATAAAGACAGTTTAATAAGTGAAATAAAGCTGCACATATAAGCAAAGCAAAACAAGGAATTTATTAATTATTTCTCATCACTAGGCAATTTTATCCCTGTACCCATAGACTTTAGACAAGTTTGAGCCAAGGTCCAGATGCAGTCTTTGAAATGTATCTTTAAAAGTCACGATACACATGGTTGTTGACAAACTCCTGAAGAATTGATACTTCCACAGAAGCACATATAAAAGTTACTTGGGAAGTCAAGCATTATAACCAGAAATATCTCTCCTTTCTGATCCTTTCCCTGAGTTTTTTTTTTTTTTGCTTAGCCTCACATCATATGGTATGGGATGTCAGGATGTCCCTTTGGCCATTCATATAAGCTTTCCCAGTTGTGAGCCTTCCCAAAACCTTGTGTTGTCCCAGCTTCCTCACTGTAAGGTAGGGCGGGAAAAAGAGAAAAGCTTGACGCTAAGTAAGCACTGCTCAGCAGTAGCCAAAATGTTGGTGCTTTATCAATTGTGGTTTAGTCACAAATCCAGACCACAGCACCATATGGGCTACTACGAAAACAATCTGCCATCCCAGGCAGATCCAATGCATCTAGTTCTCTGGCATTTTTTTTTGGTGTTGTTAATTTTTTTTGCTTAAAACCTTTTTTTCCTAGTAAAAGGATATTCCACAGAAGGAAACAGAAGAGGAACAGTGTGCTCAGAAAACAGTACAGATTGCTCAGGGGTGTATAAAACTAGTTCATGTACTACCGGGTCATACACTTAGCAAAGGGTCAGAAATAAGTGCTAGAACCTATTGATTAGTAGGAATAGCACACAGAAGCTAAAAGAGGAATCAATGTTTAGACAAAAGGGTGAAGCAGAGCTTCCTTAAATACAATTAGTGCAAAACAGGCTAGTGTTTTCATATTTATCTTTATTGTGTGCTAAATTCTGGAAATATTGTAGATTAAATAGTATTTATATACAGATAATGAAATTGTTATTATCTATGCATGTATTTACTGAAATAAAAATTTACTAAATTGTATTACTGTGCACTTCTAATCAGTGCAGCAGGTACAGCATGGTAAAAGAAGAATAAATATATTCTTCCATAAGAAAATAAATGTTGGTCAGGACAATCAAACAAAATGAACTTTTATATTTTTTCCTCTTTTTTTCTTAACAAGGACTTATGACAATACAGAGAAACTAAAACTTCTTTAAACTTATTTAACATTGAAGCCCTTCTGAAATTGTTAATGTGATTTCCAAATATTCAGGAACATTAGGCATTAAAAATTGGGTTTTATGTCCTTGGGGAAATAAATTAATAGACATAAAAGATTCTCTATCTTCATCTATATATTTATAATATGTACATAGTTCCTGTCATTGGTTTAAGCATTAATGAATATTAAACAGCAGTGAAATTACAATTTGCAGAACCAGCCTTCTGGGACTTAAATAGTCATGAATAAAGCCTAGACCTGCCCTCTCAGGAGCTCTAAGCTGCATCTTTGGCTGCTAATGTACTGCTATAGGCCATACTCTGCTGCAGCTGGGCACTGTCTCAGAGTCTGCCTCTCCAAAGTTCATACCTGAAGTTCTTCTCCTCAGTCACCCACCCTCAGTCTCGGATTCCAAACCCCCTGGCAGCAGGACCAGCAACCTTAGCACTCTGGCCCTTTCCTCCCTTCCATACCTCTACTACATTTTCACCCTTTCTGAAATGTTGTTAAGTTTCAGAAGGACAGAAAAAAAAAGAGAAGGGGAAGGAGAAGGAGAAGGAGGAGAAGGGGAAGGAGCAGGAGAAGGAGAAGGAGAAGGAGAAGGAGAAGGAGAAGGAGAAGGAGGAAAAGGAAAAGGAAAAGGAAAAGGAAAAGGAAAAGGAAAAGGAAAAGGAAAAGGAAAAGGAAAAGGCAACTAGATCTTTGGATAAGCTTTTTACTTTATTGCTTTTCTGTCTCGTTTGGATTCTGCTGTTTTCCTTATCCTAGAACAGATAATTTGAAGGCTTTCCACTTACTAGAAATCATGGCATCTTCATAACAGACAGAGAGCTCTAGCAAGCTGCCTTCCCCCTGGCTTGGACAGATGACTACCAGGCACTGTAGCAGATTCAGCACATAAGAGTATACAGAGAATGCTGACCTGTGTAACATCATACAGGTATCATCAACCTTATGTGACCCTGACTGCCTCTGGTAATTGAAGCTGAAGAACGAATTTGATCCCTTCTATTTTGCTGTACACTTTTCCAGTGTATAGGAATCACTCCTCTGATTTATACAAACAATGTAATTTCTGTGGTTTTTCTACACTTGCATTTTCTCTGCTGGCATTTTCAGGTAGGTGCGCTTCATTGTGCACATCCCATTGTGGTAACAGCTCATTTTCTGTGCAGAGACCAGTGACAAGTGGTGTCCCTCAGAGGTCAGTACTGAAGCCAGTGCTATTCAGCACCTTTGTTGGCAACATGGACAGTGGGATTGAGTGCACCCTCATCAGACTTGCTGATGACAGCAAGCTGTGTGGTGCAGTCAACATGCTGGAGGGAATGGAGGCCATCCAGAGGGACCTGAACAGGCTTGAGAGGTGGACCTGTGCAAACCTTGTGAAGTTCAGCAAAGTGAAGTACAAGGTTCTAAACCTGGACCAGGGAAATCCCAGGCACACTTACATGTTTGGTGTAAAGTGATTGAGAGCAGCTCTGCAGAGCAAGACTTGGGGGTGACGGTTGATTAAAAAGTCACCCTAAGCCAGTAGTGTGTGCTCACAGCACAGAAAGCCAATGGAATCCTTGCTTGCATCCAAAGGAGCAAGGCCAGCTGTTCAAAGGGTGGATTCTCACCCTCTGCTATGCTCTGGCGAGACCCCACCTGGAGTAGAGGGTACACTTCTGGTGGCCCCAGCATAAGAAGGACATGGAACTGTTGGAGCAAGTCCAGAGGAGGGCCAGGAAAAAGATAAGAGTGCTGGAGCACCTTCCATAAAAACACAGGCTGAGAAAGTTTGGGCTGTTCTACCTGGAGAAGAGAAGGTTGTGTGGAGCCCTCACAGCAACCTTCCAATACCTGCTTCTGAAGGGGGCCTACAGAGATGCCAGAGAGGGATTGTTCATCAGAAGTTGTAGTGATAGATCAAGGAGTAATGGGTACAAATTGAAAGAGGAGAAATTTAGGTTAGATATTAAGAAGAAATTCTTAATTCTTACTTTGAGGGTGGTGAGATGCTGGAACAGGCTTCCCAGGGAAGTTATGTATGTCCCAGCCCTGGAACTGTTCACAGCCACACTGGAAAAAAGCCTTGGGCAACCTGGTCTAGTGGGAGATGTCCCTGCCCATAACAGGGAGGGGCTGGGACTAGATGACCTTTAAGGTCCATTCCATTCCCTTAGCATTCCAAACCCTTAACATTTTATGATTTTATGATTAGTTTTCCTCCCTGTTATTTATCACTTTGGGAAGCGCAGTACACCAACATGGCCAATATATGATTCTCTTTGTAAAGTTATATCTATTTTCTTATTAGCATAGTTATCGGTTATACTAGAGAAAGCATTTGATCTTTAATTAGTTCACCTGTTAACTGCTCGAATTCACAACACTTAGTTATACTATATTAATAAGCTGATCTAGCCAGTTAGTCAGGGTCCTTTAAAGAGGAGATATAATTGTTAATGGCATATGCATTTAAATATTTTTGACAGTTTTGAAAGATGAAATAGCAATTTATTATATGATTTCATACTCGCACTGAAATATAACACAAGTTTCTGGTGTTTGTGAATCTGCAAAAATAGCCAGGACTTTATAAATTAAAATACCTCAGTAGCTCCAGACTTTGAAAAAAAAACTTGAAAGTGTTTTAACCACCTCCTCCACTACTCTACCTATTTTATTTCAGAACTATGGAATAATCTTGCTCAGTTACATGACATTTAAATTAATTTCTTTGACCTTGATTCCACTCAAAATTTAGTTTAAATTATTTATATTTGTGAGTCCAGAGTAAATCACATTATCAATTTCCATGGTGTAGCATGTTAACTGTTTCTGGAGATGTTGGATCAAAAGACAACATACTTTTTTTTTATAGAAAGTGTGATTTCTTTTGTAGAGACACTTCTTGCTGGAAGTAATGAGTAATAACCATTTCTGAAATCAAGTGCTGTTTGTTTACATGAAATTTTGCTCAGAAATGTTTACAGAACTTGATGTATCTAAGTGGGAGAAAGATTTGGCCTATCTGATTAATTAACTTTTCACTTTAGAAAAACAAATTATCTACCACACATAACTCAATTACCTTAGAAGAATCAAGGTCACAAAACTAATGGTACCAATGTGTTATGGTCAGTACTCTCTGCCTTCTGTTAAATGTTAAATTACACCCAAATCTTAGACTGTGAAAGGACTCAGACTTTCATAATTTAAAAAAATTCACTATAGAGATTTATAAATAAATTTCCAGTGATTTATCCATCTAGTTATTTTATCTAGATCTATTTCTGACCTAGATATGTTTAAATCTATTTTACCAATAGTTATCCTACATATCCTATCTATAGACAAAGACACAGATAAATAAATATAAATAAATATCTATATCTATTTATATGTCTTCTATGTCTATATATCTATCTCTATATAATTATACCTTATAAGAAGAAGAATGCTACCTTCTAATTATCAGATTCAAAAGTAAGGATATGAGTCTGTTCCTTATTGAAGGTATTCCATTGATATTTATTGGCTCATAACTTTGGAAACATTGTTTTAAAAGAAAATTAGAAATTCTGACAAGATCATGAGTCAACATATTTTGAAAACTCTATTCTATTGCTATATGGTATGATCTAGTTTTGTAATGAAGTGAATTCTAAGATTTACTGCAAATATCTGAAGTAAATATACTATTGAAATGTGGCCATTAAATGCATTTGAAGTTAACATATACCACCATCTGTCATCATACATGCATTTTCTTGTTTTTATAAATGAAACATAGTTTTCTACTGCAGCTAATAGCTTCCATTTAGTGACTGACAAGACAAAGCCACTACTGGAGGTAGAAAACATGCACTAAGTGATGTTATCAGTGCCCCAGAGGTAAATAAATACTGCCTTTTCCATGATCTGACCTTTAGACTGATTATGGGTATGGTTATCTTTGCCAGAAGCGCACAAGATAGATTAAACCAAGCAGCCTTTTTAATACTGATTCATCCTGATGGAAGTAGGTTTGTTTAGTCCTAGGGAATGCAGCAAAAATATTTGCCTTATCATCTGAGCAATTTTTAAAGTTATCTTTGATGTGAGCTAGGAGGTGCTTGTGGTTTGACTGGTCACAGTGTGAGAAATGCCACTTTTGTTGATATTTTAAATTGGCTCTTGCTTTCATGTTTGTACATAATCCGTGTGATGGAGATTTTGAATGATATACCCAGAGCACTAAAAAAAGTATTGGAAGACTCAGAATATTTTTTTTTTTTAAGGACTGGCTGTCAGACTTGCTTGTCTTTAATCAAAGCTCTTCCTTTAATTAAAGATGGGTTGCAAGATGCCTGGCAGCTTCACAAAATACAGTAAAACTGAATCTGTGCCAAGCAGATCTAAACAATGCAGTAAAAAACCCTGCAGCCCTCATCTTCCCATGTCTGTGACTGAATGATGGAATTGTTGAGGTTAGGAAATGATTGAACTGGGGAAGATGCATTATCTCTCAAGCATATGTAAATAAACAATTTGGGAGACAGCCTAAAGAAGACTGGATCATTTTCATATGAATCTTGTGCTCCCCAAAGGGATGCAGATAGCATGAATGAAATATTACTAAAGGGAATAAAGCATGGGGGGACAGGAAGAGACAGCTAGAGCTGCTGGTGAAGAAGCACAAAGTCTTAGGAAGGCCAGAAGAGATAAGTCATCTCCAGGAAGAGCAGTAGCATAAGCAACACGCGTACTGTGTCAGCAGCAGCTGGGAAGTCGGGCTGGGAACGAGACAGATTTGAATGGCAGGGGATTAGTGTTGTCAGGTGGATGGACAAGAGGATGCAATGACAAGTTGTCTGCAACCCAGGCTGATCGAAGACAGCATTGTGATGGAATGCAAGCCATATGGCCAAATTGTATTCTTATTTTGTCAGTACTTGCACACATACAGTTCTACTGACAGGTGCCATATGAACGTAATGAAGCAGGGCACTGCTGGCCCCAAATACATCCGATCAATGTGATTAGCAGTGCTCCTTGGGATTACATACCCATACACAATTAGGTGTTCTGTAGTAAAAGCAATCTTGTTGGCTAGGTTCTTTCTCAATTCCCCCTCTTCTTGTTGGAATTCTGTGGCAATGTTTTATTGCAACACAGCTGAATCTTGAACGCGTCTGTGCTCTTCTTTACCCCTCTACCCTTTATCTCTCTGCCCTATACTGCCTCGGTATTTTCAGTTTTTCATTGCGCAATTCTATCTCCTACTCTACTTTTATCTCCAATATCTTCTTAAGACATATTTGTAGTCTTTTCAAACACACTGTCTTATTTGTTGTCTTAAAATGGGTGTGCGAAAGGGATCAAATATAGCAGTAAATTTTTCTAAAAACTGGCCTGCTCAATCATCTTCATTTGGCCCCCTTTACCTGTAGTATTTAAATTCCTGTTAAATCTGTGGGTTTTTTCATGTAGGAATTGACACATGCATGCATCTAAGAAAATAATAATTTCAGACATAGAAGAGACTAACTGGGACTGCCTCAAACACTGAAAGGGGTGAGTAAATGGAGATCTCTCTGCAGAGCTAAATGTGGTTACAGTACATGACTAAGTAAGTCTGAAGAAGGTAGATTTGGACTAAATGAAAGAGAGGAGATATTTTTAAGTCCTAGAGAAAGTAAGAACCCAGTGTTGCCTGTTTATTTTTCTCTGTGCTAGTTAGAAGTGGTGGACTCTGAAGAGAAGGAAAATCATTAAAATTGGGACACCAACAAGCCAGGAAACAACTGGCAGCCCAATCAAGACCACCACTGTGAATAACAGCTCTGACAGAAATGGTACACAATTGTAAAGGAAAATAATTTTTAATTGGAGTTCAAGTGTGTTTACACCAAAAACCCGATTACATGAGTCGGAGTCATTAATTCAGAATACATAAACTTGTCATGTATGAAACTTCTGGAATTTAAAGGAATACATATTTACACAAATTTTAGTCATGGAAAAAACATGGCCAGTAATTATTGACAAAGTAGATTGCTGAAAAACAAACAAATATAGAGAAGCTGCAGTCTGTTTTATAAATCATTCATTAGAGAAAAATGTGGCAATATTTTTCTATTGTGAATTGTTTCCTAGAATCCAATTAGAGTGGCTTATGATGCTTGATGATTATTTAAAAGGCCAGTTAACAGTGCTCTAGAGGGTAGGCTTTTCATAAGAAAAGCAGCTCATGTCCCAAAAGCTCAAAAATACTCCCTTGCCTATAACTATCAGAGTTTTCTGTTCAAAATGTGATCCTGCATACAGCTGGACTGTTTTCAACAGACCTAGAGATTTAAGCAAAACGAATTACAGTGATAGAGTACTTTCTTGATAGTGCTGTACATGTCAGCTGTTGTGTGCAGTTTGCATGCAACAGAGGTTTCATGCTTCACATTATGAAAACTGGAGTAGAGGGAGGAGGAGTTGTGAGTTAGTTTTCTTTTCTCTTTTTTTTTAAATTTTGTATTTGGTTTTTGGGTTTTTTTGTTTGTTTTTGTTTGGTTGGGTTTTTTGTTGGTTTTTTTTTGGTTTGTCTTGTTTTGTTTGTTTATTTGTTCTTGGTTTTTTGGGGTTTTTTGTGGGGTTTTTTTGTTTGTTTGTTGGTTTTTGGTTCTGCTTTTTTTCTTTTTTCCTGCACTGCTCACAGCTGACCCATCCTTGGGCATTCATCTGAGCATCTTGGCTACAGAGATGACTTTTTTTCCCCTTTCTTGCATTCCTGTCATTTTCAGCCCTGAAGAAAATAAAAAAAAAATCAGGAAAAGCACTAACAGAACTTCGACGTCAGCAAATAAGCCAAAGAATGACAAATGCCTTATGACAACTAAGATATTACTCTTTTTAAGAACACAGTAGCTATACTTCAGGCATGAAGACTTGGCAGGAAATTCAGCGTTTGGAAACCCACTGAAGACAGGGTAGATTTTAGATTTAGATTTTTCAAAATATAATTTCAGAAAAAAAGAAATTTTTTTTTTTTATTTGCAAAAATGTTTTAAAGGATTGCTTCATTCTTTGCTACATCTGTAGCATACAAAAGGAAAAAAAGTATTGTTTTGTTAATCAGTTCTAGGTTAAGACCTAGTAAAGGTATCTCATTTTTAAACACGAGGTGAAAAGGCTTCTCACTGATATGTGTTAAACTGTTCTTTTAAATCACATTAACAGAATGTGGACTATGGTGAATGTGGAGAGCAGCAGTGTATGCTATATGCTACAGCAGAATGTAGCAGCCAGAGGTAATGTGACACAACAAGAAAGCAAAACATCCTTAAAAGTAAAGCTTTCAAAATTACACCAGTTTTTCTAGTAGTTGAATTCTGGAAGTAGAGAAATATCTTTTCAAGTATATATATACTGGGAAACATATGTATGTGTATTCACAAGCAGGCTGATTTTGAAGACTAATTGTATGAAGACTAATATAATTAACGTTTTGATGTGTGTGTAATTGTACAACTGACTTTAAGCTTAATTTTATAATAGTGATAATACATGTGGGACTCATTATGGGACCAAAAGCATTACCTGAACAAAAGTGTAATGTAAGAAAAAGTAAGATAAGTCCATTCTTATGAGCTGCATGTTCAAATTACTCAGCTTTTCTGTTATTCATGTTATGCATATAAAAAAATAGGTATTTGCAATAATATAAAATTGACATTTAAAGAAAAAAGGCCCAATATATGGTGCATATGTACTATATATTTTTAGCTTCAAAAAAATCTGTATGTTTTAATGACTGTTTGCTCCAGGTGCATTTTATTTTTACAGAATATTGTAAAGCCTTAAAAGACCATTTTATCTGAACAGAGTTTAGAAGAAAAGAAAAAAAGCTGGTAGTCAATTATAGGAAGGTTTCTATACTTTTAGTGAATTAGGCTAATTTGTCTGAAATGTTTCTTGGAAAAATGAGTGTTCCCAATGAAACTTAGTGACAAAAATTTCAGTATTAAAGAAGATTTAGAAAGCAGACAGGGGGAAAAAAGAAACAATACAAATAAAACTTTTAAAGAAAAACCCCAGGAAATAAAAATACAAAGAGAAGGATAGTTATCAACCACACATTAATTGTGGTGTATTAACCATCAGTAGTGGTTTGTCAATCCTTAATGCAAAGTAACTGAGAAATCTAAATAAAAGATACGTTTGTGACTGCCTGAGTTCTTATGGATAGCACAAAAAGGACGGTGTGATATTTAACAGGAAATTTGAAACTGCAGGGAGTACTTAAAGATTATTTAAAGTTTCTTGGACTCAAAAGAAAAGTGGCACCTTTGTGTGACCGTGGTGGGCTTCAACTAGGTCAGTGGCAGCTTTAGCTGAAGCCTCTCTATGGGAAGGTTGCTTTCAGAAAGAGAAAGAAATGGCTGTCAGCATCACCAGTGGTCACCAGCTATGAGATACAGGCAGACCTGGAGTGAACCTTAAGTCATTCAGAAGACTTTTGTTGTAGAGCCTAGAGGAAAGACATTTCTGACTGAGCATCTACCCCACTTACCTGTTCAATAGGGAAATCAGCCAAACAATATTGCTACGGCAGGCAGACTGAATAGGAAGAAATTATTATTAAATTAAAACAAGTTATAATCCTCATTATTATTATTATTATCAGTATCAACATCATTATTACAGTCACCACCATCAATTATTATAATAAAATATTATGTTTGAGGATTTATTTCATTTTCACATTTTTGGAGGCTGAAATAGTTAAACGAAGCAGGAAGATTGCCAGGTAACAAAAGCAAAGCAATTAAGAGACAGTAGACAGAAGGAAAATTTAAGTATTTCTCAATCAATGGTAAAACAAAATATTAATATGGTTAAAAATGTGAATAGTAGAAGATATTTTGAGGACTTTAATCCCTAAATTATGAAACCACTGAACTGAATCTGAGTTGAATTTCCAAAAGTGATGACAGTAATGGTCCTTCTCTTTTATATCTCTGTTATTTCAAAGTATGTTTATTGATCTTTGATTGTACAAGTTGGTAAGTCTTTTTCACTGCTATTATTACATTTTTTCCAAGAGGTACTTGGCTTCTGTCTCTCTGGTTCCTCATTTGATTTTCTTCATGTGCTAGTTTCTCTTATTGGCTGATGTCTGTTTCAATACTTGATTTTTAATAAACTGTCCTTGAAAGACAGAGCATAAAAAATCTGTCACTGCTCTTGAGGTCATGAGACCCCATCGCCTCTATACAAGGCAAAGGTCATGCAGTTTCCAGAAAAGGGAAGAGGAGTAATGTTCATTAAAAATGTACTTCAGAGTACCCATTTTTGAGGCTCATCATTCACCTCAGAGAGAGTATTTTTCATTTGCCATCTCCTTGCAGTCTGAAAAAATTCTTTGAACAAGTCCATCTACATTATTTATATAATAAAAAGCAAGCAAACAAACAACTGAAAGGGTTTTTGGGAGAAGTGCAGAGGAAAGAATTCATCTTTGCATTTGCATTATTCCAGAACAACTTCAAACTATTGTAAGAATTTGTATTTTTTTATCTGCTTTATTATCTACCAGACCATTTTGCTAATTTTGACATTTTAAAACTCAAGATGGTGATCAAGTTACTTCATGCATAGTGGACCAAGTTTCCCTTGCTTATTTTATTCATACAGCCAGCAACATTGCCCCAGTAAGAAAATCTTGGTGGAAGTAAGATGGATTTGTGTGGCATAGGTGTCTCAATACCTTGAAAAGAGAAAATAGAGATTGAGAATCATATTTGTAGGAATAAATTGGCATCTGCTGCTGCAGAGCTGGTAGATATTTCCCCTTTATTTCTGACACTCGGCTAGACCTTGAAATAAAAAAATAATGAGCACCTTTTCGGTTAAATGTTTGAATGAAAATTTAAAGAGGAACTGAGAAATGCTAATGTGAGACTGCTTAGAACAGCCAAACTGAAAAGGAAAGAAAATCCTCAAACCTTAAAGAGAGAGGAAAAACATAATGTAGGAGGGATGATAATATTTCTGTATAGACATCATGCATACATTTTCCCTGCTCACCATTATAGAGAAAAAAACCAGTCTTGTGACAGAACAAAGAAGAGGTATTGACAGCAGAAAAATAAGAAAGAAAACCATGTTGAGAGACATGTACAATCCCTCCCAGAATGGCACACAGCAGTGATAATGTGCTTGGGCTCAACAAATATCAGTGAAACCTGAAAACTACTTGTGATGGAGTTTTAGACAAAGCACAGCTCTGTCAGCCACACTGAACTATTACCTAGCTAAACTTTATTACCACTCTCTTGCAAAATGTGTAAATGCATGGATCTTTCATGTATTGATAAAGTTGTAAATTTTGGCACCGTGATGCACTAGATACTGCCAAAAAGGACTTATTTGGGGTCTGAAATACTCTTGTTCATGGATCAATGTTTGTTTCTGAGTAAAGGTTATTGCTTTGCATATGCACTCTGAGCGTAGGCAGAAAGAGCTTTCAGGAGTTCCTAATGGTCAGCATCATCTGACTGAATGTGCACTTGCACGAATTTTATCAAAATAACTGACTGGCAAGGACTCATTGAACCATGCTGTATGCCTGTGCACAGATACTGCTGTTGATGGTTCCTATATGTCAAGGGCTTCTGGTTCACAGTCCCTCTAATTTCCAAGCTCCTTCCAAAATCTTCTGTCGTACCAAAATAAATATTGATTTTTCTGTTATTGATTTTACTGTTATCAGTCCAAATGTGATGTAGTGTGACGTTGTGGCATTCTGTACATCACACCTGTCAAATGAGATTTGTAAAAGGAACTAGTTTGTGAACAGGCCTGAACTTGCTGTCCTTATTATTGTCTATGAACTCACAGAATGATCTCATGGACTTGCTTTCTTGCTTTCTAAATATCAGAAGCAGGAACATTTCTGTTATGAAATACTCACATTTTTTGAACTGATTTTTGCTCAGTAATGTTAATTATTCCACTATCAATACTGCTTGTCATCAGGCTGCCCACAAGTCATGCCTGCTGCCCACTATTCATCTGATGTTTTTCTTAATTGTTTTTTTTGTCTACATAATCATAGTTTGTTTCTGATGTGAACTTGTTTTTAATAAGCTTAAGGACTGTAAGAAATGTCATTCAGTTTATAAATATCTGTCTCTTAATTTTTGTTTGGTTTTCTCAGTGTTTCCTGCTGTCTTTGGAAAGAGCTGTTAACTATTCCCAGAGCTGTGCTGACATTGCCAATGGTGGCAGCATAAAATTCCGACATGGAAATAAAAATAACATGATTCTCCCTGCATTTTATTTCAGTTGGAAATCAGGGAGATAGTAGCAGGGTAGGAAATCAATGAATGCCAAATGGAGGAAAACAATGGGACTCAGGGGGGAAATATTTTGCAGTTTAATTGTAGACATTAGGACTGAAGAGATTAAAACCATTAGGTATTGAAGAACTGAAATCTGTGGGAGTAAAGGGCAATCAGCAACTCCCTGAGCTATTCACCATTTCTTGTAATAAGACCACAAAACAGTGCTGATGCTTTAGGCTGACATCTCGTGCGCTGGGATAAGGCAGCTCTACCAATACAACAGAATAAATTGAAGTAACTGTAGTTGTGGTCTCAAGATTTCCTAAAGCAATCACTTATTTTGCAGAGAAATACACTACTAATAATTTAGGTTTAGGAGTAATATACGCTGAATTTTTCTCTCATTGGTCTTTTTGGTATTTTTATTTCAGAAGTGCATCATGTTTCTTCTTTAAACCCTCCGATGATCAGTAAATCTGATTTATTTACAATCTCCTTGAAACAGAGAAAAAGCTAAAGTTGGAAGACAGCCAACATACAAATCTAAAATTTAATTTCATACAAATATTTTGAAAAACTGTTTAGCTCATCATTTTTCTAGTAAAAGAATATATAATATAACCACTAAAAAGATTTTAACTTTTCAATTTCTTCAAAATTGAATTGAGTTTTTAAATTACAACAAATTTAAGACAAGTTCAGATAACCCTGACCAAATAACACAGGGATTTAAAGAATAAATAAATAAATAACATGTGTTCTACTAAAGGTTTTACTAAAAAGAATATAAAGTATAAATTATGCATCTGTGCTGGCTTGAAAAAGTTCACCAGAGATGACTGTAGCTACTCCTCTTAATTTTCTCCCAGGAATGCCTGAGGCAGAGCTCCTGCCTGCTTTCCTAGGTCCTGACAGAAAGCCCAAGTACTTTTTTTCTCTGTTTGTTGTAAAGTGTTCAGGAATAATGGAACAGTAGAATATAGTCTGACAAAACTGAGCATCACGAGCCATTTAAAATATTTTCCTTGATGGACAAAGAGGGATGTTGTACTGGTAATATTGAAAGGAAAGAAAAAAAAAAGACTAAACCAGAAAAAAAACTTTTATAGTTATCTATAGTTGAAAGAAGTTGCAGAAGAAACAACCATAAATTTTATTTATATAGCTTTCCTAAGTAAAACAGATTATTTTCAGATGTAAAAACAAAATTATGCACATAGAATCTGACTGTTATGTAATGGGGTCATGGGGAATAACAGACCTCTGGTGCATATAGTACTAAATATTTACTAATGATCCCTTTAATTTTTACGAAATAAAAGACAGTTATTGCATGTGATTGAACTGAGGTTATTTCTATCTGCTATGATACAGTCTTCATGAGGCAATTTTGGCTAATTTTTAGAATGCAGAAGTACCCCCCAGGATCTGCATCTACATTGCTTTAAAATTTGACCTTTTTTCTTTCTGAATGTTGGCTATTTTAAGAAATTAAAATGAAATTATTAACAATTTTGATATTTAGATCCATTATGATTGGCTATTGAAACTTCTAGAAGAATTTTCCTTTTTCTAATAATAAAACATATGGTTACAAATATTTCCCAAAGTATAGATATTACACCAATTGGTACAACTTTTAAAGCATGACTGCATTAACAGCAGCAGTGTTGTTTTAAAATTGAAATCAAAATATATATGATACAGAAGGAATTTTTCTACTATATGATGTTTTTGTTGCAAGACGAGTGCTCTGTTACATGTGTTTTTAGTGTTTTTTCTTTAGTTACAGTACGTGTTGCCTACAGGCTGTACAACAATGCACCTAATGGTGGTATCAACCTGCAGAATGTATATGTACTGACCATATGAGCTCTCTGAGAACACTGAGATCAAGAGACAGAATAATCAAGAAAAAGGAAACACAGAAGAATGAAGTGAGTTTTCATTCCTGTATTTGGCACTGGCTTTAGTGGAGCCTTGTCCGTACTTCCTTGTGTAAAAGACAGAAGAAATTGTATTAACCAATACTATATTATTACAATACTGCATGCTACATAATACTGAAGTATTGTGAACTTAATTGGATAATGCGTGTTCAAACATGTGAAATGAATTTGTAAATGCAGAGACATTTATAGTGAACAGGGTGACATCAGGCTGGGGACTGGTAGTTAGGGGGCTTCCACAGGGCTCCAATCTCAGCCCTGTGCTCTTCAACATCTTCCTAAATGACTTGGAGGCAAGACTGAAAGGGACACTAAGTAAGTTTGCTGCCAACACTAAATCTAGAGGATAGAGAGACCCTGAAGAGAGACTTTGGCAAATCAGAGGGCTGGGCAATCAACAGCTATATGAAGTTTAACAGGGGAAAGTGCTGGATTCTGCATCTGGGACGGGACAATCCTCGTCCTGTGTATAGACTGGGGAACGAGAGGCTGGAGAGCAGCACTGTGGAAAGGGACCTGGGGGTTCTGGTCAATGGCAAGTTGAACATGAGTCAGCAGTGCCCTGGCAGCCAGGAGGGCCAACCCTGTCCTGAGGGCATCAGGCACAGCATCTCCAGCTGGGCGAGGGGGATATTCCCGCTCTGCTCTGCACTGGGGCAGCCTCACCTCGAGTGCTGGGGGCAGTTTTGGGCATCACAATCTAAAAACGACATTGAACTATTAAAGAGCATACAAAGGAGGACAATGAGGATGGTGAAGGTTCTAGAGAGGAAGCCATACGAGGAACTGCTGAGGTCACTTGGTCTGTTCAGCTTTGAGAACAGGTGACTGAGGGGAGTCTTCGTTACACTCTTCGACAACCTCGTGAGAGGAAGAGATGGGGCAGGTACAGATCTCTTCGCTCTCATGACCAGTGAAAGGACTTGAAGAAATGAGATTAACTGAGTTGGAGGAGGATTATGTTAGATATCAGGAGAAGGTTTTTCTCCCAGGAGGTGGTCAAGCACTTGAATAGTGCTCTTCAGGGAAATGGTCACAGCACCAAGCTTGACAGAGTTCAAGAAGCATTTTAGATGATGCTCTCAGGCACATGGTGTGAGTGTTGGGGTGTTCTGTCCAGGGCGAGGAGTTGGACTCAATGATCCTTGTGGGTTCCTTCCAACTCAGCATATTTTATGATTCTAAACAGAAACAAAAACTATAACACACTTCAGGAAGAAAGCAAAATCCTAAGAATCAACTATATGCATAATCTGACAGAGAAATGTAAAATCTGGTAGTTCAATGGAGAGAAACCGGTTTAATCTGATTTTTAATCTTGAATTTTACTATGCGAGAAATTCACACAGTTAAGCAGATAAAAGATTATCCATGAACCCATGATAATTCTTGCAGAAATTATTCTATTTCTTCAGTCAGGCTTCAGGGTGTAATAGTAATTGTCTTGTAAACAAATATATATAGATACTGAAAACAGGATCAATTACATCTGTGTCACTCCTGAAACTGACATTTATGAAGCCATCTATGTTCTAAAATATTTCAAGTGATAGCAATTCCAGTGGTCTATTTAACCTTTCTTTTTGTTAGAACTCCTTTTTTTTTCCTGAAAAACAATCCCTCTCTCTCGATACTTAATGTCATTATTCCTTCTCTTCACAACACCTTTTACATAGTCAAAGAGCATCATCATGTTTCCAAACCTAATAAACCTATTTTCTTCAACTTTACACATAGTCGTGTTTCCAGGACCTATTTCCACACTTGTTACTGTTTCACGGGCAATCATGAATTGAATCAAACTAAGATGCTTAAAGCTGGAGTTAATATTCCAGCTGACATACTGCTACCACTTAGAAGTGAAAATTGTGACTTCAGGGGTTTTTTTGCAGGTAATAGTACAGTTCTTATCTCATTAACTAAAATGAGTTTTCATCATTAGTGTGATATGTACAACAATTAATATATGCTGTGACTGTAATTCTGTTCACCACCCTTTTAGCAATTTTTGCAGTGCTTCTCTCCAGACAGGTTTTCTACACCCTGTCGTTGTGCAGCCACTTACATCTAATTGTGTGTAAAACGCTGTGATTTTTGTTACTAGGTTACATGCTAATTTTCCACACTATTTCTCATATTTGCCAATTTTATTTAAATATATACTTCTGTCATCCAGTATTTTTGGACTTTGTCAAAATTTAACTTTGTTTATGTTTTTAATTATTAGAATACCAGACTTACAGAACCCTATATGATATATTCTAGTTTAGCTGCTCTCTGGGAAACACTCTTGCCAGTTAGGTGTTGATATCATAAGAGTTTAATTTTTCTAGATTTCTTATGAGAATCCCAGAAAAGTGGCAGAAGCCTGCTGCAATTAAGGTATGTGATATCTAACACTTTCTTTCTATTCACAAAGTCTATTACCCTGTCATAGATGGAAATTAGTTTGGTTTAATATGATCTAGTCTTCACAAATTCGTGTTGTTACCCTTCCTTTTACCTACCAGGTAGATAAATTTATTTTAGTCTGTATATTCTACTGTTTCTCCAGGATCTGATGAAACTCTGGACATGAACCAACAGTTGCACTTGTGTGCCATGATCCGGTTACTGAAGTTCTTAGAAATGCCTCTGCACGAATTAAGGTGCAAATGAGACCATATGCCAGTGACAATAGAATCAATTTTATTTGATAGTAAATATGAGAGAGAGAGAGAAAGAAAAAAATAGAAAATAGGTAAAGAGGACAGAAAGAGAGTGACAGGGACAGAATAAGGAAAATAGAATAAGGATCCATCCGTGGATCCTGATGATGTTCCTCTCCAGCTGATCTTCTTAATGGTGAACGTCCCCTCTAAAAGAACAGAATCCAGTGCGGTAATATACACTCAGGCTAGGTAGAAAAACCCAGGTACCTCCCTCAGTGGGGATGGAGGAGAGGAGATCGTGGAGAGGGGGGGAGTTTGCCATTGTCTCTTAGAACAGACTTCAGGTTTGTTTAATCTTGTGCAATCCTGTGGTGCAAGGCTTCAGGAATGACTCTGGCGGGGGGCACTTCGAGGGGCCTTTGATGGATTATGGCACCCCCTCAGCTGCCTCTCACGTGCATGTCCCGTGGATGTGGCCTGTGGGGTTGGGGGTTCCACAGCTGGGCCAGTTTGTGTAAGGGAGGATGGGTGTTCGCTGCCTCTGACCAGAGGTTACACCTGAAACCTCCCCACTCCCGCCTCGTTCCGGAGGGGAGTCTGCGTAAACCTGGCTCCTGTGGGCTGCGGTCTCCCCCACCCCAAACTCAGCCAGGGAAGAATCTCTGATGCGTTTGGCTTTCTTGTGGATGCAGTCCTCTCTTTCAGCTTTCTTTTCTTTCCTAAGTCTGAGATGATTAAAGAATGGGTTTTCCCTTTATCTAATCTTAGTGCTTCAGCTTACAGTCCCAAGTCCTAGTCAGGTATCTTCAGGGAGGCTTCTTTGGTTGTAGCTTCTTTATACAGTTTTTGTTATAATAAGCAAAACTTTAGATCAATGTTTGGGGCATGAGATATTTCAGTCTCTGACAACTCGCAGCCCAGAAAACCAACTATATCATGGGCTGCATTAGAAGCAGTATGGCCAGCAGGTTGAGGGAGGTGATTCTGCCCCTCTGCTTTGCTTCCATGAGATCCCACCTGGAGTAATGAATCCACCTCTTAGGCTCTCAGCATTAAAAAAATGGACCTGCTGGAGCAGGTTCCAAGGAAAGCCGGAAAGGTGATTAGAGGGATGGGTAATCTCT
Organism: Callaeas wilsoni; assembly: GCA_013398955.1. Lineage (NCBI taxonomy): Eukaryota > Metazoa > Chordata > Aves > Passeriformes > Callaeidae > Callaeas > Callaeas wilsoni. The sequence goes on from VWPU01000905.1 coordinate 321,309, forward strand.
CCTAAGAAGAAAGACTGCCTATGGCAGAGGAATCGGAACTAGATGATTTTTAAGGTTTGAAACCATTCAATGATTCTGTGTTTCTATGACTGATATTAACTTGATTTATATACTTTTCTGATTCCTTCTTTTGCCTTATTTGTAAAGACAAACTGTTGTTGTGTTTTTCCAGTCCTCCATAATATCTTCAGTACCTATTTCTGGCAGTTTAAGGATTTCTTTAACAAAATGTCTTAGCATAAGTACTTAATCAGCTCTCACTAATTTTAAAGGGAAGTAACACATATAAATATGTCTAATGTTTCCATGCTTTGTTCTGAGTTCCTATTCTTCTGCAAAACTTGTCAGTGACTTTTTTAATGAAGACTGAACTGAAAAAGGTATCAAATTGTTTCCCTTCCCAAAGTCATTGCTTGGTATTTTATACTTCCCTTATACAGTTCCCTTTTTCTTCTGCCCAGCAGTAAGACATTTAGTTTCCTGGTCTTCCTCTTATAATGAGGTTTCGAATTATTACTTTGTTTACATATTTGACAATGTTAAAGGTGTCACTGATTAACAATAACCAGCATAATATTGGATTTGAAAAGCTGCAGTGCAAGTCATTACATGTTTCTGATATAAAAGTAGCAGAAGAGAAAGAAATGTAAAGCGCCGTTTGAAAATCAGGGTGACTTGACAAGTAATTCCTTTATCTAAACTAAAGGTTCAAATGGTATCAGAATACTTGTATGACTGCCCAGAGAATTAATATGACAGAAGCAGAGGGGAATATCATATTCCTTCACAACCTGTGCATGTAGAGGCCTCTCAGAAAACCTGCAGGTGGCCCATACCTCAGTGTCTGCTGATGTCCCAGTATGTTTACTGTTACAGCAATGATGCACTTCCACTGCCTGGCACCTGTGGGCAGACATGTTCTTGAAAGCCACCCCCATCTCCACCTTGCACCTCACTTCCATATTCACTGTCTATACTGACAGGAAATCCAGTTCAGAAGGCAGCTTTGAAACGCCCTAATGCAGAATGTAATGGCATTCTTGTGAGTGTGCATGTGAAAACAAATGCAGTGTGCATCGAATTAATGATATAGATTTATTTTACTTTAAAAGTAATTGCAAACAGAGGACAGCAGCATGAGAGATACTGTGCAGCATGGCATGAGGCTGAAATTAAATGTTTTTTGCTGCAGGAATTATTAGTCTAGTGTGTGAGGTGACCACTAATAACTGGTGTTGCTGTTGCTAGGAGCTATCAAAAGAAATGTCACTCTTCACAGCAAGTGATGAAATTTGACATATGGCATCAAAGGATCATTAAAACTACACCTGCTGCAGAGGAGGTTGTGTCTTTTGAGATAGTTTCAAGCAGAAAAGGTTATTCCAGGAACGTAAAAGGGTATGCCTTATTTTCTTTATTTCTTATTAGGTAATTAAGAAGCAGTAAAAATAGGAAAAACAGTGAGAAAAAGGATACAAAAGAAGATCCAACCTTCTTGATTTTCAATGTTTTATGGAGTAAAAGTAAGAAACTACAGAGATAATTTCTTTCTAAAGTCTACAATAACACTGTTAATGATAAATCATTAATACACATAGCTGGAAAAGTTCACTATCTTTTCTTAAAGTTCAGTACTGCATTCTACAGCTATTTCCTTAATGAAACTTCTCTATTAGTTTTGATAGCATTTTAAAGTGTGAACATTGAAGATTTTGGTCAGAAGCCTGAAACAGTTTGATATTCAGTTTGTCATGCACACATTGAACTATGTATAAGAAAATTACTGTTGACTTCAGTAGAAGTCAACACAATTTCTGAGTCACCACCAAATTTGTACTATAGAAGAACTCTATTCCATAGTAATGAAGATTTCTGTTGTAATTATATTTGTGATTTTATTCCTGAATTAAAATGGAATTTTCATATATTTTTCTATATTTCAGCTCATACAGTTCTTACTCTTGTTTCAGACAAATAAATAAACACATAAAGACTTGTTTATTGCCTGTGCAGATTTCTTGGGAGTTATTGCTAGAAATTAATGCACATAGAGAAAGGATTCAAATAAAACTTTGCTGTAAAAATGATATTTATAAATTTACAGTGTGCCTTTGCTGGGAAAACTGAAACCCAAAACAGCTTAAAAATATTAAAAAGAAAAATAATTAGTGTTTATGTATATTTAGTGATCACACAGAGAAAAACTTATGAACTATTAGTAATTATGTTTCTTTATTGAAATGGGTATAGTCACAAAATCATTCGCATTTTTACATTTCTCTGCTGCATTCTCTATGGACTAGCTGTCTAGGATCTTCCAAACTGCATTTTATTGCTAGGTCTGCCACAATCTCCTGGATAGCTGTGGCCAGATCATTGCTTCTGCATTTCATTTTACCAGTCTGCAAAATAATGGTAATGTTACTAAAAAGGTCCTAGATATTACTATTGGTGTTTCAATTTTATTATTTTAAGCTAATGTATTTTGAATGTTTCCATGGACAATGGTGCACATGTTGACTTCTGTTAATATATATATTCTATAGTCACTGAGGGACAATTCATAGATTTGTAGAATCCCAGAGTATCTCAGGCTAAAAAGGACTATAAGAATTAAGTCCAACTCCCTGTTACTCGCACAAGCCCAACTTTACACAGCTGCAAAAGATTTCAGTTTCCTTTTAAATAACCTTAATTTTCAATTCTGACAACATATAGGAACAATGAATGCAGTGTTAAGAAACCGTGCAGAGCAAATAGATATGAAAGCTCTTGCACAATGTATCTGCTGAATCTCCTATGACCCAAGGCTTTAGATGTCAGTGTTTGGCACTGATTCCAACAAGTCTTTTGCTTCATTCATTTTTGCTGTTAAGTAAGGCCATCTACCTTTATCAAGACGATCCAAAATAATGATTCTTTATATAATATTCCCATCCACAGTCCTACAAGTTGATAATGTTGAAGCCAGTAAGAAAACAATTGATTTGCACAATCCTGCTTTCTAACTAAAAAGAAAAAAAATTGATCTTATTCCATGAATCTCTTTTAAGTGCTGGAAATCAGATAGTAACATTTAAAAGGGTGAAAGGGAGGCCTAGATCTTAGAACTGCTTCAGAGTCAGTTTTCAGTCAATCTTTGGCTAAAACAGACAAGGATTTCTATAGCAGTCTTTCTACTATGTTTTGTTCTGTTCTTCAGGAGACCAGAGAATAAGAAACAAAGTTTCTAAAATCTGAACAAGCTTATCAGAAATCCAAGGGGCATACAGACGATTTTGTTACAGTGGTGATAACAGAAGTTTTAGATTGATCTTTCTCTTTTGTAATAGGCAAATATGGAGCTACAGAGAGTGATTTGTTAATCATACTCTTGGAGCTAATTTACAATGAAGATGTGAACTTAAAACAACATGCATTTCTATGATGTGACTAGAATAGGAGTGATATGGCTGGCAAAAAAATACAAAAGCTTTTTCAAATGGCTTAAGAGAATGTGCTGTCTGGGTTTAAATCCAGACATCAGGGGAATAGCATGTTAAGAATACATAAAACTAAAAGTGCTGCATCTGTTTTACAGTATTTCCTTTAAATAGCATTATTTCAAGATCAGAATCAGCTACAGCCCAATAAATGAACAATGTTGAGCAATTATGTTTGATAAAGACTTAGGAACACTTATTATTTTCCACTTTAACAAAATCAAGCAGAGACCAGGAAATAAGTGACCAAATTAGAAATGCTCTGCTATCGATACAATGCAACTTAGGCAAAAAAGGAAGTTTTTTAACTCCTGCAGCCTAGCAGTTCAAGAGGGTTCCATAGTAGAAACGTCTGTTTTTTTAGTCATTGCTACTTAAGAGAGAACCACTCTGAGAAAGTGGGTGGCAAACATGTTTTGTGGTGTTGCTTTTTATACCAAAATTTGGTGTGACAAAAAATGCAAAAGTAGGCAGAACCAATCTAGAACTTGTCACCACTCTGCACTGGTTTTTCAACACATCACTGAAGCTTGTAGGGATTTACTAATGCACATTCATTCAGTGCTTAGAATAACAAATGTACCTTCGATATTGACATTCTTATAGATGAAAACCTCATACACATGTTTCTAGATAAATTCTTCTTCCTGCCTTCAAATGAACCATGGTCTGAGTTAAAATCCTGAAAATTATCGTCTCAACCCATTTTGGATGAATCTGCTGGTAATGAAAATTCCAGACTGATAGCTCAAGAAAATTATGTTCTACAAAAATCTCCCATTTAAGTTTCTTTCACTTTGCTTCGCCAATATTCCTGACTGTGATTCAAGAACAAATAATCTACTGATTGACAGCGAAACCTAGATGTATGAATTCGTAAATCTATTTATTAAACCTTATGGGAATGATGCTAATTCTGAAGACTATTTGTTCTTACTCTAAGTCCAGTAAGTTTACTAAAAGTGAATACAAACTTATCCTCTTCAAGGGTTATGAAATTTTAATAACTTTTCTATTAATAGTAATCAGGTTAAAGTTTAAAATTACATTAGTTTAAACTGAAAAATTCAAATCCTTTAGTTGTCTCATGATCCACCCAGTATTACCAGATGCTTTTTGTTCCTTTTTTTCTTCTGGCTTTGAACAGTTGGGTCATGTTATCCATTTTTTGCTGGTAATCTGCCTCTCACTCAACCACATGATAATGTTTGTGTCTATGTGAGTTTTATGCAGATTCTTTCAGTCAGCTGAATACCAGCATTTGCAAAGGAAGTGTGTCATTATTTTACATTCTGAAGGATACATCGTTTAAATAACAAGACTGGTATTTAAATGGGTTTCCCACACAGAAAAGATTTTATGCGAGTTTGTTTTTCAGGATAGTTGTGATGTATAGAAATTAAATACATAGAACAGTAACTTTTAGCTTCTCTGATTAATGAGGGAAATCTGGAAAATAAACCCAATATTTAAATTGCCACTAAAGGGAAGAAAAAGGATACTTTGGAGAATTAAATTCAACTTTTATTGTAACTAACAACAAAGAGAGTAATTGGTTTCAAACCTAAAATACTGGTCTAATTTTCTTACCAGTATGGGCTTAGATATTCACCTGTTTTTTGGTTGTGAGGTTATTTTAAATCTAGTTTAGATTGACACTATCATTTTCAAACTGCTAGTTTCAATTGCACCTAGAAGTCATTGGAAGCCTGGAAATCCAGGAGGGATAAACGCAGGAAATGGTGTGTAAAATTCTGAAATGAGTAGTAGCCTTTTATTCCACACACATAGGTATTAATGTCTGCAATGGAAGTTCTTCAGTAACTTGTCTCCAGCAGTAAATTATGTATACTTCTCTGAGATACAATAAATTGCATTTCTCACACTATGGCTATAATCAAGGCACTGGATTTCACTTCTTTTCATCACAAGTTTTTGTCTCTCAGTGGTTGATAAGATGGTGGGTCTCATTAAGTTTAGATTACACCTATCTGTATTATAGTGCTTTTGCCTCTTTCCAGAAATATCTACAATGAAGACACATGGAAAAAAAATTAATCTGTAACACAGAATTTTGCTGTTTTGGTAGACTGATACATCCATCAAACTATCAATTTTGAATGTTTATGTTTGTTTATCATATAAAGCTCATAGTCTTTCATGATTAATCTGCACTAAAAGAAGGAAAGGCAAACACTCAGCAAAGTAGAACGCTCTGTTGACAGATGTGTTCAGTGTTTCATGTCCTGACCCCAGTTCTGAAATGGAATCATGATAAAAATGATTCTTCATTGTGCTGAAGAAAAGGTCCATTTTTTCTTGATGAAAAGAAAGAAAGAACCCTAGGATGTGAAGATCAGAGATAACATTTATTTAGGCAAATCTTATTTTCCATTGGATAATAAATCTACATTTTGTTTTGTGTTCATCTTCTAATATTTTGATAGCTTCTATTCTTGTTCTTTGTAGTATCTGTGTTTTGCTTTTTATTTGCAGACTAGTTTCAGTCCTGTTTTCTGAATGATCTCTTGAAAACTCCTCAGCAGATGCACGGATAAGAATGATAGGAGAGAACTTTCTATCTCATAAGAATTCCATATACAAGAGGAAAAAATTTCAGCTTCTTTTGCCCATGGTACCCAAATGCAGTAAATTAATGACCTAGAAACATAGTTTCATTTGCTCTCCCTTGCAGCATTTGGTTACAGGTTCATAATAAAGATTATGTCTACTCTGACTATAGTGTTACTATGGAGACTTCTTGAATCTTCATTATTATATTCTATTCCTTCCTTTCACACTAGCAAATACTTGCCAATATATTTTTTAAAAATATGCAATGAAAATTCAGGTGCCTAACTATACATATATTAGTGATATATGTGAAAATTAAAGGCACTAAAGCTCCAAACTTAAAATATATCATATGAGTTGCCAGTAATAGTGTATTCTTGGATTATTCATACACAATGATTTGCTTATGTTAAGTTTTGGTGTGGTTTTTTCTCAAGTTTCAGGAAATCTTTCAACCGTTGCATAATTTCACCTTCTAGAATGGTCTATAAGTCTTTCATCTGGCACTCATCAGATTTCAGGTTTTTTCTAAGATGATTTGCAATGATTACTACACTCTACTCAAGAAAAGCAGTCAAATTAATTTTATGCAGTTTTTATAATATTGCAAACTGCAATGTTTGATTGGGGCATTAGTGCAGGCTGAAAACATAAACCCTGTTCTTTACTGCTATTTGTATGAGATGGGCTGGAAGTGCAGTTTCAAAGCACCTATACCAGGCAAATTGATTGATAGGTGCCAGGGAGAACATCAGCTTCTATCTTTCAGAATATTTAACATGGTTATTTCAAAAGCATAAAGAGGCAACTTTATGTACTTTAAAACAGCTTCTCCATCTAGCTACAACTTGATTGGATGTTTCAAAATGGCAGTAAATTTTAATATGTTAGTATGAAGTGTAAGTGATGCCACAGCTGGTAATGACAAATCCATGTAGTTTGGCCATTTAACTTACATCATGCTAAATAGCTTAGGGCTTCAAGACAGCCTACTTTAGAAACAAAGAAGAATAGTGTTTCAACTCCAATGTGAAACTTCTGTGTTTTAAATTCACCATTCAAAGCTACATTCAGTGTGAGTGTAGTGGCGATTGCTACTAACTTTAAGCCACACTTGAACATTTCTCTAACCCTTTGAAATGTATTCCATCTGAAAATCTCCCAACTAAGCAAAGAACCTGACATTTGAAGAAATTGAGACAAGCTCATTTCAAATTATAGGCAATTAGTGAGTTTCTACCAGTTGATATTTCTCTGCATTATCAACAATCCCTTCTCCTGTCCTCCCTTCCCACACTTCAAATTACAGATATAACTTTGATTTTCACCTGAACCCTTTTTGACAGACTTGAAATGTAATATGTGCTGTCCCAACTGTACTTCTATCCTCAAATAGTGAGCAAGACATGCTTTCCATGTATTGTCATATTCTGTGAAATATGTTACCCTCCAGCAGAATTATTCTCTGTTTCCTTTATTGATACATCATATCAGCTGTGTATAGCATTGTGCTGTTTAATTTTTCCCAGCTGTATTATTGAAACTATAAGCCACTACACTGTCTACAGGAGTATAATATTTAATGCTTCCCTTGTATATTTCGTGGTGATTTTGAAATTCTCTTTTCCTTTGTTTCATATCTAAACCTCAGAGTTAATTTTCTAATAGCAGTGAATACAAAACAGCACCGAGTACTCCTGAAAAGGTAGAAGTACCATTGTAAATCATTGCTGCCTGTTGGTGTTTTATCATTGTCACAAAAAACTTTAATAGGACTGAATAATACCAGTGTTCCTGTCACTAATGACCATTGAATTTTGGAATGTATCTCATTTGATTTGTTTTGTTGAAAGTTCCAACATCTTCACGTATTCTTGGAAGCACTCCTAGCCAAAGGGCTCATTTTGTCATCCTTCTGAGCTAGTTAAGATATGAAGTCTTAGATAAAGGTCTATTTGTGTCTGAGTACGATTCTGCTTTAACATTTTATACCACGACATTTAAAACACTAGTTATTTTAATCTTTAAATTACTTAAAGAATGTGATTTTTAATTTTTTTTTTTTAATATTTGAAACATTACTATGTATAAACTTGCTCTGTGTACAGTTTAGTGCCTTAGAACAGGAAAGCTTGGTGACATGGTTGTGGTCAAGCAAAGCTGAGGAAACAAAAGCTGTTCCTTGAGCTACTTCTTTTGGTTTCTAATACTAAGAGGATGTGACTTTTTTCATTGTCAGAAGAACCAAGACTTCTGCAGAGTTAGGAAGAAAATAAAGAATGTATCTCATAGTATTTTTTAAAAGATCCTTTAGCTAAGGCTGTTTTGTCATAGGCTGTCATTAAGGTACCAAAACATTTATATGCAAAGAGAAGACATGACAATTTTCAATTTAATCCTGTATACTATGGGTGAAAAGGAAATTCTTATGGACTAGAGATATTTCTTTATCTACTGAAAAGATAAAATGAGAACAGACAATTACCTCAGAGTGTGAAATAGTTGTTCTTCAGAAACAGTTATACTTAAGAAAGGTTGATAAACCTGAATTCAGGCAGTGGTTTAGTTGCGCTACTCTCTGTAGAATCATAAAGAATTTTCTAGCTATTAGATAAGACGTTATTGTACAATACTTTTAGAAATAATTTCATATGCTTTATAATGCATTCTATTTTTTCTGAATGTTAATTCTTATTAAAGAACTTCAGCAGTACTGTTGAAATTAAAATGAAGATTAAGACATCTTAAAAAAAAAAAAGGTACCAAAAAATGCCATATTCGTCAATATCAAAGTAAGAGCATCCAGCTGTTAATGCTGCATTCATAGAAAGCTGCAAGATTCTTCTCTAGGTCTATGAAGCACTATGAATATACATACCACATTTATGACGTTTATGCTTTTCTCTGAAGCACCTATAAGTGGTTTTCTGCCTAAATTTTTTATCTGCCAAGCACTATCATTCTTGAATGAATATCATCTGTGTCCAAGTAGTATTATGGTCACTTTGTTATTTTGATTTTATCTGAGAGGCAAGTGTCCAGTTTTGCCTTTAGATGATTTTTCTTTTTCTTTCTGAAAACTGAACTTCATTAAGGCAGAAATACTATAGAGTACACACCACTGGTTTGACAATAAGTAAACTGTAGAAAATAAAGCGCATAGTTTTAAATTAAGAAGAACTTTGACTTTAATGTCTTACTAAACATTTTAAATGGGGAAAAGAAACTCGAAACACAGTAAGAAGGAGATTTCTTAAATTTTTTTCAGGTATAAGATCTTTCTGATTGGATTGGGAAAAAACAAAACATGGATTTGCATTGAAAGTCTCAATAGAGAGGTAAAGGTTATGGTTGGTGGTGTCTCAGATACCTGGGAAAATCTTAAAAATATATCTAGGTTTAAGTGGAAATTTCATGTATCCTTGAACACTCTCTGGTTTTTCTTCATTCAAAACTTCCATTAAAATAAATGGAAATAATGTATTTGTAGACGTGAACAGGATATAATTGACAACACAGCAACTGAAGGCAGATTTATTTAATTATTAAATTGCAGCAACTGAGAACACTTTAAAACTGAATTTTATGAGTTATGAAATAATTCTAATTCAAAATCAATGCAATAAATTTCTGAAATTAAAAGAACATATATAGGACTGCAGGTAAGTGTCAACACTGGGTGCTTAAAGAAAAGTGAGTGTTTGTTAAAGTAGAGATGTAGAAATACAACATGGAAGCATCAGGTGAAGAATTATTTTCAGTAGCTACGGTGAATTACTTTAGATTCAAGGTAGGTTGACTTCTCCAATTTTGTCTGCTTTTTATAAAACCAAAGTTAGTAGTTTCTGAATAATGGAAATTTCCTCCCACTAAAAACTGTGTAAAATATTATAAAATCTTCCAAGGGAAAATCTACATGTGAAACCCCTCAACATTTGAAATAGAATTATTGAAGGTATTAGTTGTTTATGAGGAAAACTTCTTTCAGGTTGGCTTTATCATGCAAAACCAAGTAGATACCAGGGAGATGAATGCTGACATGTTCAGCCATTCACCACTTCTTCCACTACCCCTCATGCTGAAGAGTAAGTGAAAGAGATGAGTTCCTCAGGTCCCTGTATTTTTTAGGGTTTGGCATCAGGATGGAGCTAGGTACTGAAGGATTCCTGGGGACCTCGAGCTCCAGCCTTGACAACTTGACCTCCAGCTCTTGCTGTCATATGTTTAATATAGAAATTGATCTCCAGAAAGCAAACATGAAACAATTTTTTTAAGTTTCCAGCTGGAAAACATTAGCTCTACAAAAAAGCTAATGTCTACCAGGAATAATTTCACCTGAAATTTCTTATACAGCTAGAGCCACCACTTCTTTCAGACTTGGTTTATCTGTCCACAGAGGAAGTAAAATATATTTATTTTTAACATTAAATTATCAACAAATAAGTCAACTCTGTGTTTCTGTGGCAGTCCAGCTTCTCCATATTTCATGAAGTATTTTGCTTGTCGAAGTAAAATTTCAGAAAGTTCTCTTACTTCAATACATAAAAGGCACCATGTAAAGTGAAAATAAGATTAAAAAGTCCATGAGGTCAGAACTCCATTAGGTTAAAAATACTGAAATGAGCTCCTTCAGGGAGACTGAATCAGAAGCAACTGTTTTGCCCGGCTGCAACTGATTTCTAGTAATTTTTATCCAGTAGATTCCATATGCGTAAACAAACTGTGGCTGAACTTGGAACTGAAGTTGACTCATTTTTCCTGCTTTACAAATAGAATATCAGGTATTTGGACGGGAAAAATGAAAACTAGTAAGGATAGTACAGTGTTTTTTTCTAGAGGCAGAAACACATATCATATTGTTGATTAAAACACAGGACCACTTATAAATAAGACTGTTTCAAAGTGAAGGTCAGACATAGCCTAAGCAAAAAATTAATATCCCAGATTAAAATGTTAATGTTCTATCTGAAATGCACAGAAACAAATGCAATCTTATTTAGTGACATTTCCAGTATTTCAGCAAAAATTGCTACATTAATCTCTTATGTATTTTCATTAATCTGAAACAGAGACAAATCTTTAGGGAACGGGGTCTGAACATTCTGAACCCTTGAACTTCTGCAAGCTACAGTAAGTTAGACCCAGCTTTTAAAATAATATTTGTGACTATTTTCTTTCAGGTAAATAGACCAAGACATGAAAAATGGTCAAATATTAGTTATAGTTTCCTAACATCACTGAAAACTAAGACCTAATTATTGAGATTGAAATTGTGGAAATTACGTCTGTGAATTCAAAAGCCACAGTATGACAGAATAAAACAATAGCCCATATATTCATATGCCATATAGTCATAATAACTCTAAGGTAATTTCAGATTTTGTGCTTGTGATCAAGTTCAGACAATTTTTGTTTTCTGAACACAAGATGACAGTAGTTACTGCATAGCATGTAGTTTTTTTCTGTAGACACTAACACCTCTGTCAGTGATTGTGCCTGGATATTTTCTTTACACTGTCAATCCATTTGCAATAGTGTAGGCATGGAAATAGATGTGAAAATGTTTTTTGTGCTTCTAATATCCTTGTGTGTACATTTGGTAGGCTGTGTGTTTTATATGTGTATAATAGGTATAAACAGTACTGATAATTTGTCAAAGTGTGGTGTAGGCCTGCCTTCCAGCTGGCTCAGCTCTCTTCCACCCATCTTTGAAACATCTCCCTTTCTCTGGGACTGCAACTCTGTTCGTATGTATTACTATGTTAGTTGGGATCTCTACGATTCACTGGATGTCTTCTATGGAAACTGGATGGTAAAAAGGATCTTCTGTGGTGGTCTGGTTTGAGGAAGGGTTCCTAAGAAACCAGGAGATAACACTTAAAGATACTTATGGCCTCAGAAAATCTATACAATGTCAGTTTCTACAAATGGGTACCAGAAGACTTGTAAGTTTTACCAAGGATTTTTTAAATTTTCTTTTACCTTTGTTTTCCTTCCAGTTCAAATCTGAAAACAAAATCTGGGGAGCAAAACTCTGTAAAATGAAACATCAAGGATGTATGAGGGAGACTGCTGTAGGCAAAACAAAAATAAGGCCAAGTGCCTTCAACCAAAAAGTCTGATGAAGATTCAGCTGAAATGCCTGTCAAATTGCATCATTGCATCTATCCCATTCTCTAACACTGCCTATTTTGGTGGTATTTCAGTGCTAACCAGTTGTTTGTTTCTCATTATTTTACCACGTAGCATAAAATATATGTGTTCCCCCCCTCACGGCCCTGAGGCACCGCCAGCCTTGCTTTGCTCTGGCCACATCCCAGTCCTCCTCCCACCCTGACCACAACCCTGCACTGCGCTGCAGCTCCCTGGGGCGGCAGCTCCTGCTGCAGTAGCATCCCAGCTGGGCTGGTCTCCAGCTCCCCACAGTCCTGCCCCGCCTGGCCATGGGGTCACCCACATCGCTTTTCCAGCCCAGCCTTGGCTCATTCCAGCTCCCAGGGAAGTGCCCAGTTCCTGGGGCTGTCTGTCCCTGGTGCCCCTTGCTGCCAGATCCTGACTGGCACTGTGGGACAGGCCCTGGCTGGCAGACCTTGTCCTGACAGAGTCATGGGAGCTCATGCTGCTGCTGGCGCCCTGGCCCCCAGGGAGCCACCGGCTCTTGCTGCTTCCTGATACCCATCTCTTTTTTTCCCTAGTGTAAGTTTGTGAAGCCATGCTTTGCAAGAAAAAACAACAACCACTAATAAATCTCCCCTGCAGTGGACTATTGTTGTTGTGCTGAGATACACACGGGGAGACTTTCAGAGCTAAAAATGGAAGCATGCATCTCACATAAGCCGAAGCTGCACCATTTCATGCCTGTGCCTGTCTTGCACCAAAAGAGGCTCCTAAGAGTCCAGTCATTTTTGTGTCAAAGCGCATTTCCGTGGCTTTACCTTTATATTCACCTCTCAGAGAGTCCTAAACATCTTTGCCAGGCAACCTCTGCCATCTGGGGAGAGGTGTGTCCACTGCTATGCCATCTTTAAGGAGAGGTGCTGCAATGTGTTTCCATATTCATCAGCATCAATCAATATGTCATCTACTGCTTATTTTATTTACTGTATTCAAGAGGCCCAAGATATCATTCTTTTCAAAGAAAACAAACAACTATGTCTTAAGTGAACCAGTGAAGGCCATGGCATTCTATTATCCAAAGCAAATACACTTGGAAAAAAAGACATGGTACAACAAAAATACAGGAAATAAAAGATGCGGATTTCTAAACAAAGTAGCCTGACTGAACAAACCAACCTGACTAAGCAGATGCATAATGCATAAGCTAAAACTTAAGTAATAAGTAAGAGAAGGGCAGAAAAAGTCAATCTTAGCTTTCCTGTTCTCATTATCCACTTCTATGATAGTTTGAAGATTTCTGAATGAAGAAGGAAAATGAAAACTTAGCTGTTTCAGACATAACAGTACTGATTTTTCATTAAGATGCATCATTTCTTGATAAGGTCACACTCCCCCCTTCCTCTTTGTGTTTCAAGATTTCTTCTTTCCTCTCCCTGCTGAATTTATGATAACAATTAAGAGAAATTCTGAAATCTTTGCTTTTTATTTTTTTAATTTTTTTTCTCATTTCTTAGAATGTCTTTTTTGCTCCAGTCATTTCAACTAGTATCATAATTGCTGGTTGCATTTAAGAGAGCTGTCACAAAGTATTTATGACTTAATAAACATAAAACAGAACTTTTTTAATTCCACAATGAATTGTGTAGCACATGTAGAGCCTTTTTTTAAAAGTAAATTGCTTTCTAGATAAATTGCTTGCTCTCTAATGGAGTCTTTCATAATATAACAAAAAAGAAAGCCTAAAAGATGGCTTATCCTGCTTTAAATCCTGTACTCTAGGCCTCCATTTGGAACCCCTTTGAAAAGTCAAGAGTGGTTTCTGGCCCGTACACAAATCCTACTACATATTGCAAGCAATTTTTGAGTCTCAAACCATCTACAGAAAACAACAAGAAAATGTGCCATTACTACATTTCCATTTGATTTTTTCTGAGCTGATTTCTTTGGATTCTGTGGGACCCTGCCTTGCTTGAAAATTTTTGGGTGGCAGTAACACTAACCTGTGAGCAGAGAAAAGAGGAAATTCTGATTTCTTCATATTTTCATTTCTCTCAGTCTTCTCATCTATTCAGCACAAAGGAAGCAGAGCATGCTTTTCAGGTCCATTATCATTCAGATTGCATAAAGTTAAAGAGCAGAATCATCTTTCCTTATTCCTTCCCCAGCATGCTGCTACAAGGACATGGTTTAGTCCAAAACACTGTTGATGCTGAGTTTTGTGCTGAATGAGACTCCTAGGAGTAATTAGTATTCCAACAGGTCTACTATTTTATTACTGTTACATTTAACATACGGTTACTGCTACTGCATGTGGAACTCTATAGCTTCAGGAACCAATTCAGTGAGACCTCAACTTGAACTGAGACATCACTAATTGCAGATTAATTAAGTTATTTAAGGCCCTGCTGTGTAATGCTGATGCGAGACTGAGCTGGCTGTTCTGGCACTTTTGTGAAAAAAATTAAGGGGCTTGTAAAAATGCAGAACTTTACAACAAATTAAATGAGAGATTCTAAAAAGAGAATTCCAAGGTTTTAAGCTGATATTGTTTGGATTATAATTTTGTTGCAATGCAATTTTGTATTAGTTCCAGTTTAAAACCAAATTCTATAGTGATGTGTGCTGTTATAAAGCAGTATCGTTAGTCTATATCTCAAACAAACCCTTGGTATATTTGTTGAGAATTATTCATGGCTTTGGTTCACATGCAATCATTCTTCAGCCTTGTACAGGGTCATCTAGGTCCTCCTGTGTGTGATGAGAATCCAGTAAACCTTTGAATTTACACAAATTTTATGGCATTTTTAAAGAACTTTGGTAAAAAAATTTGGTTAGATGTTTTTAGTGTTCTGAGTATTGCTTTGACTAAATAGAGTTTTTTGTTTGAGGAAGCCAACCAAAATATAGGGTAGGTGCCATCAATCAGGGAAGAAGTGACCCAGGAAATCAGTGAAAGAAATGTCAGTAATTTTATTTGGCCCAAGATTTCAGTTTTATAATGTTTTTTGGCATTTAATTCTGTAAGTTAAAAAAAAGAAAAACTTTAATTTTTTTTGTCAGTAAAAAATAAATTCTAGTAGGTTTCTGGGAGGGCATATTTTAATTTTGGGAAATTATAATTCATAATTATATGACTTGTAACAATATATATCCAACTGCATATTTTTCTTAATATGCTATAAGGCATTTAATGTATTAAACATGCGTGAGCAATTGTCTCATGGGTTGGGTGCAAAGGGTTGTATTAAATGGGGTTACATGAGTCTGGTGACTGATCACTAGTGTGGTTCTTCTGGGATCCATCTTAAAGCCAGTGCGCTTCAACATCTTCATAAATGACTTGGATGCAGGACTTGATGATGCTAAATTGGGAGGAGCAGAGAGGCCCTGAAGAGAGAACTTGAAAAGTTAGAGGGCTGGGTAATCACCAAGCATGTGAAGTTTAACAAAGGCAAATGTGGATTTTGCACCTGGGACAAGGCCGTACCCGAACCTACATACCGTGGATGTACGGACAGACTGGGGAGTGAGATGCTGGAAAGCAGCACAGCAGAAAGGGACCTGGGGGTCCTGGTCAATAGCAAGGCTGAATCTGAGTCAGAAATGCTCTGGCAGCCAGGAGGGCCAACTGTGTCCTGGGGGGCATCAGGCACGGCATCGCCAGCCGGGTAAAGGACCTTTGTGGAAGCAGAGGGGTCGGCACTGATCTCTTCTCTGTGGTGACCAGTGACAGGACCCAAGGGAATGGCCTGAAGCTGTGGCAGGGGAGGTTCAGGTTGGATATCACGAAAAGATGCTTCACCCAGAGGGAGGTTGGGCCCTGGAACAGGCTCCCCAGGGAAGGGGTCCCATCACCAAGTCTGACAGAGCTCAAGAAGCATTTGGACAATGCTGTCAGACACGTGGTGTCTGGAGTGTGCTGGGTAGAGTCAGGAGCTAGACTTTGATAATACTTGTGGGCCCCTTCCAACACAGGATATTCTGTTATTATATTTCCCCCTCACCGATTTCAGTGGTATAACTGTAAGTCTCGGATACTCATTATTGTGCATTTCAACAATTAAATTAATTAGATAATAATAATAATTTAAAAAACCCCGGCATACCAAAAAACCCCCCCAAGTTTGTGTTTTCATTTTCTTGTCCGCTGTTAATGTCATGACTCAGTTACTTTTTCAGTTGCTCATTGTTACAAACCATGTAATTTTTAAACAGCAAAAGAAGAAGAAGATAAAGAAAGAAGGAAAATAAAACAATGAAAGGATTAAAGTGGAAACAGGCAAAGAAATAAAACTTTCAAGCTTCTTTTTTTATGCCACTGAGATTCAATTCCACTCTTTGTCTGTTTCTATTTGAGTCACATTAAAAATCACTTTTTCTTTAAGTACAGCTCTGAAAAACATCTTTTAAATAAAAAAAAATCTACCTGTAGTCACATTTCATATTGACTGTATTTCATTTCCAGTATTCTGTATTACAAAAGGCATTTGTATGAAAACCTTTCTTTGTTTCTGAAAAATTAATATGCTTTAGCTTCTTTCTCTCACCTGAAATAATAATCCTTCCTTTGTGACCTCACTTTTCATTGTTGTGCTTTGATTGATGTCACAATCTGAGATTCTGACTTCAGGTGGAAATAAACAGTAGAAAGAGAAGGAATAATACAGAACAAAAAGACTTAGAGTTTTCATCATCTTAGAATATTGTCAAGAACAATATACAGAAATGAGATTTTGAGCTGAATCAGGATAACCTTAAGAAATTACAGGAAAACCTTACTTGCATCTTTAATTTACATCTCTAATGTAAATCTGTAATTCAGATTCAGATTCAGCAATTCAGCCACTGTTCGAGATGCCATTTGGAGTTATCAATTTCAAGAAATAATGCCCCAATTCTAATATTCCTTATGGTACTTCACCTATTTAACATCTGTTACTTTATGCAGCCTGTAGAAAATTCACTGCAAAAGAACAATTCTGTAGTGACTTGTAATCTCCAGTATAATATACTTTAATAGACCAATAATGCTCATTGTCTCATCCCAATTAATCACTAAAAGCATCATCTTTTACAATTGTCAGGTTTGAGACCTTACGTCTACACTGCTGTTAGATCAATAAAAATAATGACTCATTTAGGCACCTATAGTAGGGTAGTGTGAGGGAAAGGCTGAGAAGAATTCATTCAGTTGTAGAAAATTATCCAGTAAAATACAATGGGCTGAAATTAGACTTTCAATGACTTTGAATGCCTTTTTATGTAGTTTGCTTAATGTGCTTCAGCTTCATTTGATTATTTAAAGGAGATACCAGTTTTGAAACTTCTATGCTTCAAATATTAACAAGTATAAAGCTGTATATTTGTTTATATAATAAAATAAATAATATATAGTCTAATTATCACTTCTTGATAATTAATGTCTATTTATATTTTTTAAATCCATAAATTACATAAAATATGTGTAGTGTAAATTAACTGCATATATCTAATTGTCTAAATATATATATATAAACATCTTTATGTGCTGAGTTCTCTTTGGATGTTCATATAATTTCCTTTAAATATGAGCTTTCTTCCTGGTATGCTAGTATAGCTCAATTATGTTTAGTCGCTTAAGCAGGGGAATCTTTCCACTGAATAGCTTTTAGTTCTTTGAGAATCAGTATGATTGGGAAAATATATCTAACTTTGTAAGTGCTCCAGAACTGTAAGATAAGGGATACTTGAATAAGTAAAATAATGTGAACTGTGAGAACAAAATTTGGAAACTTAGAGAAAAACTGATGTGAATTTACAATTCCCTTTGGAAATTATTGCTTAAACTCTACAGAAGAATTGATTCATTTTGTAAAAGAATAAAAAAGAGCACCCCCAAAAAAAACTAACAAAAAAACCCACCACAAATCGCCCCCCTAAACCCCCCCCAAACCCTCTCTCCCAGAAAATAAAAAATATGTGAGTATAACACATCTATGAAAAGTAGAAATTCTTTTTTTACCATGAGTAGGAGTATGTCAGAAAATGTCCCCAAACCATTAATGGTCAGCAAACAAAATGGATTTTAACAGAGAAAGGCAATTTTATTTACGTCACACGCACACACTTTTCTGCAGGAGGAATATATTTATCAAGAATCAGAAGTTGGAGCAGTAAAGATCAAAGACAATAAAGAGCCAAAGATAATAAAGCAAAACAGATCTTCCTGAAGCCACATGGTCATTGAACCAATGTATTTTCACATTCAAGAGAAGTCTACACAATTACAGTGAATAAACATGGACTCCTTATAAACAAAAGAATCTATCTCATTTGTTTATTATCTTCTTTGTTGACTGTCCCACAAGGGGCAAAAAAAAAAGATCAAATCTCAATTGTTAGGAAATAAACACTAAATCAACACGAACAGTGCAGATATTTACATCTTGTTGAGACTGAATTACTTTACCAGCACCGAATTCTTTGTGTCTCCTCCACCTATGGTAAGATGGAAGGAGATTGCATTAAAGGGGAAAAAAAATATCAAGTAATTATTTAGCACAGATAATACAAACCAGAATGCAGTAAGTTTTCTCAAGCTATTTTGTTTCCCAAGGGGGGAAAAAGAGAGAAAAGAGGCTTACTTTCAAATTCCACAGTTCTTATGCTCCATATGGTTTTTTTTTAAAACCAGGAACAAGTTGGTACTAACACTAAACTGTATTCAAAATTCAGTTCACATGTACCTGCAAAAGTAGATATCTTAATTTTCCTACTTTATTTCAGAATGCAGGACATAGTAATACAACAAATTCAGGTGTTAACTTCTCTGTTTTGTTGGTAGTGTATGGATGCATTTTGAAAAGACACCACAAATGATAGTGAAAATTTACTCTATGACCTTCTAAAAAAAACTACATTAATAACAATATCTGTCAAATATCTGTCCATAAGTCTAGGGAAAAGAAAAAATTGACTTTATCAGAAGCTATTATTCTCTTTTCTGCAAGTGATATCTGAATAAAATAAACACCTTATGCCTGATGGTGTTTTAACAAGGAGGATATTAGTTACATTACACATAGACAAGCCTTGATATTTTAGTTCTCTTACAGAAACAATAATAATTAAAGTACTTAATCAGCTCTAAACTAAGGTTAGAAGTAAATCATATTTTATCATGGAACAATAAAATTCTTTGGGGTTTTTTTTGCATCTCAAGACTGCTTTGGGCTGTTCACTGCATTTCTGAATGATCGGGAGAGCTCACTATGTCTATATTACTACGGAGTAGTAATAAAGGTGGAGAGTGGTGGCACTACCACTGATTGAAAATGAAGCAAACAGTGCCAGCTCAACAGCTTGAGGGGCATTTCTGGAAACAGAACCTTGGAAGTGAAGGAAAGGCCAAACCAATTTTGGCCAAAGGATTGGGCTTATTTTAAACTGGTCACTACTAGATTGTAAGCTAGTTAACTGTGACATGAGATATAATTGAGTTTATGCTTACAGTGGGAATTCTCTCTTTAAAGTGTCAAGGTGTGAGTTCTCTGTGTACTGATTTATAGCCAAAATTTCTGATAGTGACTACTGTGTTGCTTTCTCCATTGTCCAGTAAGTAAACACACTCTATACCCAGAATTCATAGCCTCTAAAAAAAAAGTAAACAGATGAGAGTCTCTGTTTTGGTAGGATTTGTAATTAAATTTTAATTGAATTCATTAGGAAGCAATAATATTTTTATATCATAACTCAGATTTCTATCCTGAAACAGAGCAGATAAGTCAATTTGCTAGAGGATAGCACAGAATGCAGTTGTTATTCCCACTCTGTACTCAAAGAAGAACTTTGCAATGAGAAAGACATCACTAAAATAGTGGATCAGCACAGCGTTTTTTCTCTTGTTCTTTTGGGGGCCATACAGCTGAAATTCCAGTCCTTTGAACCTGTCTCTGCTTTGTAGCAAAGGAAATTTAACCCCCCTCTGTTCTTATGCCAGAAAAACATGGATGTGGAGAGACCAGAAAAATATTCTTTAACTCAAACTAGGTATTGAGAGGAGGGGAAATTTTTACTCTCTTTCTGTAAGGAAATTGACCTGTCTTTACATGCAATCTACACCTAAATAAACTATTATCTATTAATCATTTATTTTTATTTCCTATGCTGTTAGAGAAACTATAACATGCTATTTAAACAACCACTCCCTCCAACAATAATCTCACTGAAAAAATAATCTGAAATGGAAACATACTGATTTCAAATTTTATTGGAATCACTGGCTCCATCCTAAGAGGGGATTTATTCCTCTATAAAATTTTTCCTTTGAAGTTGACCTGATATAACATGAGACATTCAACCTTCAAGAGACATTCATCATTCAAATTCCAAGATTTGCCCTTAATTGCCTCCTATGCCACGCCACCTTCTGATAAGTGTGTTAAAATTAATGGAATATGTAAGACCATCATAAACCACAAAGTACTACCCTCTCTGCAAACACCATTGTGTACAAAGAACTCTATGTCAGCAACCTGGTATTATGTTTTACTGAGAAAAATGTATTTTTCTGTGGTCTAACTAACTGGTGTCCACATTGCAGGAAGGTGTGCACAGCAACAGTGTATGAGGTAAGCATGAGCAATGGCTCAGAGAAGAATCTGTCCAGTTAACTCCTGGAACAAGTCTAATTCCTTGGCATCTTGGATGCTCTCATGTATAAGGAAGTCATATGAAGTCTGAATAACAGAGTGGTTAAAATATATGTCAATTACTAGAGATAACTGGAATTATGTAGCTTACTGATTTTCTGGATAAACTTATGTTAGTTATTTTTTGAAATGCATATAAATAGCAAACCCAGAAGACCATTGTCGACTTCAACCTTTTTTATAACAAGGTAATAAGCTTCTTTTTTAAAAACAACCCACAACACTGTTGTAACTAATACATTAAAATTTCTCTGAATAAGTCATACAAATATATCCTTCACATGATTAAGTTGTTGATAATACTTTATCTAAAATTCTAATGGTTCACCCATTATAACAAGGCAACAAGGATTTTTTACCCAATAAATTCTCCTTCATACTGTCCCATTTCCTATACTAGTGTTTTCTTCCATTGTTCAGACGTTCGATTCAGTTGTATGATGAATTTACCCTGAATTTTAGAGGTAGGGGCAGAAGAAGTTCCTTCCCTGCCTGCCAGAAAAAACCCCCTTCTTTTTGGAACCCAAAACCTGCATTTTTTAGTTATCCTTCAGAAAATAATTGTTGCTTACTCCAAATTTTGGCATGTATCTGCCCATTCAAGAAGAAACCTCATTTAATACCATATTTTCTTTTTATCAATAATTGTCTCTTATATTACTACTAGCAATAATAACAATGATTATTATTTCCTCTTATTAATATTACTTGGGCTTGAGCAAGAATAGAGGATCAGATACCTTAGACGATTCATAATACTACTGTCAAATCAGTTCATGTGGTAATTATGGGTGTGTCTAAGCTTTTGGGACTCACAAATTGCTCCTTAAACACTGAGGAATTAAGTACCCCCTTTATAGATGTAAATGATCATGACTCCTTCTCTTAGATCCTGACTGGTCTTCACTTCTGATCTTATTGCAATTTTGCTGAAATCACTGTTTTCATTTATACTTATGACACTAAGTTTACTTTTCATAATACAGAAGCTTCCCTAAGAAAGAGCAAAACAAGACTGTATTCTGTTTTTCAATAGAATTAGAAATAAAGAAAGGATAATAAAATCTTTGAGCATTAAGCACTTATCTAAGAGGCTTTTTATTAATGAATGAGTAAATAATAACAATTTTTTTCCAAGATCATTAGTTTACATAGGAGAAGAAAAGATGAAGACTCTATTAATTTAGCGAATTTAATGATTACACAATAAGAGACTAAAGAAAATTACTTCAGATTAGAAATCTAATTCTATTTTTGATTGTTTATGTTTTACAGACTTCAGGTCATTGTAGGCATGTCATAATTTTCATTTTTACAGGTACAGCTTGAGACTAAATGAAAAGGAAAAAACCTCACTGAGCAGGAAATCTAACACTAGAGCCTAGCTAACTGCTTTGATATTTGCAGATCTTAAGGACTTCTAACAATACTGTTAGGTAATATTGTAATATCAATCAGGGTTGGAAACAATACTACATATGGGGATCTTTAGAACCTTTCAATTTTGCCAAAGTTTTTTCAGGCTTTTTTGAAAATTACTTGTTGCAATTCTTTGAAATTCACTGGACTGTATTCCTGTCTACAGCCCCTAAGGAGCCTTCCACTTTGACTGCACTTTGTCTAATCTGTTTTCATGACAGAATAATTTTTTTTTTCATTCCGTAATATGAAATCCATTTAAATTTCAAGTAATACTCTGATCTACTCAGCTTGTTTGCTTATTGGCTATGGCTTCATATATCCAGTATATTGTGGTATAAAACCAGGAAAACCATAGTTCTGATAATTTTTCACTGTCAACATCACTGGTTTAGACAGTTGTGTTGGACTAAGTTATCAAGTAATGTCATCAGAAAATATGAACCACATGGAAGCAAAATCTTGATTTAGGTATCTCTACATACATTTACTACATTCAATGATGAATATTAGCTACTTTATTAAAGAGTAGCCAAAAAGTGGGTACTATCAAATTTCTCTACTTTCTAAATGTGAATGAATTATTTTTATCCATATTTCCTTTTGTCTTCTTTTTCCTTTTATCTTCTCTCGTCACTTCCTTTGCATCCTGTTTCAATGTCTTTTTCCTTTTCTTTTGTTCTTCCCATTTAGATGTTTCTGCCTGCATATCTCTCCCTGTCTTGCATTCCCCAGAATAATTTTTTCTAAAAAAATTCTAGCTTTTTTTTAACCTAAGATGGGCATAATTCATATCAACCATGTCTTCTCTTTCTCGAAAAGTAACAGTTTTATGTCTCTGCTTTGCCTTTTCAGATCCTAAACTTTTTTGAATAGGGCCCATCTTTTAAACTGCAAGAGATTACTCAACAGTGTATCGATCCCAGCAGGAGCCTTTAGACACTAAAGAAATATAAATAATTACAAAGCATTGACATATGCCTGATCTCCAGCAGCTGTGAGCTCTGTAGCAAGAGTGTGATGGTCCTGCTCTTCCACTTGTTACCTCTCCAATCCCACTGGCCAGTCTGCAGTAGGACATAACATTTCTGGACTTGGCTCTTCCTCCTATGCCAGCAGTAGTTGTCAGGCAGTTTCCACAAGATTTGAAGCACAGCTGGGCAAGGACTGCAGACCAGCACATCCAGCAGCTCTGCAGATTTCCCATGCGCAGCTCGTCTGTGCATGATTGTCAGATATGAGTAGAAAAGTGATTTTTGTTTGTCAGCGTTATCATTCTATGAGACATTGACAGTTTGATTTTGAAATTAAATGTAGCACAGACTAGCTTCAATATATGGCTCTTTAGCTGTTATTTTTGGGTCTTTAAGTATTGGCAAAGCGTATACTACGCATGAACCTTGACTCCTGTCTTCAAAATGCAAAAGACATGTTTAATCTTTTAATTCCTAGATTTCACGAGTTTTGAGCTGAAAAGCGTTTTAACTTAGCATCAAAAGCTAATTATTTAGGTGTTTTCACTTTAACCCTTTCACATGAATGACCTGAAAATAAAGGCCAACTCATGAAATTATACACAGGGAATCAAAACAACTAAACTAAAGTTTTTATCCAAAGAGCTAAACAGTAAGTCTTCTGTAATAGCAGTAGCAGAAATTGTGATGTTAGGAGCATTTGTGAACTATAACATTTATCTTCAGGCGTGAAAGTAGTACAATGCAACACTGTACTATACCTAAAACCAACTTTACTTTCCAAATTCATAATTTACTTTCCCTGATATAGACATTAAGCGTTTAGCATGTATAGCTAATAGGTATGAGGCATATCTCAATACAAGTGCAAAAGTAAATGCGTGATAAAAATAGGTGGTATAAAAGTGTATGTATTTCTGTGGACATCTGAGGTACAATGTTGTTAGTAAAAGTATTTAAGTTATATCTAATATTTATCTATGGTAGATATAAAACCAGATCATTATTTATAAATGGAAGTGTAACCCATGATAATAAACAAATAAATTGCATATTTATGAAGTATAACTTAATCTGATTAATATTATTTCACAGGCACAGCTTTTGAAAAATATCTTAGATCTAAACTCAAACTACACAGTCCTGGAAGTAAAGGCTCAGCTTAGATTTTGCACTTTTATTTATTTTGTTTCCAGTAATTTATAAATGCAGCTTATACACTGACTGCTGCTTTTTATTACAAAAGAAGAAGGAGAAAAGCAGAAATACGGTACTGAAATGAATTTACAGATCTGTATTTTGTTGGAAACTGGATGCCACCAAGTAGATTGTTTTTTCCTCAGAAGTGCTTCAGATTTCACTAGGGAACTATTCTTAGCAACAGAGCCCTTGAGGTTTGAACTCAGATATTAAAAATCAGTAGTCTTTTATAGAAATGTTACCCAAGAATCTTCAAAATCCCAGCAGCTTAAAAACAAATAAATTTTGTTCTCTCTTCTAACAGATTTAAACTTTATCCACAAAATTATGGTTCTTTTCTTTTCATAGTTATCAGTCACTTATTATTTATCCATTAAAAGTGAGACTGAATCTTCTCATTTTATCTTTGGGAGTTTAAGCCATGCAATATAGTATGATGTTGTATATTAAAATAAAATCCAAATTAGAAAAAACAGCTTTTAAGGATAATTCCAGAGAGGTCATTAGAACCCTTAGTAACCAAAGTCTTACAGAATGTTTATTATACAAATTAATTTTCTTTGTTGGGAAGTCTGAAAGATTGTTTTATTTTTAACTCTATGTTATGTGGAGACACAATAATTTTCAGTTTATCTAGGTTTATGACTGGTAAACTGAAGAATAGCTATCCAATAAAATTACATGAACGATATTATTAAAACATTCCCATAATATAAAATCATAT
Source organism: Callaeas wilsoni (assembly GCA_013398955.1). NCBI lineage: Eukaryota > Metazoa > Chordata > Aves > Passeriformes > Callaeidae > Callaeas > Callaeas wilsoni. The sequence goes on from VWPU01000905.1 coordinate 346,489, forward strand.
AATCATTTAAGTTGGAAATTGCCTCTAAGACCTACAACTCGATGTTAAATATTTTAAGCTTTTTGCATTTGTATTTCCTTTCAAGAGTCTTCTGCTTTTTTCAGTTGCGCAAAAGTTGTATTAAAAGAATGAATAAAGAAGAGATTACGATTTCTAGAAATACAGAATTTTTTTTTTGTAAATTTGTCTAGGAGAAATAGCAATTTTTCATTAGATCAAACACATGAAAGTATTGACTGAAAAATGCTCTGTCGTAAATAAAATCGTCTTCTGTTTTAACGTTTAGTAACAAACACAGTTGCGGAGTTCGGTGTTGATATGTTGTTTTATATTCTGGAGACTCTGCTAATATATTTAATTTTTAGGTTTCTGTCAGACTATGGTCGCATTTTATGAGATAAAAATCAACAAAAATAGAAAATTTGTCCATACCTTAGCTGCTTATATGTGCATGACAGAAGTACAAATATATGGAAAAGTATCAGAAATATCTCCTTTTGCTACCACAAAATGAATCTTGACTAAAGATAAAGTTGAAAACAGAAGATCTGTAAAAGAGATTGAAGTGAAAGATAACCCATAAAGTGCAGACAAACCCATTCAAAATTAGTTACCACGAAGACAACTGTCAATCCTGTTGCATGACAGAGTGAAAATGAGAAAGGAGCTTTGTCACAGCTACAATCCCTGTGAACATATCAGTATGGCTGGGAACGTTCTCTAGTATCTCTGGCATAGAGTAAATAGGAAAGAAATGAAGGGATATCCTTTCTCCTCTTGCAGATATGAAGAGGCCCTTGTTTTAAAGCACTTACCAGCAGCCCTGGCTAACCAGGGAGGTCCCAGTGGTCTGGAGGTTGGCCAATATGATGCCCATCTGCAAGAAGGGCCAGAAGGAGGATCCAGGGAGCTACAGACCTGTCAGCCTGACCTCAGTGCTGGGAAAGGTCATGGAGAAAATCTTCCTGAGTGCCATCACATGGCATGCGCAGGACAACCAGCGGATCAGGCCCAGCCGGCATGGGTTTATGAAAGGCAGGTCCTGCTTAACCAACCTGATCTCCTTCTTTGATAAGGTGACTCATTTAGTTGATGGGGGAAAGGCTGTGGATGCTGCCTAGGTAAACTTTAGTAAAGCCTTTGACACTACTTCTCACAGCATTCTCCTGGAGAAACTGTCTGCATGTTGTGTGAATGGGTTCTCTCTTCTTTGGGTAAAAAACTGGCTGGATAGCCAGGCTCAGAGTGATGGTGAATGCAGTTAGATTCATCTGGAGCCCATTCACTCGCGGTGTTCCCCAGGATGCAGTGTTAGAAGCATTCTTTATTAACATCTTTATTGATGACATGCATAAGGGGACCGAGTCAACCCTCCGTAAGTTCACAGATAACACCAAGTTGGTCAAGAGTGTTGATCTGCTGAAGGGCAGAGAGGCTCTGCAGAAGTATCTGGACAGGCTGGATCAACGGGCTGAGGCCAGTTGCAGGAAGTTCAACAATGTAAAGCACCAGGTCCTGCATTTGGGTTGCAACAACCTCAGGCAGTGCTATAGGCTGGGGAAAGAGTGGGTGGAAAGCTGCCCAGTGGAAAAGGACCTGGGATTTCACATATGGCTGGATATAATCTTGCAGTGTGCCCAGGTGACCAAGACAGCCAGTGACTTCCTGACTTGAATCAGCAATAGTGTGGCCAGCAAGACTAGGGTAGTGATTGTCCCTTTGTACTGGGCACAGGTGAGGCGACACCTCAAATCTTGTGTCCAGTTTTGGGCCCCTCTCTACAAGAAAGACCTTGAGGAGCTGGAGTGTGTCCAGGGAAGTGTAACAGAGCTCGTGAAGGGTCTGGAGTAAAATTCTGATGAGGAGCAGCTGAGGGAGCTGAGGTTGTCTAGCCTGGAGAAAAGGAGGCTCAAGGGAGACCTTATGACTTTCTACAAGTACCTAAAAGCAGGTTGTGGCCAGGTGTGGGGTTGGTCTCTTCTCCCAGTCAGCTAGTGACAGGACAAGAAGAAATGGCCTCAGGCTGCAGAAGGAGAGGTTTAGATCGGATATTAGGAAAAAACTTCTTAATCAAAAGGATTATCAGGCATTGGAACAGACTTCCCAGGGAAATGATTGAATCACTACCTTTGAAGGTATTTAAAGAATGTGTATATGCTACACTTAGGGACATGCTTTTAGTGATGGGTTCAGCAATGTTAGGTTAATGTTTGGACACAATGATCTTAGACTTCTTTTCCAACCTGAATTATTCTATTACTCTGTAGTATGCAATTTGGAGCTTTTTGCTAATTTTGTAATACATTATTCATGTGGAGTCACTGTGAAGGTAAAGGTGAAATTAAAAAGAGGTAATTAATATACCCTTTGCAAATATCTGAGGTGATTCTGGATATTTCTGTGGAAAAAAAAAAAAAAAAACACACAAAAAAGACTTTTTGTGTGCTTATTTTTGCCTGCATCTATAGGACTTTGTAGTGAAACCTCTCCCCAAACCCAAAAAGCTCTCTCATCCACACAAGCAGCAGAGGCTGCTGTAGGAAGACATCAAGATTGGCTCTCAGATATGTAAGAGCACCATGGCTGTGTCTAGAAAGAAGCCCTACATCTTGCACACGCTGTCACCTAGACTTTCTCCAGCAGATGCTTGCTGCAAAAACTTGGTCTCCAGAGCAATCAGAGTCAGCCTAGATATTTATCTAATTTCTGGGCCACTCTTTTGTATTTACCTTCCCTGTATCCTTTTGGGTATGATTCTAGCTTTGATCCATTTAAAATCAGTGTAGATGTGTTGTCTGGGATGTGCCATTAGTTCTGTTACAGTCATTTCTCTTTCACTACACTCTCCTTCACAGGTTTGAACTTCATCTAGATCCCTTTCTTGCTCAAGTGTTTTGTATGCATTCTAAAAATTTAAAGCTCCTAAGCTCTACTCTGTCCTACACATTGTACATCATGTTACATCCGTATTTCCCCAAACCTTTTTCTGAATTATCAGCTTTGTTATGAAGCCCACTAGTGAAATACTTGGATAAACTGATAACAAAGCACAGATATTGGATCCATTCTGTGGATCTTTTTCCAACTAGCTTTCTTAACTCCCTCTCTTTATCACTGCTATGATCAGTTTTAGAGGTATAAAAGTAATTTTGAAAATTAAACTGTGCATGTTTGATATATGTATAGTCTAAATGTACAGAAGTGCAAAAGAACCTAATGAGAAGGTATTAGGGAATAGAAAATAGCCCTAAACACATAGTCAACAAAGCTTGAGAGAAGATTTTTTTCAAAACATACAGAACATTTCTTAGGTGTTTCATAACTTCTCAGAAAGATCTATCTATATCTCTCTCAATATGAGTGCATAAAATATAGGTATAACTTTCAAAATTAAAGTTCAAGTTTATTTATATAAATAATTTTGTTTACACAAGCTGTCAGAGCAACAGGACTACAACTGCAAAATGAATTTCCCTTGCCACCATCTAGCTTGTCATTAATGGGTGTACACCATCAAACCGACATGGCTCTTAAGATGCACTAACACAATATATCATCAAAATTGTACTGCTTGTTCTGTATGTTACAGATAACTTAGGTTATTTAAATATGCAGTTGTAGTTGAGAATACTGCTAAATCTCAAAAAAATGCACTAGTATGCTTCAATATGTGACTATTCATTTTCCAATGTATTATTTTTTATTTTTATTAATTATTCAATGTATTATTAATCTTTTTTTTCATTCTTCATTTCAAGAGTGTTTAGAGATGTTGATTAAATTGTATAATTTTCTTTCTCATATATGACAAATGTGATTTGAAGCTAACAGTGTCAAGTTATGTTTCCAGTTTAAACCTTTGTTCAAAAAACTGTTCATGAAATTTTACATTGTATTACATTATTACAAGACATTACTTTTAGTAACAGTGATATCTGTCAAAGTGAATCTACCACAGAATGCATTATTGATTAGGGTTTAGTGAAAAATTTGCAACAATGGATTTATTAAAATAATTTAGCCTATTGTCTGCATGTGGAATAGCTTCTAGCAAAGAAATAAACAAGAAAACTATAATATACTTGAATAAATTTAGAAACATTCAAATGATCTATTTTCAGGCTTTGCTTTTTATTTTGTTTAATTTGTATCATTGTCTGCAGCTTGCATGTTCATGAACCGTTTGTTTTGAACATCTAAAATAATAACTTACTGGTTATTTATTTCTAAAGTGTCAGCTATACCACTTTTTTATTATTATTTTTTTATTTTTATTCTTCCTTAGACCAAGGCAGAAAGAATTTTCTAGGACCAGTAAAGCTTTTGCAACTATTTGTCTAAAACCCTGGCTTTGCAAATATTTGCTTGCATCTTTGAAATTTGCTTTCCTCTAATGCTCTTGCCAGTAAAACTCAATACTTCAAACATTCCTGCAGAAAGATCACCAAAGGGTTGCACGTATTGTCAAAGCAAATTCACTCAAAGGTTGGTTGAAAATCTTGCACTGTATTTGCTCAGCTGTGCTAAAAGAACAACTCATTCAAGCTGTTCTCAAGGCATCCCCTAAGAAAATCCAAGACTGGAAAAGTGGTTTTACATTTGACAATTTTTTATTTGTGTATTCATGATTTAAGACAAAGTTTTATGAATATGCACTTCAAATTTACTTTTTGTTTAGAAAGAAACCATTTTGTAGAACTCTGATGTTATTTTTTAAAAATATCATTTGCTTAATAGCCCTAAGAACTATCTAAAGGCCGACAAAGCAATATCTGGAATATTCTGAAGCTCTTTTTTTCTGGTGGAAATGAAAGGATGTCTAACCTTTCAATGTTTGTTCCCTATTCTCCTAATTGATAGTCCACACTTCTTAGGGTTTTTATGTTGCTACACTGCACTTCTGCAGATTTCATTATTTGTGTATAAAAACTTGTCCCCACTGAAATAATGATAAGATCACACTGGGACTATAATAAAAAATAGAAAAAAAAACCCCTCATCCTGCATATTCATTAAATGACTTTAGGATGAGCATGAATGTGATGATATTAGGGAAAAACCAGTAGCCTAGCAAATTAAACTGCTTTTTAACAAAATGAAAATTTTAACTTATTTGTACAATAATTTTAATTCATAAGTACCATATCCCATTTGACATCTAATTACGAGAGGAAAACCAGGAATCTTAGAATACACTTAAACTCACATCAAAATTTCTAATTTATATGCTGTGCTGATTTTGTTCTAAAATGGTATAAAAACCAAAGTTTTTCTGTTGGCACAAAAAAATTTTCTAATATGTGAAATATTCTATGTTAGATACAGGAAATGCATAAAACTAAATGCAGAAATGTAAATATGGATTGCTTTTATGCTCCCAGAGTTTAAAAATTGTTTTGTTAAGAAAAAATATTTAGTGTAAATGAGAGAAGAGATTTTATGGAAGACTTGCACCTCTCCAAAGTAGCATAATTTAATTATTTAGTTGTATCAATGACTTTGAAAAGCACTTATTCCTTTGATAAGAACATTTTAGAATTTTTCATTTTTCTGAACAAGGCCAAACATATTATCAACAGCATAGCATCAATTTATTTTATAAAGTTATGCTTTAAAAACAGTAAAAAACTCAAAAGTAGCATTTCTTTAAACTTTTTAGGATAACTTCGCAAGACACAAATATTCTCCTGTGATAATGTGTATCTGCAGTTGGTGCTATAAAAATTATTAGAAAATCCTACTTTAGCTACTTCTGCCACAGCCTTAAGATTATTCAAGTGTTGATTTTCTTGAATGTTAATAAGAAGGAGAGATATGTGACAATGATGCTGTTTTTTCCTTCTTTAGTATGTGAAAGCAGTTAGTAGTGAAGCAATAAACTCAGATTTTTTTATCTGAAGTCTGAGAGATTCAGAGGACATGCTAACAAAGACTGAATAGTGAAATATAATGACAGAAAAATTCTGAAGAATTTCATAAACAGTAGGGACTTAAAGAGCTGGATAAATATTTATAAAGTACAAAGTTGAAAACTGCAGTCACTGAAATTCAACAGAAATTTCCTGTCACAGTTTTTCATGATAAGCCTTTATATATTCAGAGTGTTTCTCACACCTGAGATCTAAACAATAAAAGATTTTTTCTTCTCTCTGCAGAGTTTTTCTTCTCACCACCTGAAAGCCAGAAATAGCAGTTAAAATATTACAGAATATCAATTTTTCCTTCAGTATCCATCAATTTCTATAGATATAATCCTCTGTAATATGTTTCTATTATTACATGGCAAAAATGTTTTCATTTACAATATGACATACAGAAAACATTAGAAGGGACTCAATTTATTCAAAGTGAAAACCATGTTTGAAAGTAATTCTGAGAAGAAATTAAGTGATTCTGAAGGCAGTGTTGCCGATCTGAATGCATGACTCAGTGTTTTCTAGGCCAACACTTAATCTATAGGAAAATAGACCATCATATGCCCAGAAATTCTGTCTGGAAACATAATCAAGGCTGAGACCATTCCTTCTCATACTTACCAATATGAGGATTTTTGTATGTTTCAACGATGACTAGGTTTTGATTTCTCATAAAAATATTATGTACAAGGTACAAAAAAACCTCATAAGCAATCAGGAGTTTTTATTTTTGCTACATTTGTTCTGTAAAGTAAAGAGTAAAGATATAGTAGAGTAAAGATAAAGTAAAGGGAGTAAAGATAAAAGAGTAAAAACCTCCTGCCTCCAATCCAAGTTGATATCAGGAACAGGTACATTTAACAGAGAGTTAATATTCAAATATTGCATTCTTCAAGCTCAAAACTGGAATATGCCAAAGTGCAGGCAGTCAGCCAAAAGTGCCAGAATATCTGCATGGATGAAAGGTTAATCTCAAAGACAAAAGGACACTGGCAGAAGGTGGAAGAGTTAAAAGAAAGTATAGGTAATCTGGAAGGAATGCAGAAACACTCTTGGAGCGTCCATGGACACCGCTAGGAAAAGCTAAATCTTAACTTGAATTCAGTAAGGGACATCAAAGGGAAACATATATAGAAGGACTTCGGGAAATACAAAGGTGACAAGAGGAAGACTAAAGAAAATATCTTTAGGTCCTGATGATACAAGACGTGGGCAAAGCTGAAGTCCTGAACACCTTCTTCACCTCAGACTTTGCTGGAAAGATCTGCCTTCAGAAATACCAGGCCACAGAGGCCAAGAAGAAAGTGTGGAGCCAGAAAATTTTAACCCGTGGTGGAAGAGGATAAGGTTAGAGAACATTTTAAAAATTGGACATATGTAAACCCATAGGTCCCAACAGCATACTCTCTTAACGGTTGAGGGATTTGTCAGCCCATAGGGCTGTTGTCATTTTGAGGTCAGTCTATCATCTCTGAACAGTCATGATGACTGGGAGAAGTTCCTGGTCATTGGAAGAGAGCAAATTCCACTCCTACCTTCAAGAAGGGCAAGAGGAGATCTCATAGAACTTCAGGCCAATCAACCTGACTTCATTCCTGGGAAAGTGATGGAGCAGCTAATACCAGAAACCACTTGAAGGCACAAGGACGAGAAAGTCATCAGGAGTTGTCAGCATGCCTTCACCAGGAGGAAGTCATACTTGATGAACCAGACAGCGTTCTACAATGAAACAATTGGCCTGATAGATGAGAGAAGATCAGTGATTGTTATCTACCTGGACTTCATTAATGTTTTTGATACTGTCTCCCATAATATCCTCAGAGAATTTGATGAGGACAAGAGATGAGTCACTTAGAAATTTAAGGGACTGGAGCATCCTTCATATGAGGAAAGGCTGTGAGACCTGGGACTCTAGAGAAAAAAGGCTCAGGGAGTCTCATCAACATGTACAAATATTTGACATCTGGAGTGTATAATGAACACTAAACCAGACTCTTTTTGGTGTTGCCTAGTGATGGGACAAAAAGCACTGTACACAAACTAGAACCCAGGAGGCTCCCTGTAAGTGTCAGGAAGCACTTTTTCACTGTGAGGCTGACAGAGTTTGGCACAGACTACCCACATATTTCATGAACTCTCCCTCCTTGAAGATATTCAAAAGCTGTATGAACATGGTTGTGTGTAAGAGGCCTCTTGGTGTCCCTGCTTGAGGTACAAGATTGGACCAGGTAATCTCCAGATGTCCCTTCCAACCTCAGCCATTCTATGATTCCTTGACACCTCAGCGTATCCAGACAGTGTGCAGTGCACCCCTGTAGTACATGCCTGTTCATAACTTTTCAGAACATATTGCTACTAAAGCATAGTGATGGTCACTAACAAACTGAGTAAGTCCTTTGCGCTGCTGAAGACAGCCTATGCCTTGTTAAGTTCAGATCTACAAGAAAATAAAGAATTACAGAGGCGAGATCTCTGAAAGAGGCCCAATGGTTCTGATAGAGTTATTAAACTATTTACTGCTGAAGTATTTCTATTCATTCTGGCTTAGTGTTTTGGATTTTATAAAAGAAGAATCAGCATTATACAATTTCAAGATGATATATAATAATAACTACTACGCGTAATAGCAGTCTACATAGTATAGCAAAGAAGAGGTGAAGACAAAGATGTCTTTCAGAAATCGTCATGATCTCTTGATAATATTAGGGCCGTTTCAACCTGTGGCAATGTTTAGCACAGCCTCAAGGATGCTCTAAAATCCACTGGTTTGTAAATGCCTCCTGGGGCAATTATGCTAAGAACAGTCAAGCCATGCCCTTGGCACTCGACATGCAGGAAGGCCAGAAGATGATAAGGGTAAGATAAAACCAAAGATCAAACAGACAACATTGTAGTCTTCCGAGAAATTGTTCATCTATATCAGAAGAAGGAGTACTGAAAGAAAGTTAGCAAATCTGTCAGAGAACTAGTGGAAGGAAAAAAAACATTAAGGAAGAACACAACATCAAGAAGACGCTTTTTTTTTTTTTTTTGTAGTCTTTACCACATGCTGTGATTAAGGAGTTGATTATTCTGGACTTCCTTTCTAATAATAAAGAATATCAAAGAATTAAAAAAAAGAGCTTTGATACTAATTGATAAATGCATTATCAAACCTTGCTAAATTTTCTTTTTATTTAGCTTCTGCACAAGCTGAGGGAAGAGTCTGTTCAGCTGCTAAAATTTTTCAATTTCATGTTAAAATCAATTAATACCCCAAAAGAGTGAAATTAGTGCTGTAAGTGTATTTTAAAATGTTGTTAAGCATGATCTAGGCAGCCAGAGATGTAAAACACTACTTACATACCTGTTTAAATTGTTTGAAATCATCTTTGATAAAAATTAAATTACTGGGAAATGTGGAAAGTAATTGTATTGATATATGTGTTCTTTTCTGCACAAGGGGAAAGTCATGCTTCAATAATCTGATGTCATTCTTTGAATGCAAATTGCTTTTTTATAGGATTAACTTTGTTTAATAATGTTACTTATTTGTTTACAATTTGAAAATTCTGACAATAGTATTTTCATAAAGAGAAAAATAAAATTAAATAAATCAAAATTAAGAGCTCTGAAGGTAACTGGAAGACAAGTAGAGCAAGTACTCTTTTCGCATGTACCTCTGCAGGTAGACCTTTCACACACAGTATAGTGAACTAAGGATGCAGGAAGAATTAGCAGGCAAAATTTACATGTCCTGTGAAAATCTCCTAGCTAGTAAAACAAGAAAAGCTTTTCCATTAATCTGTATTTAGTGAGCAGTCTTGTGTTTTACACAAAGCTGAATTCTCACAGGAAGGTTCTAAGGAGGTTTAATACAGAAAACCCTATTCTTCTTGGAAGAAGATTCTTCTTTGACTTAAACTTCAGACAGAGTGATATGAAACTGGATTGTTTGGAAAATAATAAACTTCAAATATATGGACTGCTGATGCAAAAGTAATGCAGATATCCCACAACACATTGGATAAAGTTGGCTACTGCTACTGACATTTCTCCTTATGAAAATTCAGTATTTTTCTCACACATTTAGGCCTCAGAATACCTGTTGAAAATGATATACTGAAGTTTGATGATCTTTTCAGGCAGATAAAAATGTTACATTTGTCTAAAAGTATCTTTTCTACATTTACTTGTGAGACTATAACACAGCCCCATGTGTTTCCTGACAGAAAAAAGTGTACTTATTCTCCTGCATCCATAGATACAATGGAATGTTAGATATTATTTTTTAATTCATGCTGCTGGTCCAGTTGTAATTTTTTCTCTTTTTGACATCACTATTATATTTTTTAAATTTAAATAAAAATTATTTTAATAAGATTATTTTTAATGATAATTTTCTTCTTTTTTTGCCATTGTTTGCCATCTGTTCACTGTACGATGAAGCCGCAGATTTTAAGGTGCTTTTTAATCTGTCTCTGGCCCCAGCTGCTATTTTCATAAAAGAAGGTCGTACCTGTCTTTATCCACCAGATTAAACTAAGCACATTTAACATGCATTACTTAACAATTATTATTTTGGTGTTTTAAAAATTTTTTATCCATTAAGATGAAGTTATTTGATAAAAATAAAAAAGGTTTAAGCAGAAAGCAGGGAGCATAATTAACATTCACTATTTCTAATTTCACATGTATTGCTCATACTACCTGTGTTAATAAAATCTAGAACAAATATGTTTGACGGAAAGCGTTATCATCAATGTATCTTTTTGTGCCTTTTTCTAATCTATATTTACCTAATATCTCTTGGGGATATTCACTTTTCCATTAGAGTCTAATTTTCATGGACCAGGCAAATAACATTTTACAAATTTGTGGTATTTATCATATTATCACACTATTATTATTATTGTCATGTAACCCAGAATGGCACTGCTAACCAATATCAGTTCTATCAAAGAGCTCAAATATTTTACTTAACAGAAATATCATGTATTTTGCTTTCTTTTTAATCAGGATTATGATTTTAGCACTCATCTTGAAAGTTTTTCAAGTAACACCAAATGTCCCTCTTTTTCTATCCATTTCTACACATTAACTAAATCTTTTGAGACCTAATGGTTAACTTTTTTCAAGGGTTAGTAATTGTCACATTGATCTTCTCATTTTGGCAACCAGTTCACCTTATCTAATGCAAATATTGATCTAACACTATCACTCCGTAGCAAATTTAAAGTTTTGGGGCAAAATCTTCTTTACTTCTGACTGGGTCATTTATTTTTTGAAAAAGTATCTACAAAAGATACAGCACACGCAGGAGCTGAAAGGAAAGGAGAGAACTGAAAACTTTTAATGGGAATCCAAACCTTCTAGTGAGAGGTTGGACAGGTCATCTCCCTTAACAAGACAGATAGGAAGTATTCATTTCTTTTAAACTGACATTGGCAAGGACAAAATGTGAAATAGCTTTATTAAAAGAAAGAACTTGAACTCCCACAAAGGGAGTCATTAAAAACAAGTCTGTGATACAATGATAGTAGTTAAACACAGTACAATTGGCATTATAATTCCTAGCAGAAGTCTACTGACTATAGTCAGATATATGATGTCATTTCCTAAAATTAAATTACAACACTCTTCTGTTAATTATTAAGCTTATAGGACCTTGCCCCACTATGCCCGACTGCTCTAATGGCATTTACAAGAAACATCTCCAAAAATATGAAAGAGGCTTTAGAACTTACACATTAAATAACAGACATTTTTAATCTATGCAAAGGTTTAAAAAAAAAGCTCAGTATTTCTGTAATTATTCACAGCCTTACAAATTGTGAGATATTTCTTATCTATTTCACATGTTTTTAGTGGAATTCCTTTAAAAGAGAATCAGAGAAGATCTAGGAATAATGTCTGTTTGTTGCAAAAATCTCAACCATTTCACAAAATTGCAGCTTTTCCACCATTGCTATATACACATGTAAAGATGCTGATGCAGATAGGGAGATAATTTTGTTTTAATTTTAGAAGATAATGGAGTTCTACATCCTGGCTTCATCAGGTCCAAATGTATTTTACTTTTACAGGTATATTAGCAAAGACAGCAATCAGATTAAGGGCAGCCTATTAATATTGCTTCCAGATAATAATCAGGTGAATTTATATTTCATATTATATGAAATTTCCTCGAGGCAATTCCTTGTGTTTCTTTCAAGTGTCTGTCTTGAATCCCGGGTAGCATTGTTATCCAACACAACTGTCTTTAGGAAAGAATTGCTCCTCTGGGCACTTCAATATATGTGGTGTCACTCAAATGTCACTCAGAGATTACAAAAGCTGACAAACATATGTGAACCCACAGACCACAAAGATCCGCAATTATTATCTTGTCATTTGTCTTTATGCCTTTTTACATGAGTTTCCCTCTAACTTTTGGGAAAAATATTTTTTCAGCCATCATGGAGACACAATGGAACAAACATTAGAAGCAGAGAGCACAGACTGGAATGAATAGCAGGAGTTCAGATAAACAGTAAACTCTTCAAGGAGAAAAGTCCAAATATATTTTTTATGCTTATAAAAATGCTGATGGACTACTTTGAAGACCAAATTTAAGCTAAAAAGTCATTGACTGCCATTGCAACCAAAAATTCTATGATCATCATCTTCCATAAAACTGACCCACTGCTTTAGTATTTCTCTGGGGTTTTATCCTATCCATGAAGATGAGACTTCACCAGTGAATTTCCTGGGAAACTATCCTAAAATAATGCTGCTATCAGGGGAAAATACTTTTATATTTATCTCATCGTTTTCTTTCTTCATAGCAGCTCATACTGCAGAAATTGTTCAGAGCAAGGAATCAGGCAGGAAGTAGAAATTTCTAGGTTGAAAAGCCTTGTATTCATGTTGAAGGGAGCTTCAAAGGATCTGAAATAGGAAACTTGCAGAATAGCTCCAAAGCCATAGCAAAACATTTTAAAATATTCCTATTGCAAATGTACAAGTTATATGTTTAATATATTTTTGGTGCTCAGAGTACTGAAAGCTGACCATGTGCCTACTATTACTTGCAGCTCTGGTGTCTCCATCCACTAAGGAGCATAGTAAAACTAAAATGAGACAAAGAGGTAGGGAATGATCAAAGAGAGAAGTACTTCTGTAGAAGAGGATATTAGATTAGGGATCTTTAGCTTAGAGAAAAAAGACCCAAAGGGATATGTTCTTGATGTATAAAATAATAAAAGCCATGAATAAGGAGGCTAGGGAGCAATTAGGCACTATTTTTGTAAAAGAAGAACAAGGGGCACTAAATGAAATTATCATCCAGAAATTTTTCAGCAAACAAAGGGAAGTGCTTTTTCACACACTGCATAATTAAATTGTAGAACTCATTGCCACAGGATGTTGTGGAGGCCAAAGATATAAATGGATTCCAAAAGGGATTAGAAATATGAAAGGAGATCCATCAAAACCAGCAACAAAAAACCCCAACCAACCAATTGCCCAACCAACAACAAAAAGAGATGGTATTCAGAAAATACCTCTACATTGCAGTGCCAGAAACTGTAACTCTCTATTTGCCCTGTTCATATACTCTGCTTTTCCCAGGCCGCTGTTTCTGACATCTGTCAAGAAAAAGGGGGACACGTAGTCTGTTCATACTGAATGGATAGGCTTTTATGGACATGCTTGTCTGGAAACACTTGAATGGAGGAAGCAGGAGGATATCTTTGATTTAAAACGTTTTCTTACACCACCAGAGGTCCCTGCCAGAGAATCTATCAGGTCTCTGTCAGATGCAAGAATCTGGCATATAGTGTGGCTGTTTATATTACAACAAAACAAGCAGATACCTATGTGCCCTGATTTTTGGGCCAGATTTTCTTACCAAAACTCACTTTACTTAAGGATGTTATGGCCAAGATGGTAATATGGCTGAACAATACAAATCTTATTTGCAATGTCTGAAAGATCAGGATCCTCTGAGGAAAACCAAAAGTTTCTCTAAACACACAAAAATGTTCTGAATGTTTTTTCAACAAGAAAGAAGTATAGAACTTAAAGAAATATTTAACTGCTAAGTCAGTGCTTTGAAGTACTCCTATTTGAACCAAAACTCATTGTAGTGCTTTGCAGTCTTTTGGCCTCCTTCAGCAGATTTTTGATCAAATCAGCAGCAATGATAAGCATTGCTACAGCTTAAACAGCCACTTCAGGATCAGTTAGAGCTACTTTTGTCATCTGATAAAAACAGATTTCTTTACAGATTAATTTTCAGCACCTCCACACCTTCTCTCTGAACTCATTTACATTTTAAGATTCCCCAAAAAAATCTAGAAAAAAGGCTACTTAATCTATTTTTTTAAAATGATACAGGAATAAGACTATGTTTGTTCCTAAGAAAACCCAAAACAACCCTTCTGCACTTTATAATATCCAAGATCTTGACTTAAACAAACTGATAATATTAACAAAACCTAAAATTGTACTGTTGTTCAGTAATTTCTTAAAATGGACTTGGGATTTTTCATCCTGGACTGTAGTCCTCACAGGCTCGAGTGGACATATACGGAGCTCTCTCACGAGTGTTTTCTCCTATCCAGCCCTTACTCCAAATATTACTTATAACTTCTGACTTTATATAGAAGTAATTACATAACTCTCCTTGGAAGACATGGCAGGCGGGCAAGACCATTAAATAAATTAATCATAGGACTGGTAGTTGAAGACAGAGCTACCAATTTAGCATTTGTCCATTCATTGACACAAAATTCTTCTGGTTTCAAAGCAGATGACTTTTGTATCAACAAAATTCTGAGCAATTTCATCATCAAAATAACCTATTAGTCAGCCTCTGTCACTGGACTCTCAAAACAACAAGCAGATTTTACAAGTAACCAGAGAAGGCAATCATAATTTTTGTTTTATGAACATCAGCTAAAACTCATAAATGAGAGGTTAGATACCAGCTAATTTAATCTACCTAAATGGAAGGCAGAGTATTGTATAGCTATAATAGATGAGAAATATCTGAAATGCTCAATTTCATCTTGCAAGGATATCAAAGGTACCAGTTAAAGAAGAAGATCTGAAATTATTTAAAATTATAATACCTGCCAGTTGATTTTATGTGAGCCTGTTTTACTGATTAAGTACCATTACATACATTTAGCAATTGAAAACAAAACCATGCAGACTACCCTCAAAGAATGTAGGCCATGTCTATCTCTCCTCAGCTCATACCTTTGTGCAGATTCATTACACATTTGCTCTCTTCCTCTGTGACATTTTTATCACTGTTAAGTAAGATTCTGTTTGAAATACAGTGAGTAGATTCATGAGTTAGAGCTGGACTTTGACAAAGACAAACTTTGTAATCTGCACATTAGAATTCCCCCACACTATTCCTGAGGAAGCCTCAGCACAAGTAAGCTATGTAGAACAAACTTGCAGAAGATTCTACAGCACAAGACAACTGGAAAAATTCAAACATATGTCTGCTTCATATTCTCTGAACTAAAGCTAATAATCAGTAAACTACTTGAACATTGCCAAACAACAGATAAGGACGTTAAAAAAACAGTCTATACTGTGTACTTTTAAGGATAGGAATTGATGCTATGGGTGAATAGTGCTGTTTTGGGGGATTAAACGTGTGTGAATACACATAAGTGAAGAGTGTCACAAATAGTTATGACATTCCATTGAATTTTGCAGAAAGGCATTACAGAGAAAGAGGAGACAGATTTCCCATGAAGGCAACAATTCTTGTGGGTGGAGAAATTTGCTACTGTATTTTGTAGCCACCAAAAGCAGGTTTAGAGATTACTTCAAAAGCCCTTCTCACTGTGTCAAATAGCTTTACTGCTGGATTTGTTGCCTGCTTTTCCACAGCTATCAGAAATCCTTCTGTATCACCCTTCTTTTTGACCTTAAACTCTTGGTGATCTCTGGCTGCCTGAATAAATTAATACACAGTCAAATCAAAGAGCTTCCACATTTTTTTTAATGAGGGCATCAGCCTCCTGGTGCAAATTAGACAGGGGTCATAATGTTTCCCAAGCTATACAAAGTGCTGTTCAGAAACAATTGAAATAATTTTTTTCTAATGTATCATTGCATGCAGTCACTTTGCCAGAAAAAGAAAGATTTGTTTTTTTCTATGAGGCATATGGTGATGGAGGGAAACTTATAGGAGAGGCAGAGGTCCTTGAAAGTATTTTTACTGACAAATTCTGATGTTGCACAGGAAATTCTTAAGTCACTTTCCTATCTTTTCTTATATAGCTTCGAGTTTGTGATTTGGGTTTGGGGTTTTTTTTTGCATTTATGCAAAGGTTTTTGCCATACCTTTATTGCTTAGTTTTACCAGAAGCATTACTGAATCTAAGATATTTTAGCAGTCAGAGAGTGATTTTGTATTCCTATGTAGGACTTAAATTTATATTGCTTGTGATCTTGGGCTTTAAAATATGCACTATAAAGAGAAAGAAGTGTTAGGCTACAGTATTTTTAGTCAGATGCTTAGGCACCTTCTAGTTGGTTTTGTCACAATTTTCTTAATTTTTTGAGTTATACTAATAAAATCCTACCTATAATTTTGGATGTATATAGCAAACATAATGAATAGAAATCTATATCACTTGAGAAGAAAAAGAAAAAAATAAGGAAAAAGGGACACAATAAAAAAAATAGAATTATTGTGACAGAAAAAGTAACAGTCCTTTAAAGGATGAAGTCTAGAGATTAACTTTTTGTCTTTTCCTATCTCATAAGTGAGTAAGACTGCCAATCTTCCCTTCACAACTATTACACACTGGATTTAAAGGTAAGATACATTATTCCTTTAGGCATTTGGAGAATCATGTAAAATACTTATGTAGAGTTTTGCCTTGGGTCTTTCATGTCTTATATTACAACAAAATCCAGAGCTACTCTGAGGTACTGATTATATCCACTATTAAACAATCTGCAGACCTGGCTAGATTGAAACATTAATTTCACCAACATCCATGACCTGAGAGATAGTAATCAGCAAATAGGCAAATTATTCACTTTGCTTTTATGGAACATAGCGTATTTAATTTACAGTTGAAAACACACTTAGAAAGTACATTAGTGAGAGCAACTTCTTGATTACTTTCTTCATGGTAATAGTAACTGTAAGACTCTGTGTTGACTTGAGCTCTTCAATGTGTCTGCTTTGAAAGTCTGCTTGGGAAACAGGCATACACATGTTCTCTAAACTCAAGAACCATCAGAGTGTATAAGCCTGAAGAGACAGTGGGCAAGCTCCCAGCTATAAAACTGCTGAATGCTAGCTGCTTTTCACCAGCAAAGTGAAGTTACAGTGATAAAGCAATCCTGAACACAGAAATATCTATAGGAGTCAGTGGGAGGTTTGGAACTATACAACACAAAACTTGCACTCACAGTGAAATACACCCTCACTGCAGCTAGATTTTGTGTCTCTGAACTTGGCTAGTATATGGCAGCAACACAGAATTTTCTTCAGCAGGAACCAAAACCGTGTGACGATAATTAAATGGAATCAAACTATTATATTTTTTTTATTTCCACAAAAATCAAACTATCCACAAACCCACTTAGATGAATTATGCAGTAGACATATTGGGTAGGATACTTCAGCTTGCTCTCATTCAGAGGCCTCTTTGAAAGGCAGATGGCAGAACAGTGTGATGAATACTTTTGTTTCTCTATTTAGAATCATGATTTCAAGTATCACTACAATTCAGTCTTTGTGTTCCTAATGTCTACTTCATTTTTCTCTTTCTTTTGAAGAAACATGAAATTTCATTTGACATATAAGGAACTAGTGTGTCTAAACACTGTGCTATTTTAATTTCTGTGCCATTAAACTCTATCTTAATCTTCAAGCAGATGAAATAATATGAAGCTGCTGGACACATTTTTGGGAGAGAAAATGAAATTAGATGTACAAGAGGCAGTTATTCAGAAATAATATAATTTCACTAGAATGTAAGTAGATGTAGAGATACAGTGATAGAAGGAATAAAAAGCAACTGTATAAGCCTAATCTTAATTATCCCATATACTCAATGGCAAAGGTTTTCCAATGTGTGGGTTAACACAAAAATAGACACAAGGCTCACAAGGTCTTCCTGAGGATATGGAAAAGAGACCAAAGCTTGACTTGCCCTAAATATCCATGACATAGATTTTCATATGAAACAAATACTACTGGCCTTGAATAATTAATCAAAGCCAATTTGTTATATAACCAAACATAAATGCAGATTGTAATGAGCCATTTAAGGAAATGTGCTTACATCGCCTTTAAAAGAAAGTACTTACATTGCCACATAAAAAATGTTAGAGAGAACATGTAGGAGTACAAAATCCCACGGAGAAATTATAGGGCTTTTAATATAACACTATTTAACTAAGTGATATGAAAAGAAGCATAGGAAAAATATGGACTATGTAAATGGTGACGATTGAGACAAGGATTTTTAATTAGAATTTGAATAAACAAAATGAAGGAATTGAAAATGTAGGCTGGAAAAAGTAATACCTTTTATTTGGTCATTTATATTACTCCATCATCATAATGTTCAATTTTCAGAGCTAATTTTCCTAAGAAGGAAGTGTAAATGGAACATAAGTATCATCATTAGGCAAAAAGTAAAGCAGCGGAGCTTCAAGTGGGAAAGATGCACGTCTGTTTACACATTTAGATAAATATGTGTTATTTCAAAACTCAATATTACATTTTGGAGTACATTTTTCATTGCTTTAATAAGTAGACCTTGTACAGAGAGCCTTTGCCATATATTGGAGAGAGGGAAGGACGTTCTCTTCCACAGCTCAAATAACTCCTGTATTTTCCCAGCTTTCCCCAGAATTTCCCCATGAAATGCCATCAAGAATATCAGTTCTGTGCATTGTTCACTTGACAAATCACTTTACACAACTTGTCTTTTTCCCCACTCTTGTTTTGCTGTTTGAAGGAGGGCACTGAACCTTCTAGGCAATATATTTAATTTTTTAATTTAAGTTTTCTGATTTTTTAAAAAATTTGTTGTAATGAGAGTTTGAATTATTTCCATAAATTTAATGTGAGTATTTTGTAAATTTTTTCTTCCCTCCAAACCTCCACCCTGCCCTTTGCCCAAAACCATCACATGATAGGGAAAATTCAGTCATACAAACAGCAATTAAACGATTGAGTAGTAAAAATAACAAGTAGAATGGTGGGTAGAGTTCCTTTAATTTGAATTACTAAACATCCACTTTGTTTCCCTATTTATCAAGTTTAACAAATATTTCTAGCAATAAATATTTCATATCTGCTTTTATGACGGCTCAAGAAAGAAATCCAGTAAATAAATTTCAGGAGCATCAGTAACTGCTTTCAGTGTTTTGGCTCCCAGCATATGCTCAGTCAGGCAAACAAGACAGATGATCTACTGTGTACCACTATCCTTGCATGTCCTATATTAGTGCCTTCTCTCACAGGTCAGAAGCTCTTCACAGTATTTCATAAAGACAGGGTTAAGTATGCGTTTGCCTCCATGTATCCTCCAGCTGCTTTGAAATTATTGATGAATATGTCGAGCTATTTAAAGAAGCACTAAATGAAGATTCCCCCATTTAGGCCCCTGCTCTTCCCAAGAATGGATATTCTTTAAGAAGGAAAAAAAGACTTATTGTCTGTCTTCTTTCAGAGACAAAGAGAAAACCCTGATCTATCAATACTGGTATTTTATTGTTTGGGTTGTGGTTTTTCCCCCCCCAAATTTTCCTAAGTGGGAAATATAAGTACTGTCTTTCTTTGAAAGGTAGTACTTTATGGTCATCATTACTAGGCCCTGAAAAAACTGTGTAAAATTACACCAGGGATCCTGAAGGTAAAGATAATAGATTTATAAACAATGTCTCCATGTTTGGATAGACTAAATATATTTCCAGTCCAGCCACTGAGATCTCAAGTCAGAAGCCATCGTTACTTTATTTTTTTTTTTTAATAAGGGAAGAAAAATAATTTCTAATCCAAGCAATAGACTTTCAAATAACTATTGTTTGATTTTTGTTTTTTTTTTTTTGTTTTTTTCCTGTTGTTTGGTTTAGTTTCTTTTAAAGTCCAGCTAGGATTTCAGCTGTCTTTGTAACTAATAGTTAATGGTCTTAGAACTAATAGTTCAATAAAAGAAGCACTAGGCTGTCATAGTGTTCAGTTTCTTCTAAGAATGAAGCTAGGTTTTCTGACACTAAAATGCAGTAAAATTGTAGCTGGCAGATGAATAAGAAACATATTTGTAAATATAATTTTCAATCTCTTCCAGAATATTGGGTACAAAAATGCAGGTGTATAACAACTAACAATTCATGTAATATTGCTATATTTTAAGAAAGATTTCCTCTTACAAGTGTTTTTAAAGTTGGTTTTAGATATTATTCCTTCAAAAAGGCATTACCCATATTTTGTCTAATTTCATGTTAGATACACTTAAGTGGCATTGTAAAAATTATGTAATATCAACTAATATATGTTTATGTAAATTTTATTCATTATGTAAACTACTATTTCTTAAGCACATAAGATGAAAGCAGATGATCCCCTGTAGATGGATGTCTCATGCTTACCAGATATTCCCTAGCATTCGTCTTGCCAGATGCAGAGATGGGTTTCCAGAGGTATTTTCCATTGTTTGTCAGCTGCCTAGTAGCAGGCAGGTAACTCAGAAATATTCTTGGACACTCCTGAATCTTGTAAATGGATCTGAAAAACATTTTTAGGCATATGAATCAATCCTAATAATAACATCAATAAATAATAATAATATCAACAAATATATTGATAATTAGTTACATAGTTTCTTCATAGTTTATACACAGAATCGGTCTGGGGATTCATGAGGTGAAATGTTTTTCAAAAGATAGATTTCAAAGGTCTAAACTTTAAATGAGTGGAAACCTTATTTTATCCATTATCCAGAAACTGAAGATATGTTGCACATTTTTCCCTTAATCAATTCCTGACTTAAAGGATGAGTAGCTACATTTCCTGATTTATATATTTATTTAGTTTTATTGGTTTTTCATTGGGGTTTTATGCATACGTATGTGTGAGAGAGAAAGAGAGAGAAACTATTCTATGTCTGTTGTATGAAAAAATTTTTAGGATACTTGCCTAGAGATCACTGAGAGATTGAGAGCAACAGATGCAAAGACCAAAAGTTTTCAAATGCACTACAGAAAAAAGTATTTTCTGCCATGTATGTATATAACTCTCTCCAGGAAGGCTCTTTTCAGATATGAAGAGTAATGTCAAAAGTTTGGGTTTTGTTTGAAGAGTGAAAACACATTTCTGCATAAACTCCTGTAGATTTTGTGGAGTGAGTATTTTTTGTCTAGTAAGGTTGGGGTACTAATTTATGGCACGGAGAAAATTGTGTTCTTCAAAACCTGTTTTGTTTGCAGATGAGGGAAAAGTGAAATAGCTGGAGTGTTGTATGTAAAGAACGAGGTATGTGTGTACAGCAGAATTGACATGTGACTAATAGGACTAGTAAAATGTATCAGTGAAATGAGAAAAACCCTACATACAGTCTAATTCTGACCTTTCTTTTTCATTTTCTTTTTTTTTTTTCTTTTTTTAATCAAAGAAAGAAATGTGGGTTTTCTTTCTTTCTTTCTTGCAGAAGATGAAAACTAAATTCAAACACATTTTGCCATAGTATAATGATAAATGTATTGATGTACCTTTACCACGAAATGCCTAAACTGGAATTCATCCAGCCAGGTCATTAGCAGGAGAGCTCAAAATATGTAATATAAATAACTACTACTGAGCTACTAGTCAAGTGAGATAATCACAAGTGTGTCCTGTGAAAAAAGAGGATGATGCTATTCAAGGATTATAAAACAAAACACTACAAGCGCTGTAAATGGGTGAAGATAAACTATTTTGATATATTCTTATAAACACATGACACTTGTCATAGCTAAATCCTGTATGCATTTAGTTCATATTAGGTAAATTGGTGTAAGAATTATTCTCAATAGCATAATACTGGATTCTGCAGGTTGGAGAGAAGACAAAGATGTGGAATTTTCTCATACACTGTCTGTGAAAAGGGGTAGCACATCATCAGTGCCCCTCTCTTTGTCTCATCAAGCAGACACTTAAATCCGTAGTTGATATACAAGACTGTTATAATTGACATTGTGTTTCAAATTACTGTCAAGCATTTAATGAGTATATTATTTTTCTTTAATAGGCTTTTTATCTCAGTATTGTTTTGCAATCTGGTTAATAAGGAATTCTACCATATGAAGATTTTAGTGATGGTAGAAAATATTGAAATCCTAGAAAAGGAAAGAATAGGAATAAAGCCTGTATATTGTGTACTGGTGACTCAATTGATTTATGTTTGTGCCATGTATCCTTGACATTAAGGACTTGCTTCTCAGTTGAATAAGAATTGAGCAAGGTCCTTAGTGTATTCCTCAGGCACACAATGAATTGTTTGTGTCCACCTTCTCTACTATTTATTTTAGAAAACCATTACAAAAGCATCAGCTATAAACTCAGCAATTCTGGTAACAATTGAGAGCTTGTTTTGGCTTAGAACCAGCTGCTCTTTTGGCATCTATCCAGATGTTCATGTGAGAATTTTCAATGAAAATTGTATTTTCTTCAAAGTTTCAAGTCATGTTTCAGTATCAAATTTGGTGCCTCATGAGTTTCACTTTGGGTCACTACATTCCTCTACCATCCTGGTATAGTCCCAAGACAAGTGAAACTACTGAAATAATATTTCATTATTCTGAGTTGGCCAAATGACTCATTTCATTCCTATTTTGATCGCATTGTTCATTATCTGGGAAAATTTTGCATTGTCTCTGAAGTACTCAAGTGATAAATAGGACAGGGATAGAGAATGGCAGGTAAAGGTCTAGAATCACGTATAAGTGATGTTACAGATTATATTTATAATGTTGAGGTTTTTTTGCATTTTGTATCCACTCTTCCTATTATTATGCGTTCATAATGTAGTGGTGTCTAGAGACCTACGGGCTTTGGCAAATTTATAAAAATGGCATTCCTTTGCTCAAAGAGATGACAGTCTCAAAGAGACTGTGTAACAAGTGGATGCAACTAGCATACAGAATAAGGGCATAGTCGCTGAGATGTTGTGAAGAGGTGGGAGGAGTACAGTTTTGAGCTAGTTGCAATGCTATCCCAGCACGTTGTCTGCAAGTTCACTGTGTGCCTGTTAAATTTCACCACACACAAATTATATATGCATCAGTTCAAGCCTCTGAAGCGCCTGTATCCTAATGCAGGCAGCATGGAGAGTTAACACGATGAGGGAGAGACTTGTGTGCAGTTGTGGACTGTGGTCTTTTTGGAGATGTGGTGGGATGGCTTCTCTGTCTGGAGTGTTGCAATGGAGGGGGGGATATGCGCTGTTTAGGAAGAACAGAAGGAAAAAATTTAGGAGGGAGAGTTGTCCTTTTTCTGAGAGCATCTGCACTGCATAGACCTTTGCTAGGATGGATGAGGAACCAACAGAGAGCTTATTTGCCAGAATTAAAAAGAAACCAACAAACATATAAACATGACATTAAAGTGGGTGTCTGCTGTTGGCCACCTGAGCAGGGAAGAGCAGGTCCTCTTCAAACAGAGGAACAGCTTTATTTTCAGAAACATTGGAACTCCTGGGGACTTCAACTACCCCATATCTGTTAGAGAAACAGCACAGCAAGACATAAGCAATCCAAAAGGTTCCCAGAGTGCATGGGCAGTTACTTTGTCCTCTGACTGATAGAGAAGCCAACAAAGATGGTCTCCCAGAACTCATGCTCACTCAGCAAGGAAGTCATCTCTGGGGATTTGAAGATCAAAGGCAGCCTTGGCTCCAGTGACCATGAGGTGGGGAAGTTCAAGATCCTGAGAGCAGGGTGAAAAGCAAACTCACAAGCCTGGTCTTCAGGAGAGTAGATTTCGGCCTCTCTCAAGACCTGATTGGAAGAGGTCTATTGAATTGACTCCTGGATGAAAAAAAGGGACTAAGGAAGTTGATTAATGTTCAAAGACCACCTCTGCCAAGCTCAAGTTCCATCTGAACAAATACAAAGTCAGCCAAATATGTGGGAAGGTTGAAGGTCTGAATGAATGAACAAGGAGCTTCTAGCCAAACTACCTGAAGGTAAGGTGCAAAGAAAATGGACTCAGGCTCTTAGTGGCACCCAGTGACAGGAAAAAAGGCAAGGGATTGAAACACAGGAAATTTCCTCTGAACATCTGAAATCTGTGAGGTATTTGAGCAGTGGCACAGGTTACCCAGAAAGGTTATGGAGTCTCCATCACTGGAAATACCCAGGAATTGTGTGGTCATGGTCCTGGACAAGCAGGTGACCCTGCTTGAGGAGGGTGGACATCCAGAGATCTCATTCAACCTCAACCAGTCTATAATTTTGTGATTCTGCTTTACAGCAAAGGTGAATCTTGAAATGGAATGGTGTAGCAGCATTTTTACAGAGGACTCAGAAATTGGCACGCCTCTGGAAAAATGCCTAGAGCTAAAAGATTTGCTTCTCATAGATTGTGATTAACATGCTCTACTTTATTATTAATGCTATGCCAAATGCAGAATCCAGTAAGTATTTTCATCTGATTCATCTTGTTGAATTGTATATAACGGAAATAAATTACATTAACTTAAACTGACTTTTCAAGGACAAGTACAATACATTGGCACGGTGCCCAAGAAACAGAAAAAAATGAATCTTAATAACAAATATCATTCATTATAAAAAGGTAATATGTAGTTTAGCTCAGATGATACTGACATTTTACCAGTGTGGAACCTTAAACCATTCTCTATTAGACAAAATTACTTATTCTTTTTCTTGTAAAAGATCAGAGAGAAAAAATAATAGCCTGCCACTCCAATAAAAACCATTAGTTTGTTGAAAAAATTCGAGGCCAAATCTGCCTTACCTTTGCTGCAGCAGAAGCTTCACGCTGAGACTAGAGGTGTCTGATTGACCCATCATCCCTGCTGGAAGCCTCTACTCCTCTGCTAGCCCTGACTTGTGCGACCCCGAAATAAGTGCTGATATTTTACAATTCACGACACAAAGGAAAAGGAAAAAATGAAAATGGAATATCTGATTATGAATATAATTTTCAGCCACCACTGTTTCCTGAATGCTTTGACTCCTAGTACCAGCAGTTTGAATCTGTATATATATTATGCTGGAATCCTTCTTCCTGTTAAAATAGACTAATGAAGACCTGGATTTAAGCCATTTTTTTGTCCTTAAATGGCATGCAAAATGAAAAGAAATAAAGTGTCAAGTATGAGTACTTGTCCTTCATCAGCCATGAGGGAATTTAATTAATATATTGCAAAGATCTTTTTCAGGTGTGACATAGCTGCATTATCCCTACTGGAATGCTAGTGGAGGTCTATAGTCGAATATTACATTGAATTTTAATAAATACTTGTGCAAAGCACAACAAGTGGTTGTACAAAGTGATGGAATTTCACTCTGTTTTAGAACTAGAAAGATGCAAAACACTTTAAAATCTGTAGTGAAACAAGCCAACAAGTGGATTATACTTAGTTTTTAGTAATTCTCAGCAAAAAGAATCCTAAAACTCTGTACTACACTTTCTTTTAAGGATTTCTCCTTATAAGGACTATATAATGTTTTATTAGTTCGTGGTACTGAAATTTTTATTTAAGAAAAATAATACTAAGATTTTCATGTTTCAAAAAGTGGGTTCTTGATCACCAGTATCTATGCAAACACTTGAAGCAACTTCTCTGAAATATCTGTTTCTCAACAGCCAGTTTTTCCTGTTAGCATTCCAGTTCAGTCTCTTCTCACTGCTCTATCATTACCATAGGAGTTTCCTTGACTAGTGCTGCCTACCATAAAATTTCATTTCTGCTTAGGCTTACAAATATTTAATTCTCCTCTTACCATTCTCTGGCGTGTACCCACTGATTTTTTTGGAGAACCTGCTTAGAAGATATGTTGAAAAAATAAACAACTCATCTCCCTCACAAAAAACCCAACCCACAAACCAATCGACAACAAATAAATAAACAAAAACAAAAGAAACTTCCAGAAAAGAAAAGAAAAACCCACCAAAATTATGCTTTCTTCTGTATGCTGTTTTGGTGAGTTTCAAGCTTTTCTCTTTCTGTTCATAATGGTAATGACATGATTAGAGATTCAGTGCTCAGAATCCAGCTCACAAGTGGCATTAGTCTATCTTACAGCTGCGCACAAGGAAAGATGAGGATTTGGCATGCCTTTTCCCTTTAGTACTCAAAATCCAGTTAATGTATTATTGAAATTGTTGGGTTTTTTCATCTTTTTATTTCTTCTTTTTCTCTGTAGCTTTAATATTGCCAACTGCCTTGATGTTAACAGGAAGAGTTTTTGGGTCATTATCAGAATGTGAAAAATATTGATAACCTACACTGGGTTACTGTACACTGAGAAGATGTATACAGTGAAATTTTCTTCTATATAAACATGTTATCTCTATTTTATTCAATTACAGGACTCAGATCAATGCACGCTTGCATATATGCTCTTTTGGAAATCAAACAAGATATATAGATACATATATATATATTTATCAGTAACGTTGTTTTTTGGTTGTATCAAATATTAGTAGAAGGCTTATAATGAATCCTGTTGTGAAGGACACTGTTCCTGCTCTTCTATTTTTCCTTGTAAAGCACATTTTAACTTGAAAAAGGGGAACAAAAAAACCAAATCCAAAATATTTTTCTTCCTTTCTTATTGTACGTATTATTCTGAATAAACTATTATACCAGAGTCTAAATAGAAATGCTGGTTCTAAATATAATTGTGCTAAGGGCTTTTAATGCTAGCATAAAACACTAAGTAAGAACCAGAAGCCAACATATATTGTAGTATGCAAAAGTACTTCAGAGGCTTTCAGTAAATTCAATCAAAGTTCAAGATGCTTTCCTTATTTGCTTGATCTTAATGCATGAATCTAAATTATTTTTTCTTCTAGCTAGAAGTGGCTGTCTGAACTTCAGTCTATTTTAGCTTAAAAAGCTTATTTTTCTGTGCTATGAATTAAAAATTGTTTCTGTTTTCAGACTACACTACTAACTGAACTCTTTAATAACTAGTTATTCTGTCAAGGCTTTATTATTGCTTAAAGGAGCTCATATTCATTTCAAGTCTGCTTCAGATACAGTTTTATATATGACCAAATATCATGATAAAAGATCCAGTCATCACAGTTATTACCTAAATTATTCTGAACCAATAGGTCTAGCACATGTTATTAAAACACACAAAAGTTGTTTATTTTACTTTCTGTTTAACAGTTAGATCCTGAATCAAAGGATGTTACCATAGTTATGTGTCTTAGCATTATTAGATAACCCTTTGCCGATTTGTACGCTCTGATTAAATTTCTTCCTGCTGTAGGGGATTCCTAAATCAATCACAGTTTTGCAGAGGTCATTTGAGTTCCACTTATGTTCAGCTTTGCAAATTCCCCATCCCTGATGGCACACTCTTAATCTCCTGACATCTCAGAAAATATCAAACTTTAATGTACAATGTAACGGTTATTCCTGGGGATGTGCCATGTATCTTGGTTGTCTTGACTAGGCAAAGCAATACCCTGGGCAGCAAACTACCAGGGGCAGCTGCTTTCTCTGGGTAGTCACAAGACTGACTGCTGCTGTCAGGCCAGCAGGAATGGTTTGAAACATCATCCAGTGACAGCAGCAGTAGCCCACCTTAGAAACATCAGTTATTACCATCTTGCCCAAAGGAGTTTGATGTCTTTTTCAAAATCTTAGCTTGCCTCCTGCTCTCTAGGGTAATTTCATTCCTTTGAATTTGTTCTTCCCTGTAGGAGCCACATCCTGGGTCTGGGACTTAAACCTTAGTACTCAGCAACTGCATTTTGCATTAATGTCCCACAAGCCTTGGCCTCTGTGTGATTATCTCAAGGTTATAGCTAATAGATCATGTCACAACGGTTTGTGTGCAAACTAATGCTCCATATCTTTGGGGAATTAATAATATAATTTTCTCTTTAAGTAGTGAAGCTCATTTTTTCTATCAGACACCAAATCTAGGTCTTCACTTTGGGTTTAATCCTGCATCGAGTATTCTTGATTCCATGTACATCTCCATGCTCACATGTAGGACTCTGTCTCCACTACTATGGAAATAGTAGACATAACATAACAAGAAAAAGAAATTTCCTTGATTGGTTTGTTATCTGTAAAAATAAGTCATTATCTTCACTCCTTTATTCCTTTTGGGTTTCTCTGACTCCTGAACTCTTTTCTCAAGACACGGATTTGAGGACTGTCAATCATCTCCTGTGACCATGAGTAACAGAAAGTGCCAAAACTGATGTGACAAAACTCTTTCTCTAAACCTCACTCCAGCATCTAAATATTTTATATACCCTGTGCAGGCAACACAACACAATGCAAAGCACTTTCACTTGATGGTTGTAAATTATAAAACAGCTCCCAGTTTTCCTGAAACCTTAGGTGAAATCTAAGGACGCTTGCCAAGATGTGCCTTGCAAGTAAATCAGCTCTACCTCTATAAGGAGAACAGTTTAGACAGATGGCCATTTAGAGCCCACTGTTTCGCTAGGGAGGACAAAGACAAGAAAATGGAGAACAGACCATGTTAGGGCAAATCTTACAGTAAAATATGCAATTTTTCTTTCTTTATTGCACTATGAACAGAAAGTGCTAACTAACCGAAAGGTGAAGATAGACATAGCTACAATATTAAAAGTATTGAGGTGACATTTGATGTATTCATAATAACTGCTTGCCTACCCATATTGGGTGAGGTCTTCTGTGAAGTGTTACATGATCTCAAATTATTGAGAACTAGGATATATAAAACTTACATTCCTTGAAAGACATGAGCAAAAATAACTTCTCATTCTGTTAACATGCAGTCTGCCATCTGATTTGAGAATTCCACTTCAAAAAGGATTTTCCCAGATTACAGACTAATTGCATTTGAATTTCCAAACCACCCACATAACTGGAAGAGGAATGAAAACAATCAACTTGCAGTAGGTGAATTTAAAAGAAAGAACCCAAAATCATGTATATTTTTGTCCAGGTTTCCTTATAAGGTGTGGCATATATGGTAAAAGTTGTTCCAGTCCTTTATGTAGAATATGATATAAAATTATTCACTAAGTCATATCCTATCAGGCTGACTTCCTATAACATTTTTTTGGAAGTTATTGTTTTTTCCTGCTGAACCTTTTCATTTGATATCTCACCTGAGCAACAACTTCATCCAGAGGGCTCTTATTGCCACTGAAATTATACTAAGATCATTTTTGCCTATATCTTCTTGCATTGGTGTATTATTTGAACCCATTGTGCTGCACATTCTCACAGCCTGTTTCCCCAGAGCACTCAGGGACCACATTTTCTCAGAGATGCATTTGGAGGACTGTTCCAGAAAATGCTAGGGTATTTGGTCTCACGGATCTACTTACTGAGTGCAGCCTGTGTGTCCAAGTTGTTTGGCTGTACCTGAATACCCTACCATTGTCACACAATTGACAGATCCTGCTCAGATCATAGCATTCCTATCGCCTCCTCTTCTTTCATAATTTCAGAGTCATTAATTCCTGTTTTCTCACTAATGTTCTGGATATCTATCATGAAAATCTTGGGTCTGAATTAGTCCCCTTCAACCAAAGTACAGCATTACACCACTGGAGTTATTTTTGAGAGCAGTATAAGGACAATTTCATCCGTGGAAGTAGTATAAGAAACTAACACAGCCTGCAATTCCAACTGCTCTTTAAAAATACGCAAGAAAGTAACAGGAAGATGGTGTGAAGAAAGAAGAAGAATACACATTAAGAATAATAAAAATGCCTAAAGAAGTAGATAATTCACTTCAAAGAATCTCAAATAAAACTATGGAAATGTACTTTTATGGACTAGCCATAACTGTATAGGATGCACGGTTTCTGAGGTTGCTTCAAAAGGTTAAGATTTCTTTCAGGGATAACTACATGGATTTTATAAATATGATTATTTCCAATTTTCTATATCACACATCTTTAACTTTTTGTTGTTGTTCTTAAAAGTGATTTTTTCTTGTGAATTCTTTTGTATGTCACAGAGAAATGACATGTAGAAATATACATAGCGTATCTGTTATATGGATTATAATCAGTCCTTCTGGTAAGCACTTAGAGCCAGAAATTTATTGGAGACCTCTGGCCTCCCCTTGACATCAACTTTCTTGATTTATGCCAAAATTGGACCTTTTTCTCAGTGTTTCCTTTCTGCCTTCTTTCTTCTGATGCAACACTCTGGCAGAAAAAGTCTCCCAAAGGTGCAATGACAATATTTAGTTTGCTTCTGTTATTTTTCTCCATAAGTATATGTATACAGATCCTTTTGTATACATACACCTATATATTTTAGAAGTCGTATATTAAATTTTTTTTCCATGTCACCAAGTACTACACCAGCTATGTAGCATGTTTTTGAATCTCCAAATTTAATTTTCACTTTTACACTCTATGAAATGTTTTGGCATCAGATAAGTAACTTTAAAGCAATTAACACAAGATATTGATATAGAATGACTAATGTAGCAATTAGTATAGGATATGAATTTTTAGTTATAAAGTATTTAAATATGAAACTTGAATTTTCAAAGCAGTTCACTTAATATACAAGTAAGTATGTAATCTTCTCCTTTGTGAGGTTACATTCCTCTCACTAATGAAGCAATAAGTTCTAAAAAAAACCAAGGCATAATTTATGACAAAGTCATCTTTAACATCTCAAATATTCTAGGACTTTCTGGAATAGTGTACTATTGATGTAACATCATGACCCAAAGTCCACTTTCTATTACATCAATACTTCCATCCTACAGGATGAATGAAGCATTCTAAAACAAAAAAACCCTCTCAGTTTTTAAGGGGCAGATGAATGTCCTGCCTCTTGAGGATGATTTGAAAGAAAGCTGAGAGCAGCAGCCACTCTTTGTTACGTAAATAATACATAGTCCGTTAATCATCTGACAGATACACGTGGTGAAGTGCTATAAGGTATTTTGGCTTCTTCTCAAAAGGCAGCCCAAACCAAAGCTGTGGTAGGTCAGACACTATGCATCACACTGTTCATGTAAACAAATTATTACCATCACCATACTAACCCAAAATAACAAAACAAAAGAAAAACTTCACAGAAAAAAATAAAAATAGGTAGTAAATGCCATAAAAGAAGACCTCCTCAAAAGATTTTTATTTTTTGTTTAGGATTAGATTTGTTTACAGAGAATCTCTCCTGACCCTGGAATGTCAGAAATAATCTGGGTGTAACAAAAGGCTTCCAGCTTTGCTTTTCTGTTCATCTGTTTCTCTTCAAATAAGAAAGGCTTTGAAACATTTTATTTGCTTATCTTCAACTTCTAAGCTTTCATCTTGTCATATTGCTCAATTATTTCTTAGATTAAAATCTGAAGAATTACATTATCCCTGTGAGCACCCAGTACCTTTCCTAAGAATCTATCATCAAAACATCTTCAAAAGATATCAAATTAAATAAAATACTGTCATGAGTTAAGATTGCATTCACTGAGTTTCAGTTTTAACTTTTTTAATGTTACCTATATATTTTATTTCTTTTCTTTGTTTAGTTAAATATTGATTTTTATTTGAAAGCCTGCCTGACTGATCTCCACCTTCTTTTCTTTTCTCTGCTTTACATTTCATTTACATTGCATTTGCGGTATTTTTCACTTGCATAACAGAAAAAAAATTATTTGTCAGAATCCTAGTTAGTCATATTTAAGATTATTTCTTTTTCAATATCTCCCCAATTATGTTTCTGTCTGCACTTTTGATCTTGCTTTCTATTGTTTCTCATTTCTGTTCACTGTTAAAGCCAGACTTAATAACTACTAGCACATGCCAATAAATGCTATCTTCACTCTCAGCTAGTAAAAAAGGTTCATATAATTATTTTTGGCTCTTCTGCTCTCTCTCAACTTTTTGTCTCTATTTGAAATACAAACTTTTTGGCGATGACATTTCCTTTACTACTGTAAACATAGATACTTGGAACTTGGTTTAGTACTTAATGATGTTCAAAATTATCATTAGTTACCAAATCAGGGTTCTGGTTTTTTTTCCATACATAAGCAAATGAAAATGTGAATAACAACACACTGTATATAAAACAATTCAGTTCTCCATATTTTCAAGACAAAATTTTTGGTTCTTTGAACTCTGCATCTCTCAATTAATATTCAGTTTTTACATTACATACTCAATTATTTTTTGAAATTTACGCCATGACACTATAAGAAATTCTGGTTTTTCTTCCTTATTTCATCTTGGTGATGTCATAATGTGTTTCATTGTGTTGTACAGAGAGAATTACAAAGGAACTGAGAAAGTAATTCTGATTCTGTAAATCATCTAAACTCATTACAACAGAAGTTCTGAAAACTTTTATTTTTTTTCTTCATACAGAAATTATATTTTCTAATGGAATGGAGTTAGTACGTAAGATTTCAGTGTATTTTATTAATTTCAGTGGAAAGTGAATTTATATGAAAACTATTGGTTTCTTTTGAGTTTTACATATACTGCATTAATATAAAAATATAAAATGATTAAAATCCCCACGATTTATTTTAAGTGAAATGTTATGTTTATAGTATTATACTAGCAGGAAGTCATCCAAATAAATACAAAGCACTCAAATTTAGGCAATCCATTAAGTTAGAAACATTGTCACCAGGTTTCTTCCATAGGTAAGGGGGACAGATAGACATCTCTAAGAAACCATCCCGACTACCTAAGATTTGAACCACACTTTTTAGATCACCCCTCTCTCTGCTTTAATTATAAAAAATGAGTAAGGAGGAAACCTCAAGTTATAGCACTCCTACTTTAATTACAATTGGGTTATGTCAAAATTCAGTGGAATGTAAAACCAAAGTACAGTGCGTGTTAAGATTTTTATTCCCCGTCTCAAATGTACCTGGTGAAGAATTTCTGACTTGTTGGTACAGATGCACATGGACAGACAGAACCTGATCTGCCATTTCTTCATCAGCTCTTGTATTGGCACAAGCCAAAACCAGTTGCTGTAGAGAGCGTCAAAATATAGAACCTGGACATTTCTACTGAAATTCAAATAACAGAGTTATTTTATAATTCAGAGCCCGTCTGGACTTGAGCCTCCATTTTATGCCAAATGAGCACCTTGGCAAGGGTATGAGTTGTGAATTTTATGGTATGGCATTTTTATTAAATACTGAGTATGTAGCACTGTGAATTTATGTCATGCTTTACAAACAGATAATAAAATACAGTTCCCCTCCCAAATCTGTGATGAGATTGCAAAAGACAAAACAGAAATGTTTCAGAAATGAAAAAAGTCAGAAGATAACGAAGAAAGAAAAGGTGGAAAACCACAGAACTTTATTTCAATTAACCTTATTTGAAATGAAAGAATTGTCAGCCTTGGAGGGGAAAAGAATTAGACTTTCCAAACTGCATCATGAGAGAAGGCATGAAACTTAATTTGGGAGAAAAAATATCAGATGCACAGAAAAGAGAACAGGGAAAGAGAATTTATCTAAAACATCTGTCTCTGTATCTCCAGATTAATTAATATATTGGCATCTTTCTAAAACTCCTTCATTACCTTCAATTTGGGTTACTGTAAATAAGATTGACTCATTTAAGAAGTCAGTTTGCTAATAACTACTTTTTTTACATCTTTATACAAGTATTGAATGGCATATGATTGAAGTCCGATCATGAGCACTAACTTCTCCCCTTATTTCCTGCCTCTTATTTGATTATCAATCAATTAAAATAAGTTCTATGGATTGTGCCTCACCACATACTCATTCACTCGGTCAAAGGACTCTGCTATTTTTAATTTTTGTTTAAATTTGACTTTATGTTGCAAGAACCAAAATATTTTTTTTCTGGAACAGATATATGTAGATAAAATAAATATCAAGAATGCTGACATGGTGAGAAGTATAGGAGAAGGAAACAGTTCTGGAAAAGATATTTTGGATACTCAGAAAGATAAGAGACCAGAAAGGAGACAGAAGGACATCTGTCTCAAACAATGTTATGAAAATCCCATTAACAGAGCCTGAAAAGTCAAACTATTCAGGATGGGAAAAACAATACTCTGTATCAGCTGTTGAAGCAAGATCCACGTAGTTGAGGAGATATAAAATTCTTTCACCTGTTAATAAAACTTTCACAGGGGAAGCTACAGGTTGGGTTTCTACACAATAATTTTCAGAAAGTCTATCAGGCTTTATATTTTTTTAACTTAAAAATATGTGGAGGTACCATAAGAGACTTTAAAAATCTCTCCTTATGTGCACAACTAGATTGTACTAACCAGAACAATCCAGAATCAGTGAGAAAACAAAAGTTTGTTCCATGGTAGCATTTTCTGTCTCTTCTTCCAAGCAGTTAAGGATTTAGGAGAAACAAACAAACAAAAAAATCTAGAAACTTTCAATGTAATTTTTATTATGTGAAATTGAAAAGGTTAGGAGTACAAATATAAAGAATAGTCCCTCTATGACTGTATAGGAAAGTTATTTAACACTGTACTTTGAATTGGAGCATATCTGATAAGCAAATTTTAAAATATCTGAGGTCAAATTTTCGTCACTTTCAATTAAATGCACTTAAAAAAGAAATAACTATATATATAGTGATC
This sequence comes from Callaeas wilsoni, assembly GCA_013398955.1. Taxonomy (NCBI): domain Eukaryota; kingdom Metazoa; phylum Chordata; class Aves; order Passeriformes; family Callaeidae; genus Callaeas; species Callaeas wilsoni. Next base: position 381,185 of record VWPU01000905.1, read on the forward strand.
CTTTTTCCCCTGTATAATTTTACTTTGTTCACAGTACAAGCCTGTAGGATTACTAATACCTAGTAGAGATTTTTTTGTTTTCTTGTTTTTAAAATTCAAAATTTTTAGAGGTTTCTGTGTTCCTGTATATTTATTATGAGGAAAAAATACCTCATAATGAAGCTAAGCTCAGTGTTTTATTGATGTTGATATTCAAATAGATGCACTCATATGAAAGGAACTGTTTAACTTGGGCATGATGACCTATAACGGCCTAACTGACCTATTTCTTTACATGAAATCCATTTAAGATGAAATGGTACTTCATCTTTCCCTGTTTTTGTCCACTGTCTCCAATATAAGAGCCAACATTGAACTAAAGCTCTTTTCTATAAACACTCTTCTGTATGGTGTGATGGATAAGCAAAAGCCAAGGTATCCAGCATGTGTTAATATAAAAACCTGACAGACATTTTGCAAACATAGATTGTCATGGCTGTATGCATTGCTTATAGGCAAAATCACCTTAATACGTAGTGCCAATTCAGAGTCAAAGATTTTCCGACTAGGACAGGCTGTACGTAAGTTCAGAAGATTAACCGTTAAAATGCCCCATCGGTTTTGAGGGAAAAAAAAAGCAAATCCAAACATAAATACTGCTGAGCAATGAAAAGTATATGGGACTTTTAAAGAACCTAACAATGCGAAAGATATAACTAAACTACTAGGATTTTTTGTTTGATTGGTTGGGGATTTTCGTTTTGTATTTTGTTTTTATAACAGAATAATAGGATCATTTAGATTAGGGAAAGGTCTTTAAGATCCTCTAGTTCACCTGTAAACCTAGCACTGCTAAATTCACCAATAAACTATGTCCCTAAGCAGCACATCCACACATTTTTTGAACTCTTCCAGGGATGGTGATTCCACCACTCCACCGGGAATCCCGTTTGAGTGCTTGTCAAACCTTTTCAGTAACAAATTTTTCCTAATATCCTGTCTAAACCTACTGTGGTACAACTTGTGGCCGTTTTCTCATGTGTTGTCCCTTATTGCCTGGGAGGTCAGCCTCCACCTTGCTAAACTCTCCTTTCCAGGAGTTGTAGAGAGTCATAAGGTTTCCCCTGAGCCTCCTTCTCTCCAGGTTAAACAACCCCAGCTCCCTCAGCTGCTCCTCATAAGACTTGTGCTCCATACCCTTCACCAGTTGTGTTGCTGTTTGGATGCCCTCCCGCAAGAGCTTCTGTTCTTAGAATAACAACAAAAACAAAAAGAGTCACTTTTGTCAATATCACTGACTTAAAATTGTTGAAAAAACTGGCACCTTTTTAAGATATCTTTTCTCCTCACATTGGTTAGCAGATCAGATAGTTGAATATAGAAAGGCCTTTGGTACAGTGGTTAAATGAAAAAATTGTACATACATATATTGATTTTTTTTCCTACACACTAATCCATATTTTAGTAGAGTTATTCCATACAAATTCAATGAGTTTTAGAAATTCAATAAGTGATCTTTCAGCCAGATGTAAATATTTGACAGCATTATTAGATATAAATCATTTTTCTTCTACTAGACTTGACCTACATATATAGCCTATGTTGCTTACCGTAAAAATAATGGACTGATGAAGATTAAACAAACATATCTCATGAATGTAATGACATTCCTTCTGTAAAAACAAAGGTACCAGATAGGCAGCTTATGAAAGCAGTAGTCCCAGAATAAGTCTGTAGAAGTCACACTGAAATTGGCATAAGGCAAGTTTTTCAACACATCACGGTCAACACTCTTCCACTCTGTCCTTTAAGAATACTTCTTGTTGAAGAATTAACACAGTCTTAATACATATTCCTTGGCTTCTATGCTAAAACTGCATCTAGTAGCAATTGGACTGAGACTGTAATTTTTTTAAAAATGGCACAGTACCACACAGCCATTGTGAATAAAATAAGGTATCTAATTGTTTAAGATGAACTGATTACAATGTCCTAAGATGCAGGGGAAAGTCCTGTATTTTTTTTTTCCAGTGCCTGAAATATCTAATCTTTCTCCCACTGCAAGTATTTGACACACCAAGAATACAGAGATGCAATATGTTTTTGTTACCTTCACAAAAACCCCCTGTATTCTGTAGGGTTTTTCTAACATTGTCATGAAATCTGAAAGAGAGTGTGACATTGATAGTGTCATTTGAGTGGGAGTTGGTCACTGAAATGAACTTTTCCAATTCATGTTATCTAAGAGGAGGTCTGTAAAATAAAGACGATGAGTACAGTTATAAACTAGCTACTTTTCAAAGAAGGACAACCACCAAGCAGATCTGTCCCAGCATATAATTGTCTGTTTATTGCATTTTGTATATTTGAAATAAACAATTCACTTCTTTAGCAACATTTGCTGCTCTCTGCTAACTCTTGAAGTAATCTGACACCAGAACTGCCAACGGTTACAGATACCTCAGAGCAAAACTTTCAGAAATAGTGGATTTACTTTTCCACATAGAAAGTCGAAAACATGATTAGAAAGAAAAAGATGAAAAGTAGAAAAGAAAACTCACTGAGGTGAGATCTGAAAGAAACTGGATGAGCTGATCCTGCTTTGGGTATCCCTTCTCAAGGGGTTACTGTGTGTTACATCTGTACATGAGATTAATAGAAATAGCAGTAGATACACAGTGAGAAGGGTAAGATTCTCTTAATCTGTCTCATTGTCTAAGCTGATTACTTGGACCCCTTTAGCCACCAAAGGAAAGGGACAGGCATCTCCAAAGGATATTGTGCCATCTGCTGCACACAGGGTGACCCAAACCGTGCAGTCTCTGTCTCCAGTCACTGCGGGGGTAAACAGATGGGAGTATTTGTAAAGCCAATTCTTTGTGTATTTATTAGGCAATGGTAAAAAAGAGAAGTTTACCAGCCACTGCTGGTGAAAGATATGTGGGGAATCATTGGCTACTATATAGCAATGGGCTGATTGTTACATGGAGAAGGCTTGTTTCCTTTCTGTGCTAAGAACAAATATAGGCTGAAAAAGATGAATGATAATGGTATGTGGGAGGTGGTTGAAGGCTTGAGCAAAGCTACTTTCTCAAATACTTTTATGTGAAAGTGAAAGATTGTGGAAAAGGTCAAAACAGTGTCAGCATCAAGTTAAAATGAGATTTCATAAGAAGGTAGCAGTAATTTAGTTGACATGTTTTAGAGCGCTTATCTTGGAAATGACAAAAAATATCAATTCTAACCAAATTTCTAATTAAAAGGATTAAATAAAATATTAACCATCTATGACATAGAAATATTAAGCATCTCTGACTTACAAAAATGTTATAAACATAATAGTTCTAAAGAAAATTTATAATTCTAAATGATTCTACTAAAGAAGTACATAATATTTTCAGCAGTAAATACATCCACATACAAATGTAGCTAGCTAGGTAGCTAGCTAGATCTTACACAAATTAAATGCATCCTGTTCACAATATTTCTCTTAAGAATATGTTATCAACACTCCATGTTGATCTATCGAACAATGATTTTCTGGCAAATGAAAGACCTAGATGTATGTAACAGACATTGATGTCAACATTTAATGGAAAAATATTCATAAATCCTTATATACACTGCTACTAAACAAAATATTTCCTTATTTTCTGTGAGTCAGATTTCCTATGTACAGTGCCTTTTAGCATTTTTCAAGCTTAATCTAACATCTCTTCAGTGCCCATGGCCTTACTGGAACTCTGCCTCAATCCAGCAATGAGTGCAAAAGGTGACGCCGAGATCTTATGAGAACTGGAATTATAGTCCACAAAACCAGTCTAAGGAGTCATCATTACCCATTGAATCTACACATATATTAATTTTCTACTGACTAAACTCAGATTCTTGTAGATGATGAAGAGGCAAAAGCCTCAAAGCTCTCAGATGCCTCCTGAATCAATTGTGCCTTGAGGACTAGAGCTTGCTGTTTATCCAGATCAAGGAGTATTTCAGTTATCTCCGTTGTACCTACAAACATCATCCAAGAGCAACTTTAATCCTCTGCAAACACCTATGCATGTAGTATTACAGTACACAATAGGGTACTAGTTGGATCACTTTCTACATGTACCATGAGAATTACATTAGGATTCAGCACAAAATGTTGCTATTATGCTGATTGATACTATGGAGTATAGAAAAGGATTACTGAGCAAAAAGGCTGGCGTTAGGTTTGCCTTTTAGGAATGTCTTTTGAGTGTATGGGCAGACATAGCTTTCTGGGGATGTCTGAGGGAGTTGGAATTACCACTGTAAATTCATCTGTTCTCCACCATCTGTCCGTCATTCTCAACAATCTATGAATAGCTGCCATCAAGACCTAATTCATTTTAATCAGAATGTTCTCAATCATCTTAAACAGCTTTAAAAATTAAAAGCTTTGCTGACATGACTCCATTTAACTGCAAGTGGTTACAAAACAGTCACAGAAACTGTTTTTGAGCCATACCAAGGTATGGAGGGAAGGTAAACTTCTGTAGGTTGGAAGTTTCTGTCAGCTTAAAATGGGTCATTGTTTGGTGCAATTGCAGGGTTCATATATTCCTGTGGGTGCACTGTTTGGCCAATGTCTATAAATTGTGAGCAACATTAATAGATACTCAGCAAACTCAACTCTGCTGATTTGTTTCCTTCTTTGTCATCACTTTTTTTTTACTGTTGCTTCTCTTGTTCCTACATATCTTCGTCAACTCCACTTGCAATGTTGAATAAAACCTAGTACTTTTCTTAGGTCTCTAAATGCAATTGGTGTTTGGGTGGTGTTTCTATGCATTCTGACAAAGTGCAAAATAAAAATATTTGCCAAGCTTTTCAAAGCAGAACAGCATATTAAAAATGTTTATTCAATTATTTCTTAACTTGAAAAAAATTGCAGTGAGTGTTATTTCTTTATGTTTAATATCTTTTTAATTATTTAAAGCAATCATGTTTACTGTATCATTTGGTAAAACAGATTTATGTTTACTTTCATCACCACAGAAAAGACAGATCTATAAAGGTAATAAATCTTTAAGTGCTGCATGACCTTACGCAGTCTTTATAGGTTGAAAGATAATCAATAATCATGACAGAAAAACTGCATATGATTCATCTTTCAAATCAACTTGTTTCTTTATGACACAATGCCAATAGATGAGAATGTAAATGCCGTGATCAATTTTTTTTATAAAAATACCTGGACTTGAAAGGCTATTCATTAGAATTACTTTCCTAGGCAAAATTAACACTAGATGGATCTTCCATATTCACTTCACTTCACATGCTGTCAGATTGCACTATCCAATTACACAGTCTTTGCTGTCTACTGCAAAGTACTTCTGACTGCAAATTTAGCTGTATTTATACTTTTATTCTGACAGTGTTTTCTATTTCTAATTCATTAATGTGAGCAAGTGCTAGTGAGGGGTTTTCTACCCAATGTAATCAATTATTGTTGAATAATTCAATAGATTGAATTTCATTTTAAATAAGCAGCTTTTCGTTTCTGAAGCGACTGTATCCCAAAGTGTCAGGCTTTTCTTGCTGAATCAGTGTGCTTGAGCTCAGACAGCCTTCAAGATGTTTGTTGTCCTGGTGACATCCTTCATAGTATCACTTCAGCAAACTTAAAGTGCCAAGTAGTCAGAAATTTAATTTACCCATACAGGTATTATTTCAGGCAGGGCTCTCAGAATTAGGATTTTATTTTCATTAGTATTTTTTGTTATTGTTGTTTATTCTGGACTGTAAATAAGGACAAAATGTATCAGGAACCGTGTTTGAAATGATTTCTGCTTTTTCTTCTTCTTCCCGTGCCCTCTTTCCCCTTGAAAATACAGAGAATTATAGTGACAGCACAACCTGGAAAACCACTCTGTAATTCTCACTTGGGAAGAGAAATTTGCTCTAGCTACTTAAAACCCTCTTTGCCTGAAGGTATTTCAGTTTTGGCCTGATACTGCTACTCTATTGAAGGTAAAAACCATGCCAGCATGATTAGTGAGATACTGAACTGCTAAATTGTGACAATTTTAACCAGAGAAATGGTCAGTCTCATTGGATAGCAGCACAGTGATTAATTATGCCTGAACTAGTGAAAGAAAAACTGACACGGAAGCCTTGTTAGTAAAATCAGAGTTTGTTTCAGAATGAGACTGTCAAGCACACTGATTACAGGATAATTATGTTCGGCCCATCGTATTCTATATTGAACAGTTAAAAATACCATATAATTACTTTTTGAAATATCTCTGTTGTGGTTTTTTTTGTTAATAGAGTTTATAAGAACACAAGCAGTTTGCCATTCCAAGTTTTGAAGTACATAGCATTGATGTGTTTAGGATTGTTGCTTTAAATTAAAATATAGTTTAACTTCATATACAATGAAATATATCTTTAATACAATTTTTAGTTTTATTGTTTCTCACTCTAGAGTTTATACTTTGTGTACAATAAATTACAGAGAAAATGAAATATGGCAAAACATTACATTAACAGATGCAACTAATTTCAAATATTAATCTAATACATATTTGTTTAGGGTTTAATAATGCATGCTATGTACCTCAGAGACTGGGTTGGTGTATTTAAATAGACATTGTCTTGGGATTATATATGCTGGGTTACACTATTTTATTATTTACTTATTATCTCTATTTCAGTAGACATTCATTATGCTGTAGACTATGTGATAGCAATAAATAACTCTACCCTGGTCAATAGATTGAAGTTCTTTTGAAACTTTATTCTTCTCTTGTTTAAGATTTAGGTAGCACTCATATTTTCATTCAAAATGAAAGCAAATGTAAGACTGTTCAGGAACTTGAACTCTCTATCCAGAGCACATTCGACTAGATATTTCTGTAGAGGAGGTGTGTGCAAGTGAAAACAAGGAGACAAAGCGCCTCATAAAGCCTGATCAACCTTCCTGCAAGAACATGAGATGTGAGGAGTTTGGAAATAATTGCTGTCATTAATTGAAGAATGCAGTCTGTACTCAGATATTAAAAGATACGTATGTATTTTTTTTAAATAACGAGAATTTTATAAATTACGTTAGGCACAGCACCCACTGTTGTTGCTAACTGGGATAAACGAGATGCCCCAGTTTCAGTTTACCTCTCACAGAAGAAGAGGAAGCTATGAAGTTTCTTGAAGCTGCTACTTTCACAATCTGCAGCCAGATATGTCTGTTAGCACATAATGTGCTCCTGAGACGACTCCTGACAATTAGATAAACTGGTACCTTTTCCAAACGTTTGACAGTAACTATTTTCTTGAAAAAAAAGCATGGCTGCTGGTGGGTAATGGGAGGAAGAGGATTAGTCCATCTTTCAGTCTTGCTGTAGTGTGGGGCTGATCCATCTGAGTTTTGACCCATGCCTGGATGTGGTACCCTGGCACAGAGCTGTTTCAAATAGCACAAATATAAACAGATAAGATAATGGGAAGTGGATTTTCAACTCTTGCTGGACTTCATCAAGTCTCAGTATTAAAACTTTAAGGATTCTTTGAAAATTTCATTCCTTCTGAACTAATTTTTTACCAACTCATCCCAACTTAAGTAGTATCTATTCTACAATTAAAATAACATTGTACATGTATTAATCCCACAATATAAAACCTAGAGACAGAAATGACCCCGTAATAGATAGCAGCTCAATACAATTCAGAGGTAAGACAATATATTATAAGTATTACAAATATTCAGAGATTTTAAATTTTCATTAGTTTTAGACTAATCTTGAGGAATATTCACACAAAAATCCTCTGTTAAAATGTGTGTACAAAATGGAAATTTTTATTCTCATTTAGGAATTGCCCTATGAAATATCAATTGAATTTCATAATTTGTCATTGACAGGAATAAGGACAAAAAAATTGTTTAAGTGCACTATATAATGGACACAATATCCCACCCTGGAGAGTAAAAAAATTTTCTTATAATAACTTGCAATTCTTATAATAAAAAAAAGCCTTTCAGGTTCAAATAACTAACATATGTTAGTTATTTATAAACATTTTATTAAGTTCAGTAAAAGGTTTCAGTAGTGGTATAGCCCTATAAAACAGCTGAAGAAGGGCAGGCATTAATGCCACGCTATAAAGCCATCTTACAAGACAATGCTGGACAATAATTTAAGTTAACTACTAAAGCAGTGTATATAATAAAATTCAGAGTATACCAGGAACTGAGTATGCTAAAATGAAAAATTATATATATATGCAAAATTTACTAATTCTTCATAAAACTCAGTGGATTATTTAGGGATCTGATTTATGCTGTTTTACACCATGAAATATGCTATAGTGTGAAATTTGTTGCACATTCATGGAACATATACAGTCACTCAACTATGTGTGGATGTGCAGTCCCACTGAGCTGTGTACAGAATTAACCTGTTTTTAAAATTTACTATCTAAACAGATAAATATCATGTCCAAGGGATCTGATTAAAATCTCTGTGCTCTTTCTGCCATTCAGAGCATAAATTATCAAGAAATATAGTTTGCCACAGTAGTATTACTTAGTTCTTATAAGGAAAACAAAAGACAGATAAACATAGCCTCTTCTTCCCTACTTGTCTGGGTTATACTGTTTACATGGGTTTTTTTCATTAAATAGAATGATTGACAAGAAAATAGGATGATTCACTTATTTGTAAATGAAGGGATTTAAAGAACAATTCTATAACTTAGAATAGCAGCAGCTGTTGGACTTCCTAATATTTAGCTTTTGGGGGTCACTGTTCATTTAAATAGCGGTCAGTCACTTTCTGCTTCAGCACATCAATTTAAATGATTTCATTGAGATGAAGCTGGTTAGTTGAATAGTTTTATATATTGAAGTACTGTAAAATCATTACATATTTTTAAATCTTAATTCCTCATGTTAAAACTAGGAGCTACTGCTATCAATCAACATGAAAAATTTTCCCATGGTGGTGAACTAGCTAAGTATTCTCTGATCACACTGAATAAAATATGAGGTAGTGGTGTAAAGTTTAATCATCCTGTTTCCTCAATTTCCTTCTTTCCTTTCAACAGCAGCCACTGGGGGAACAATTCACTTTTCTGCTTTGTAGAAAGCTCAGGCTAAGGATTTTCTGAGCTCTTTTAATTACTCAGTTTAAGCTAGAGATGCCAAAGGACCCACTAAGCAACAATAAGGGGTAATGACTTATGCATAGAAAATTGAAAAGTGTTCATCTTGGTAGAACAAAGGAGAATAAAACAGAACAAATGGCAAGTAAAATTGAAAACACAGAAGAAAAGAAGGTGAGCTATATAGATTTCAAAAGCAATCTATAGCTGCAATTAGAAACTATGCATTAAATCAATTCTTAGCTCCTTTGAGGAATAGAAAGTCACAAGGGTAGTTCAGAGTACTGTACCTACTTAATAGATTATTGATTTTCAAAAAAAGGATAGCAGGACATCTTTCATGTAGAGCTATCAAATTCACACTTATGGTACTTTTACATTTCTTCCCCCCTCCCCCCGCTTTTTTTTTTGCTTAGTTGACTGTTGGTTGTATTTTAATTTAGTATAAGGCAAAAAATTCATGATTGCTTTTGGGAAGCATTGTCTCCCAGACATATATTCTTCAGGATGTCTAAATGAAACCCTGATAAAACTTTTGCAATCTTTCCTACAGCTGTAAAGTTATAAGAGAATACGAGAATATATTGAGTTCTATTGAGAATATGAGTGCTATTTCAGTGTTTTGGTCTTCTTTGCTACCTCATCCTTCCAGCGAGGCCAGGACAAAATATCCCTTGGTCTCCTTGTCATCTACGGTAGCAAGGGTAACCGCACTGGGAAGAGTGGCTGTTAGAAATTCCTGATGCACTTATGGGATCACTGGACTATGACAATAGCTGATTCTGAGCCAGTTTCATGCAGGGGGGAAGAAAAAGGTAAGAAATCCTTAAACTGATATTATAAAATATAGAGGTAATGCAAAAGACCATTGCTTTTTATGTGGAGTCCTGAAAAGAGGGAAGTGCCAAAAGTTACAAGTTCAACAGGGACTTTGATTTTTTCGTCAATGTTGCATCTAAAAAATTCAAGACTTTTTGAAAGAATTATTTTAATTCTATTATCGATAGTAATGACATTTTTGCCTATTGAAAATACAAGCATTTGGACCCGAGGCAACTAAAAGTTTAGACATGAATAGGCAAGATAACACGATAATTTCCATTTAAAGCAAATTATTGAAACATTCATGCCTAAAATACAGCTTATGCAGTGCTGATATTTGTATAGACATTTTAATTTGCTACATTATGCAGCTAATTTTCTACAACAAAGTATGCCTAACTGCAGATGTGACCTGAAGAAAAACCTGTTCAAGGCTACTAAGAACAGAAGTGACTGAGCAAAAAATTTCTGAAGTTTAGGAAGTTATTCTAGGGAGGAGTTATGACGTTTATTCCATATTCATATTCCTGAATATCCAGTATTTGTTGCTGTCTTAAACAGGGTGCAATAACGGAAAAATCTTTAATTTGACTCATTCTGTCAGCCTTACCATTAAAACTGAATTTTTAAAAACAGTTTGAAACACGTCACTTTTTTTGATTACCATTATTCTCTCAGTATGACTACAAGGGCATAATTTCAAATCTGCAGAAATATATTTGAGCTAAGAACTTACATTTAATTTCAATTTATCTTCCAAAAAGCAAGTAGTTTAACTTGAGAAGCAAAACATTTTGTTCTGGTTTTACTGTGCTTTACTTGACGGCTAAAGCAGTACCCCAGTAAGAAGATGACCCACTATATCCAGTTCTTTTAGTGGAATTAAATGATCTGGTGCATCTCTGCAAAACTGGTTTTATATTCTCTTAGGGTTTTTTTGGGTTTTGTTTGTTTGTTTGGATGAAACAAATCTCTCTTGGACTGCTCTATCAAGCCCCTCTGAAAATAGTTACAGAATTTTTAATTTCATTTTGTTTGGATGTAGCTTCCAAAACTGGATTTTATTATGACTTTCTCTTCAAGTAGTGTCATTTAGTCCCCGTGATGCTAAAAACAAATTTCCTATTTATCTTGTTTAATAACTTTTTTTTTGTAGAATGTTTGGCTTCAAAATCTTAAATCTGCTGAGGGATGACCTTTTCCAAAGCCTCACTTTTTGTTTCCTGTATTTTTTTTCCTTTTCTCCAAAAGTGGATTCCAGTATGAACAACTACTTCCCTGCATTTTTGGACAGGTAATATATTTTCTGTGTGAAATTAGTTATTTTCCATGCTGAATGATTAGCCTTGACACAGCAGGCTCACTGCTACTGTATGAACTTTAGTCCAAAAATCCTAAATAAAATATTTTTTCTTTTTTCTTTTATATAGGCTTTGTCCTTTTGAAAAAATATAATAATAAAATTACTCATTTTTTAGAAAACACAAATTTGTCATTTTTCTCATCTAACATGGTACATCATATACCATTTGTGTAATTATTATGTCACAGTATTCTTTGGAAATGCAAAACAGTGCTCAAAAATATAAATTCAATCTAACCAGTTGAAATGTCAAAGTAATTTTTCATTGTTAGTTCTTTTCATTGAATTCATACCTCCTTCATACCTAAATGTTCTCACAGGGTGAAAACATTAGCTTCTCTAGTGACATAGTTCTGTGTCACATCTCTGGAGAAACATTTCTGACTAGTCTTGAGTTTACTTTGCTAAATAGGTATTCAAGTCTGGTGTGAAAGAGGAGTTTTAAACAGAAAGGTGATAAAAGCAGCATTTCATTTCAAAAGTATTTCTCCTAATTTCCTGTGTATAAGATTTTCAGGTAGGTGTTTGTGTTGATTTGGCACGGCCTGGTTTTTGGTAGCGGGGGAGGGCCACAGAGGTGGCTTCTGTGAGAAGCTGCTGGAAGGTTCCACCAATCTCTGATGGCTCTGAAGATGGACATGCTGCTGGGCCAATTAGAGAGGTCAATAACACTCCTGTGATGACATATTTGAGAAGAAAATCAAAATAGGGCAGGAGCAGTATTTTTCCAGGTGTGGTGAAACACTGCTGCCGGGGCCATCCCGTCATAGCGCATGGAGAGGCGCCGCCACAGCCACCGCCATCTTGGAGCGACCCTTGCCAGCCTTGCCTGCCTGGCTGCTCCTAGCCAGCCGCGCTGCAGGCCGAAGGTCAGGGGCAATGGCAGCAGTTCCTCCTTCCCAGCACCCCACATGAAGAGAGGCATTAAACAGTGCCAGCACCACGGTGGCCACCACTGCCCACTCGGTGGCGGCAGGGATGCTTGGCCAGCGGCAGAAACATGGCGAGCGACTCCCTCGCGCTGAACTTAGACGAAATCAACTTCTCTGCGCTGTGGGATCCTGCAGGAATCTTTGAATTGGTGGAACTTGTTGGCAATGGTACTTTCAGGCATCAGTTTTTCCTTCAGTCAGAGAAGAAGAGGAAGTGAGGACATGTGAGGGAAAACAGCAGGATGGGCACCAAGGTCAGTGGAAAAAGAAGGAGAAGAGGTGCTCCAAGCGCCAGAGCCGAGATTCTTCTGCAGGCCGTGAGGAAGACTATGATGAAGCAGGCTGTCCCCCTGCGGCCTATGGGTCCACAGGGGATGCAGAGATCCACTGGCAGCGCATGAGAGAAGTATTCACGCCAGAGCGGGTAGATGCTGGAGAAAGCTGTGATCTAGTGGGAGACTCGAATGGAGAGAGAGGACCCCTGCTTCCAGAAATTGAGAGAGAGGGCCCTTGCTTCCAAAGTAGAGCAGCCTGTCCTTAGAGGACTGCACCCTGTGGACAAGCGATCCACACTGCAGCAGGTTTGGGAGGACAGTTTGCCTGTGGGAGGGACTCGTTGCAGCAGTTTTTGCAGGACTGCTGCTTGTGAGACTAGAGCCACGCTGGAGATGTTCACGGAGAACTGCTTCCCATGGGAGGGACCCCACGGTTTCACAGGGAAAGGCCTCCTCTGCCAGAGCAGGGGAAGAAAATCTCGGTGATGAACGGACCAAAACCCCCATGCCCTGTCTCCCTGTGCTGCCAGTGGGAAGGAGGGAGGGGCTGGGGGGGGAAAAAGGTGTTTTAAGGGCTTATTTTATTTCTCACTATCCTCCTCTGACTCTGTTAATAATAGATTTATTTTATACCTTTAAATTTAAACCTATTTTGCCCTTAGAGTGTTTTTCTCTCAGTCTTTAACTCATAAGCCCTTTGTTAATTTTTTTTCCCTCTCTTCTCTGCCCTGGCTGAGAGAAAGAGAGGGTGAGCAAATGGCTTTCGTGGGTGCCTGGTGTTTGGTCAGTGTCAAACCACGACAGCATTTCTGGACACTTTAAATGCTAGTTTTTATTTATTTATTCTTATTACTGTATATGTTTAATTAAGTGGAATTTTCAAATCCAGATTAATGACAATCACGTAGATCTATTGTATCCAAATCTTTTCAGACAGTAATTTACTCCCAGTCTTTACTGAACCCCTAAAATGGAAGTAGGCTCTGAGAAGACTGACACAGAAGCCTTATTATTATACACAATGTATGCAGTGATTCACCACATTGCAAAGAAAGCTGAATTTATCTCAGCACAAAGGGGACTGAAGCGGGGTCCTCGGCCTGAATAAATGGCTACATATGAACCAGCCAGCCACATCATCTGAGTGCATTTGGCAACAAACTACATCAGTCAGGAGGATCAACTGGCTTTATCTCTACAGTGAAATAATCTTTTAGACTATAGACAGTAGCAGTGCAATGTGACTCTGCTGTAAATTACAACTGTCGTATTCTCATAAGTGTAATTTGTATCTGTCCTGTGATTTACCTATACAGTTGTATCCCTCACTAAATTAAAATTCAGTATAGCATAAAAAATTAAATTTTGATAATAAACATCACACCTTTCACAATGTAGATCATTTAAAAGAACTCGGTCAGAATGTATTAGACTCTGATAAAGCCCTAAAGGAAAATCCTCATGCTCCCATGTTAGCACTGTTCACTCATCTCCCTGCAGTCCCATCCACATTTGCATGAGGGAAATAAATGAGTGTTATGAGATAACCTGAAAGCACTCAACTGTACTAAGAACCAGTTGTAGCATTTGCTGTTCAGAAGTAAAGAATGGAAAGGAGGAAAAGCTTCAGTTCATGTGGGTTTTCAGAGAGTGAGTTTCAAAAGGCAGTTTGCATTTTTAATGCAGCCTTACCGCTCTGAACAGAAGTCTGCCGTTCTCAAAGTAACTTACTCCTTTACTCCCATTTAAGGCGGATTTATCACTTACAGCTCAAAACACTCTAACGTGGAAATTCTAAATTGACAAAGAATCATAAATGCACAAATATGAACACAAGCTAGAGTAGACAAGTACGGAAGAATTCACAAGCTGTTTTTAATTTTCTTATTAGAAGATTAAGCCTTCTTGGAAAAGCGATTGTCTAGTGGGTTTTAAACTTTACTGACATAATTCAGTAAAAATCCCTCTGCTATATGTGGATATCAATTTAAGCTGCCAAAGGGCTCAATGTATTTACAGTACTTTTTGTATCTTCTTATGTAAGGCTAATTATTTTATTTGTAACATTCCTGTAAAGCAGGAAGTATCTCCTTTTACTAGGGAAAGTGACGAGTCACCTGCTTTAGTGCTGGGGTTTTGCTTTGGTTGTGTCTTTTATTTTTCTTTTTCAAAATGACATGGAATAGTTGTATCACCGAATCATAGAGTGGTTTGGATTAAATGAACCTTTAAAGATTCTCTGGTTCCAATCCCCCTGGCATGGATAGGTGCACCTTCCCCTAGACCATGTTGCTCAAAGCCCCATCCAACCTGGCCTTGAACCTTTCAATAATGAGGCATCCACACCAGTTCTGGTAAAGAAGCCCATGCTGGAGCATGGCTTCTCTGGGGAAGCCCACATTGGATAAGGCTCCCAGCAGAACCTGTAACTTTGTGGAGAAAGAAGTTGTTGCTGGAGGAGGTTTACTGGCAGGACTTGTGGCCCTGTGAGAAACCCACACTGAAGCAGTCTTTTCCTGAAGGACTGCACCCTATGGAAGTGGCCCACTCTGAAGCAAGGGAAGAATTTAAGATGTCCTCCCCCTGAGGAGGAAGTAGCAGCAGAGATCTGTGATAAATTAACTGTAGCCCCCATTCCCTTGCTCCACTGTGGAGGAGGAGGAGGTAGAGAATTCGAGAATAAAGTTAAGCCCAGAAGGAAGGAGGGTTTGGGTGGCAGGGAGTTTTAGATTAGTTTGTATTTCTCATTATCCTGCTCTGTTTAATTGGCAATAAATGAAATTAATATCCTGAAGTCCAGTTGTTTTGCCTGTGTTGGTAACTGTTGAGTGACCTCCATGTCCTTATCTCAGCCCATGAGCTTTACACTTTCTGTCCTCTTGGTGGAGAGGGAATAATAGAATGATTTGGTGGGCACCTGATGGCCAGTCCAAGTCACCTCACCACAGATTTGTCCCAACATTTTTCAGTGCTGACAATAAGATCATGACTTTCTGACTGCCCAGTTGGGCTATCACTCATGACAACTTACTAGAGAAATATGCCCTGATTCCTTTGTGGAATATCCCAGGTGTTTCCCTGTTGTTTCCCAATAATTCAGCAGGCCCTGGCTCTTTTATGTTGTGCAAAACTCCATTCGCTTCCCCTTTTAAATGGCAGGCATTGAAACAGGCAGACTGAAGCATAATATTTTATATGAATTAAGAGACAGAATGAAATGAGCTGTTTAATAGCACTGTATTAACTAAACTGGAAAATAATGCTGAATATAATACAATCCCCCGATTTAAGTTAAACTACTTGGAAAAGAAGCATTTTGATTTCTTTTTAAATAGTACATACAGTAATAATGAAAACTTGAATTCCATTTATGAGTGTAATTCATATAGTATCAAGAATCTTCAAAACATTTTCAGCTCTGAATGAGGAATATATGACTTACCATTAGGAACTTATGATTAAAATATTACTTCTTTAAGCTGGCTTATCTATTCTTAAAATAGATGTATTATTACAGAACTCTGCTTGGGTTTGACTTTCTACTTCCCAGCTCTTAGCAGTCTTTACTTATTCATGATACCTAACTAGTTTCAACTTTATATTTCTTTATCAAAATGCCTCAATGGACAATTTATTTTTATCTGATTAAAATTTCTCTTTTCTACTGAAAATAAGTATGTACATATATGAAGATTTAATAAAACAGTTTTCACCATCCAAGGTTCAACAGGTACCTCAAAGTGTCTCCTATAGGAAAGTATTATTCGCACATATCCCACCAAATACCTTATTGAAAACTCTGGTATTTTTAAACATTAAATAAATAATATAATTTTTCCGTTAAAAACAAGAACAACATTTCTAGATTTAATGAGTATTTTCTATTTCATATTTTCAAAGAAAAAGTAAACTATGTGCTTCTTATATATATATGCAATCATAAGTATCTTTTAGTCAATATGATTTGTTTGTTTACTTGTTTATTTCTTTAGTTCTTTTCATTGAGAGCACACAGAGTCCAGTATTAAGTGAATGCTCTGAGGTCTGTAATGCTACATACGGGGCTACAGATCTACAAATATATCTTGCATTCATATACTTTCTAAAGAATAATGCAAAAAAATACATGTATGAATGTCTCCACAAAGCTCAAAAGTTTATCAAGAGTATTTTGTACAATTATGTAATTGTCAATAACAATGTCCTTGGAAAGCTGAAACATTGTTGATTACTAGTCACTTAAACTGATTTTTAAATTAAAAAAAAATTCTGCAATGCATATGAAGTAAGACAATTAAGAAGGAAAGACTAGTAGAAAGAAAACTACAGAATTTTATAATGTATACGTAATAAAATGCATCTCTCAGAAAAGGCAAAGACACAATACCTATCGTTATGTCTCAGAGGAGGTATCAAGGCCGAACCAAAAACAGATTCTAGACCTTCTTTTATGTGAATTTTCTGTCAGTTGTGAACAACAAAAAACAGTAATAATTAATTAAATACTATACCATCTACGTTCCCTATGTATGTGTGAGGGATTCTTCTGCACTAAACAAATTCACGAGACTTGTTTGACTCTTTGTCAGGGTGAGTATTAAAGAAACAAGTAAAAAATAACACATTATTTGGAAAGGAATTACTGAATACCTGGAAGATATTGGATTTTGGGTCAGTCAGACGCAATTCAACAATGAAAAATATATTCTGTTTTGCAAGCCTTGGCTGAAAACCCTTTGTGTTGATGTCTCTGTGGGTGGGCATACAGGATTTGTTGTGTTACTCTGGGAAATAGTTCCGCCTTAGACTTTCAACACCTCATAGCATGTTATAATTTAGAACCAAAATCTTAATCTAAGAATGACTTGTAAAGATAACCTTTCATATCCACTTGGCAAATGTTTTTTTCCCATATTATGGTTTAATTAAAAGTAAAAGAGGGGAGAAAAAATGTAATATTAATTTGAAACAGTAATAGATGACGCATATAGATATATCATTGTGTAATATTTTAAATAATGGCATTATGTTATTAATTTTAATAGTATTAAACTCTAACGCTGGATTTTTTTTTCTCCTGATATTTTTTAATACAGACATATATCTATCTCTGTTCTTCACTCTATAGTCTTTTGTTTGCTAATTGTCTTCCAGTTTCGAGCATACGGTAAAGGATATTCTTCTGGTGAATCTCACCAAGTGAGTGAGGCTATCAAGATAGTCAATAAAAGTGGCAAAAATTAAAATTTTCTAAATAAGATCTCCAAAGCCCGTGGCTGTAGCTAGCACTGAGATAGCAACTTGTGAGATGAGTGCCAGCATAAATTGGAGACATGTTCATTATCTTAGAAATCAATTGAAATGTAGAATGCTAGAAAAGATGGATTAGATATATAAAGGCATCTATCCTGTACTGAACTATAGTCTATACAAAAGAAATTGTTTTGAAAATGGTGGGAAAACTGTACTCTATTAGATGAGGAAAATATATGTAGTTGTACTTTTTATACAAGACAAAAAAAAGTCAATTTGAAGTATTTCTGTTTTTCCTATGTGTTCCACATTTTCTACAATCTTAATTTTCACTATTCTTTCCCTTGGAGGGTGTAGTGCTATGATTCTCACTCTTTATTTCTTTAGAAAAAATAATGTTTCATGTATAGCAATGCTTTTTTTCCTGTCTTTTTTCACTAACTTTTGTTGTTGTTTTTAATATTTGGTAGTTTTAGTAATTTAGTAAGCAAATCTTAAATATTCTGTCTATCTGTGTATTCAGTTGTATTGGTTTGGCACAGCCTGGTTTTTGGTAGCAGGGGGGCCACAGAGGTGGCTTCCGTGAGAAGCTGCTGGAAGATTCCACCATGTCCACCAAAGCCAGTGGCTGATGGCTCTGAAGATGGAGATGCTGCTGGCCAAAGCTGGGCCAATGAGAGAGGTTGGAAACGCCTCTGTGATGACATACTTAAGTAGAAAATGAAAACTAAGTCATGGGTTTTGCTTCTAGTCAGAGAAGAGGAGGAGGTGAGAATGTGTGAAGGAAAACAACATGGTGACACCAAGATCGGTGGAGGAGGGGGAGGAGGTGCTCCAGGTGCCGGAGCCGAGATTCCTCTGCAGGCCGTGGTGAAGACCATGGTGAAGCAGCTGTGCCCCTGCAGCCCATGGGGATCCACGGGGAATGCAGAGATCCACCCTCAGCTCGTGGGGGAGGTGCCCATGCTGGAGCGGGTGGATGCCTGGAGGAGGCTGTGATCCAGTGGAAGACCCAGAGGAGAGACAGGCCCCTGCTTCCAGGCTGGAGCAGCCTATCCTTGGAGGACTGCAGCCCGTGGAAAGGGAGACCCACCTCGCAGCAATTTTTGGAGGACTGTGTGCCCGTGGGGGGAGTTCACGGTGCAGCAAGAGTGTTTTGGCTGCTGCTCGTGAGAGTGGGCCCATGTTGGAGAAGTTCACGGAGAACTTTCTCCTGTGGGAGGGACCCCACGGTCTCACAGAGGATGGACTCCTCTGCCAGAGCAGTGGAAGAAAATCCCGGTGATGGACTGACCAAAATCCCCATGCCCTGTCTCCCTGTGCTGTCAGTGGGAAGTATGGAGGGGCTGTGAGGAAAAGGAGTTTTAAGGGCTTATTTTACTTCTCATTATCCTCGTCAGATTCTGTTAGTAATAAAGTCACTTTGCAACTTGAGCCTGTTTTGCCCTTGAAGTGTTTCTCCCGGCCCTTATCTTACTTGTGAAGCCTCCGTTAACTTTTTTCCGCCTCCACTGCCCAGCTCTGGCAGGGGAGTGTGAACGAGTGGCTTTTGTGGGTGTCTCGTGTTCGGCCAGTGTCAAACCACGACATCAGTTTATTATAAAAAATTAATCAGCACCACCATACAAAGCTGTAAGGATACACAGATTAGGAAATTGTGTCTCAGCATACACTGTCAGTGCATCAAAATCTTTAGATCTTTGTGAGCCGACTGGATAGATTTTTTCTTTTAGTGAATATAAATCAACAGGGCTCTTAAATACCAAAGCTAGTTTGGATTTGAGCAAAAACTAAAACAAAGTCTTTTAAAAACAGAAAAAAACAAAGTAACCTAAATCTATAGAACAGAAATAAAAGGGCAACCCAGAGACTAATAACAAGGACAGGGCCAGCGTACAGGTTTTGCTTCTTACTTTCTGATACCCAGTCACATCATGTTAAAAACAATATAATACACAGTTTATAAACTACAAGTAAAACAGATAATATCAGCTTGTGGCAGAGTGTATAATTGCATAATACCCGTATCATTTTGACACAGGAATAATTAATTGTGTTTACTTTTTTGGTGGAGGCTGGTTGCTAAGCTCAGCACGGACTGGAACACTCTCCCTCACTCCAAGAGGGAGATACACAGGACCCTGGACTGAAGAACAATTACTCCACCTTTAAATGAAATTTGACTTGCCACTACCTGCAAAATAACTGGAGACAAGCAAAACCAGTCTGTATATCCTTCCAGAGAATATGAATTCTCTTGATGCCAGAAATTTAAATGCCATCCTTACAAACACAATTGAGAAGTACTCAGCACATTTTTTTACAGTAGGATTGTTTGTCTGTTTATTTAACTTCAGCAGTGCCTACAAGCTCCAGTGAATCAGCTTGGGTCCACTGAATTTCACCCTCCATCCATACAAAACAGTTGAATTGTTCCTTCACTAGTAAAGATACTGCTTTGAAAAAGTATGTAATAACCCACCTACTCTTAAGAAAAACATCCACTGCCTTACCTTTTGAAATGTTCCTCTTTTCTGCAAACAAACCTTGGATTTTTTTTAATGTTCAGAATGCTTAATTATATTTTGACAGAAAAGTCTAAAATGTTTGGATTGTCAATGAGGCACAGAATTTACCTTTCATACAAGGTAACTGCTCTCATAATCAAAATGGTTTTCTGTTTCTAGTATGACATCCAGGACCAAAAAAAAAGAAAAAATCTTTACTATTTCCTAATCTGTTATTCTTGATCTTTGACTATGAAAAGAATCAAGAAGTATTAAGGGTATCATTATATTTTAATGAAAACCAAAACATATTTTTCTGAATTTGACTCTTTGTTCTTTTGATCTTTCAGATCTCAAGGGACTACAACCTAATTAAAACTATAACTAGTTTTCATACAAATATATTACATTGAATAATGTTCGAAAAGAACATTTCATTTTTATTTCTACCTGTAGAAAATACATAATATAGATTCAATTTTCTTTCTCAGTGTTAAAATTTAGCAGTGCAGATCTGCTCACAGATAAGACTCCAAGGTCTGCAGTGGTTCTTGATAGGTTGTTCCATTAGATTCTCTCAAGTACAAGACTGTGAAATTAAATACTTCTACAATAAATATACTTCAAAAAACTCATTAAGGATTAGATCATAAACCTTTCACTCCCTTTGATATAAAGATATTTTAGTTCTGTCCCATTAAATCAAATGATTGTTTTAGCAGCACTAGATAATTGCTATTATTATTAAAACTTGTGTTTAATAACCACAATAGCACTTTTTCCTAAATAAAGAAAATGAAGAAAAAATTTAGAATTAGAAATAAAAAAGTTGTGAGTTCAGGGAATAAGAAAAGTGTTTCTTTCTATGTATCCCAGTAGAGGACTAATAAATCCATGAAGTTATTCTATTCAATGTGTCAGTAGGTTCCTTATTTCTATTGTTTTTTGATAAAAGTACATCACTTTTTCAAAGGTGACCAAATATGTAGTGTCAGAAGGATAAGGCCCTAAGGCCTAGATTATGGACATATTTTTATTTACTTTCTTTGAATGAGTTAACATATAAGTAGTCTTACATTTTGATCTTGAATGGATTGAACGAATAATAAGATATTGCTCTAAACAATATAAAATAGTAATAAGCTTTCTTAAAGCGCAGAGATCTCATTCTCCATCCCTGTACTAAATGACAACAGAAAGAGATACCACTAAGTAATACAGTGTCCCAGTAGCTTGTGTACAGGACTTAAGAATATCAGTGTCAAGAACATCTTGACCTTTACCTCAGCACTGTGAATGGCACCTGAATATCCCACCTCATCTAAGTCTTTGTATCCACTTTCTTATGAGGATAAAAGAAAAAAAACAAACAAACAAACCAGTGGATCTTCTCTTTTCCAGAGATGCCAAATACATACAGCAATACCGCAGAAAGAACGTTTTTTCTGCTTATTATTATTCTGGTTATACTACAAGAACTTTTTACAGGAAAAAATGTAGAATGCAAGGGTTCCAGATGGATGACAAAATTGTTTTTTCTAGTAACAGTGGCTAATTAAGGCTGGCTTTGAAAAGAAGGAAAAATCAATTTAACAATCAGAATGAAAAAAATCAGGCTATTGTGGAAAAGTTCCATATTACAGTCCATATAATGTCATTTTCTAGGGGGAAGAGTTTAGCATGAAGCCTTAAAGTGATAACTGTTCCCCAAAAGTAGAACAAAGAATATAATCAAATGCTATGTTTTTATGTACTATTATGTGGCTGGCTTCTTAGAATGAAGCAGTATAATTATTTTTGTAAGCCTGTGAATTGAGATTTAGTCATGTTAAAATAAACAGTGTCAGTCAAGATTCCTTGATGAAATTCCATGTTAAGTAATCACATTATTTATCTCTCTCTTAGAAGAGTTTTTAGTCTGTTTTTCATTTTGCTTTGTCTTGCTTATCTTAAGTGTTCTGGAGGGTGTTTTTGGAGAGTCAGTTAAAACAATGCCTTTAAATGTTAGGTAAAAAATGTTTTGTAAAAATAATAAAAATGCATTTTAAGGATCATTTGAAATTAATTATAAAATGCATGATACATTTATATGATTTACATACAATTAATTATACATTGACCATTCACATGTATCATATATGTTGTATCTCTGTATTTTGATAATTCATGGGCTTTTCCTTCAAAACACTGGAAAACAAATATGGCCTGAAATTATTTTCTTTTTGTGTCAGTTTCTGTGTTTCTTCTCTATTGTCGTTTTCCGCTAGGCATATCCACCTATCAACAGAATCTGTCATGTTTAGGGGTTCATCTGTCCTTTTTTCTTATTCTCAGCTTGAAGATATAACCTACCTTTGTGCCATAATAAGTATGTCTAAAGAAGATACTCTAATCATAAGGCTCCAAATTGAAGGTTATATTCTAAAGTGAGAAATAAGCAACAGAAGCAGATGAGCATAGACTTTGTTTACATGCAAATGCTCTTCATGATAAACAAGGGAAGAGAATTGCACAAAGTGCACTGTATAGATGCTACATAACTCTTCATGAAATTATTTTTGAAGTTTTCCATGTTTCATCTGTGGTCTTTAAAAATACCTGCTACTGGCAATTAACTCTGTATACAGGATTTCAGTGAAAGAGACCTCATCGAATATGTTTCAGATTGAAAAGAACTTCACCAGAAGAATAAGAGTAAGTCAAATGGATTTAAATGCCAGAGAATAGTTAAAAATGCATATTAATACTGGAAATATTCCAAAGAGACATGCATTCAATTAAAGAGTTTTAAAATATATTTTTCCTGCATTTTCAACACCAGATTGTCATGGCTCAATCAGGAATTGAATTATACTGGGTAAATCAGTAAAGCTGAATACAGCAAAAGCTTTATCTAAATTCAGTCACAGCTATATTCTAAAAGGAGGGAAGTGCACTGCCTTTCAGAGTATAACTCACACAGCCCTCAAAGAGGGAGGTGTTCTCTGGAGAAGAGCTCATACTATGGCATTCAGGAGATCTAAAACATCCCTTCACCTCTCTACAGACACAGCTTCTGGAAAACACTTAGCAAATTTTACAGCTGCATCATCACATCAAGTCTCTGGAGGCAACAGGCAGAGCAAACTACTTGCTCATTTCCAGGGTGAGCTGCCCTTAATGCAAGATGCAAAACTAGTGTAAAGGAGTAAAACTTATTTATCTTTAAACTACCTTCATTTAATCTGGCATACTCTGCCAGAAGGACAATTGGCATATTTCTTAGTAAGAACAAATTAATCTTGTATAAGTTGCAGACACCGTAATATAATTTTTTAGAATACCATTGTTATGAAAGCTGTGTGGTTGAGGGACATGCTTTTAATATTTGCCTGCACTCCTAAATATCTGCACGGAATGTTGAAGTAGATCTTAGGTAGATCTTAGCCTTCATGTTCTTTATTTTAAATAAAGCAAAATTTTAAAACTTTTGGGTGCAAGTACTTTTAAAGAAAATTAACTCAGCATTGAAAAAAGTGATAGAGAAATTTTGGTCCAGATTCACATAAAACAAAAAAAAAAAAAAAAAAAAAAAAAAAAAAAAAAAAAAAAAAAAAAAAAAAAAAAAAAAAGAAAAAAGCCTTTGGAGTGTTGAGAAAAAATTTATTTAAGTTTTTTTTCATCAATAGAAGTAAAGAAACAAAGGAAAGCATATTTTCTATTCAGTGCCCTGCCCAAAATGTTGATCAATAATGTTGGGCCCTAAGAGACTGTGTATGATAAGGTCTCACCTTATGAGTTCTGTACAGTCACGTTGCATTTGAAAACATTGTATGACTCCTCCATTACCAGTTCTGAAAGAGGACAATGATTTGTGTGTGATAGCAAGTGGAATACTCTCTGAATTTTAACACAGCTGAAGTGAGTAAGATATGTGCTCATGAAGCACGTGTCCATGGCCGTATAGGATGGTTACTACTCATACCAGATCATCTCCAAGTGAGTTTTACACTTCATTTTCTCACTGGAAGGTCAGAAAATGGATGACAGATCCATCCTTGTCTTATAAGGCTGCATATGTCAGTACAGATCCCTCTGAAACTGGAGACTAATATAGATGAGCTACTAGAACCACTACTTTTCTGACCTACTAGTTTCCTGCATCCCTTGGGATTTAGGATGATTCTGTTTCAGCTGTAGCAATATTCTCCTAGTATGTCTGTTCACTTTCTCTCTGTAGATTTGCAATGCATAGCATCACTTTACACCTTAGTGCTACTAAATATACATGGCTCTGGGCAATAACCATAGGTTTCAAGCACTGGCGTTATTGAAGTGTACAACTGTTGTGATAGATTCATACAGTACTCTATATCACTAATATGACTATAGTTTAAGGAACATGTAAACCATATTTTTGAAAGTTTGTCTCTGAACACACTAGCATTCTCCAGTGTGGGCATTTTTCTGAGGCTTCTTATAATGAAGAAAGATATTTTTCAAAAAATATGTTGTCATTGAAGCCCTCAGTATTGTCAGAAGGCTGACTCCCCGAGAAATTTGAGTCCCCTTTTTCCAAAATTTTTAGATGTCTACTGTCTGATAAATCAGGCCTTCAAAAATTAACATGCTAGTTAAGTATTTGTATCTTGATAAAAAAGCAAGGTAAAATTACTTCAGCCTTGTCTGTAACATGTCATGGTTTGTCAGACTCATTGCACAGATAACTTTATTAGACATTTCCAAATGAGAAATAAGATTTTTTGTGAATACTAGAAAGGACCTAAATCATCTTCTGGCTTGAATTATTTGCTGATTTAAAACAGAAAGGCTAGTTAACCTATTAGGACTAAGTTTAAGAATAGCAATAAATTGTGCTATGGTCTAGTTGGTAGTATCTCCCTGCCATATTATTTCTACCAACACAAAAATGTGTAAGACAAGTATTTTAGCATCAGTTACTGGTAGTGAAGGTGCCAACCTCCAAAGCATGCACTGTGAATCTACACTCAACGGATTTAGGTTAATAGTTAGACACAGGTCATGACATCCAGGCAAGAAACTATTTTACCATGGTTTCAAAAAATGCTCACAAACTCCATCTGTGTGACTGAAGCTGTTCATCCTTCTCTCACCCTTATAGTCTGTTTTATTTCTACATAAAATAATGATTTTTAAAAAATCTGCTTATGGTTGTTAGAATATATTTATTGCCTTTTTACCTGCTGTCAAAAAGTGCCTAAAAATATGATAGGCCACTCCAAGGGTAAGTTTATTGGTAGGAAATCTGATCACAGGTTCTTTCTGACAGTTTTTGTGGTACTGACCTTAGTCTTTAAATTCTAATATTATAAATTTAGATGACATTTATTTCCCTTACTGCTTACTTGACTATATTTATCTTGTCACCGACAGGAAATTGACGATTTGAGATTAAAAAGAGCACAAGATGTCTTACAAAGATAAGTATAGTTGGAGGTGGAGGTCTACAGGTTTCAGTGAACTGGTATGGCCTGAAATATAATGTCATGGCTGCAGTACTACCCTGGTTCACTATACGTATTCTTAAATCTTCCATGTAATTGCTTGTCAGTAGTGCATTTACTGAAATATCTGATATTTTTCAAATTTTCAATGCATCCTTATTCTAAATCTCTCCCCAAAGGGAGAACAGTGTGTTACACAAAGTGTTTTGTTGTGGTAGGAATTTCTTTGTTGTATTGTTTGCGGTTTTTTTTCAAGCTGCCTTTCAATGCACTTTTCAGAAAAGCAACCCTGAAATCGAATGCAGTGCTGGGATTAGAGCTGTGCCTCTAACTAATATTGTCTCCCAGGAAAGGTCTAATCTTCACAAATCTAATTCATATCTTTTGGTATCTGCTATCCACTAGTTCTTCTCACTAAATAATCATGGTTAAACAACTTTCTTTATGATTTGTAATAGTTCTCCGTTCACAGTCATATAAGAGTAAATACTAGCTACACAAAATTGGTGAGAGGACATGTTTCATGATAAGAGGAATGTATCATGATAACAACGTTTTGTAAAATGAATGCAGATTATTCCCTGAGAGGCTTCGCTTTGAATGCTTAGCAGTCCCTGGCTTGAATATAATCTAGGCATTGCTGTAGTCTGTTTAAGTATAAAATATCAAAGTTATTTTAGTAGTAAAACCAATATACTATGTATTTTTAACAGGTTCCTTTTTCCATTCTTGGAAATACCAAAATGTCATGTGAGAACTTTTCTTCCTTCAGATAACAGTAGAAAGCATGCTCCATAATGAGTCATTTAGTTGGTACACTTGGAAGTTTTTCCTCATTTAGAAAATACATAATTTCTGTGAATTTATTCATTATGCATGAGTAGCCAGTCATTCTTACTTTTTAATGATTCTAAATTGAGTACTGAAATGCTTTATCAAATAATTGAAAACATATTTTTATTAAACAGAAGAACTAAGTGTGGTCTTAAATCTTTATAATTTTGAAAGTATTTATAGCTGATGCTGAACACTGAGAAAATGCCAAATTTTTGGCTGAATGAAGTCAATATGTTTGAAAGACTTTCTCTTTTTCAATATATAAATACTTATTCCTATTGTTATTTCTTAATCTGCTACTTTTAACCAGCCATTGATAAGATGGTTTCTTATATAACTTTTACAGAACTGATTTACATTCTCAAGGATATAAACTTAATTCAGGTCTAGATTCTACATGTGCTGCATTTTGCGATTTTGAAATCTGCTTTTTAGAGCAAATTCTTAATTCCAGTGTAAACAAAATCAAATATAATTAATAAATTGTACCTTAATGAGAATGATTTTCTACGTTTTGTGTAATTTCTTTTACTCTGCCCCTAATGTCAGTAGACTGTGTGAAAGGGATACTATCTTGAAGTATATGAATGCTCCTACTGAAGATGTGCCTTTAAAATTAAGCACAGACGTTATTAAGAGCTGCCTGTTCTACTACAGCTTCACAAAGTTTTTCTCCATAATATGCAGAAGCTCATTCAACATAGTGAATTGAATGAATTACTGAGAACCGTGAAAGGTAACCTCTCCATCCACCTGAATATACATTTTTCACCAGTAATAACTTAGCCTTTAGTCTTAAAGCTTATCACTGTCACATGTTTCTCATTAGCACACTGCACAAATGGCCTTCATGTCCTTTATGCAAGTGCCAAGACTGAAAAATGTTCATTACTTTCAGAGATCAGGAAAAAAATAAACCTACAAAGCACAAAAATACATTATAGTGTATGACATAGTGCCATTATAACTTGGGAGAAGTGCTTTGCTGGTTTCTCTGGATATGAATTAGTCTTCCTGACTTACTTAAAGTATCTTTGTATGATGCTATCTCCTCATTAGGCGGAAAAAAAATCATGAAGGAGGACTATGCTAAGAAAAGAAATCTCTTTTTTTTCTTCAGCCACTAATAGCAATACCTAGGTTGGTAGCCACTAATTTCAGAAATAGAAAATTCTGCTCTCAATATGATCAAACTGACCAAAAGCATGAAGAAAATCCTATCAGCTCAGTTGTTTATTTCTATATGGAGACTTTGGCTTTTTTTTTTTTTGGAAGAGTTCTTTAATAAATGCAAAGCAGTGTCAAAAACAACTGGTGTTAGAATTTGTTTAGAACTACATATAACTATCTTCAATAGAACAAATGTGAGAAAATATAGGAATTACGGACTTTGCTTTTCCGTACATAATTGCTGACAACAGTGTGCATCTCATCCATCATACTAAGCTATGACTGCATTCAATTAACTTAATATGGTGTTAATGCAATATGGAAGAGGTAGCACTCATTCATCATATTGTATTATAGCAGTAATACAGTAGTATTGTATTAGACTGATGTAATAAGGTTCTTAATAGAAGGCAATAAAACTATTATCAGGAAACTGCCATTAATACCTGGGATTTTCAAAGGCCATTTCTGTTGTGCTTGTAAATCTTTTACTCGCCAAGATGCAATAAGAAAGACCCTCTGAGACTGCAGAAGCACTTGAGTATGTGACATTATGAATGTGCTATTTTTGGCTTTTCAATGGAGGAGCACATCTTATAGCATCTTATAAATCTGTGCTGAGAGTTGAAAAGCATATTTTTCTGCTGAACAGTAGGCTGTAATAGAGTAGAGATATATAAAAGGTCGCGACAAGTTCTAAATATTTATTCATTTTTCTATGACATCAAGGCCAATTCCTTTTTCTCTCTACTAGGAACAAAAGGAGGGTATTTTGTAACCTCTATTTTTTTCAAAAGACATATCAGATTATTCAAAAATCTTTAGTTGCTCTGTGACTCTTTCAAGAGAAACAGTTCATGTTAGATTTTACACATGCTTTGTATAAAAAAGACTGTTAAATAGACTTGGATTAAACAAGATTTATATTCAGGGGACCAAACCCAAGTGATTGCTTTCATTATCAAAATACTCTGTAAAAGTGAAACTTCACTCTCATTTGTCTTCAGAAAGACATGGATTATCCTCATACTTTTGGTTGTTTTAGTTTTGGGGTTTTTTGGTGGTTTGTTTTTTCTCAAGTAATTTGACAGAGATATATGGTACAACATAAGACAAAATCTTACCTGTGCAGGTAAGATTTTTTTTGTCAAATCATATTGCTTTTGTTCAAAACCCTAAATTTATGGCATGACTGTATTAATCATATATAATTTAGTCTCACATGACAGTATGCAATATACAAAATTTATAATAATTTTATCGAAGTATGAGTATCGGACTGGTATGTTAGGAATGTATAGTACAATATTCTACCATGTATTTCAGTTTCATCTAATGCAACCCTAAAATGAAATCTGTTGTTCCAGATAGAGCAACTCCCTCTGCACAGTGTTGAACCAGGGCTTATTAAATGCCAATTAAAAAAAAGGGAGTATTTTTAGAGTGCTGGCCAATTCCTATCTGTCTCCCAGCCCAGGTGTTATTTCCTCACTCTGATGGTTCTGATGCATGTTGTGCTGGCATCCTCACTGGGTTCATAGGCTTAGATAGCACTGTTGTGCAAAACGATCTTATTTCAATTTCAGTTTGCTATGAAGAGTCATACAAAGGAAAAAGGGTTCTATCTGTATTCTGTCCCCACTAGCCTGGAATGCTGTAACTATCTGTAAAGCTGAATGCCCAGGCTCCCTGGGGTATAGGGTGCTGCTGCCTGTGTCCTCCACAGCTCAGCTCTTTGGCTTGCTCCAAATAATTTTCTGTTATATTTTAAGTCTCTGATTCCAGTTTTCCAAATAAATAATCATTACATTGAATCATGTAAAAAAAAAAAAAAAAAAAAGAAATAGTTTTGGAGTGAAAATAAAGATGTGGAAGTCCTCTTTGACCTATTCCATGCACTGTTGTCCAATTTCCTTCCTTTCCCTCCCCATCTCCCCCAAAAAAGGCACCTAATGAGAACAAAAAAGAAACAAAACTTGGAAATGAAATCTGGGTAGTCCAGAAATTAGGTAAATAAATAAAATTATATTTCTCAGTTTTAAGAAACTCTAACATTACATAATGCTCATATTCCATTTATTCTTAATCTTTTTTCCCTCCTAGAAATATATATTAAAGATATCTCACCTAAATCACATTTCTAGCATAAAATTTTAAAAAAATTTTTTTCATAAAACTGTCTAAAGGCTAAACTTGTGATATTGAGATGATAATTACTGCAGAGAAAAAAAAAATGTATCTGTGTTGTGACAGCAGATGTTTTCTGAATATATTTATCACAAAACCAGAGAACAGGATAAACATTCAAGACAACACCATTCAGCAAAATCCTTTGTCTGTCTTCTTCACTGGTTGCTCAAATTCACCTAGCTGGAATACCAAATATGTGCTCATGCTTTCTTATTACGTGAGATGTGTTTATGAAAGCGGTTTTGCATATTGATCTGGAAGTGCCTTGGATACATAAAGAAGAGACCAAGTTCAATGAATACAGTAACACATCCTGCTTTCTGCATGCTGAAAGTAACAGCATCAGTTTCCTCTCTTGCTTCTCTATAGAGCAAGTCTAGGAAAAAATCTGGAACATTGTAAATACTCCTATTGTTATCAATTGAGTCTGTTGAATAAAATAATTTATAAGAATGAAAATATGAGATGATACAAAGTGTTTCGTCTAAGAGCCTGATTTCATGGTCAGCAGCTGTGTGATTTTGCGTTATATGTGCACTCAAACATACAATTTACCTTTTGAGAGTTCTTGCTCTCAAATCATTAAGAGTGAGTCCAAGGAAAAAAAACTCAGCATCTCTGGCCTTGATTCAGGAATGCGTTTAAGTCCATGTCTATTCATGGAGAGGCCACAAGAATACGCTTAAACTTAAAGGAGTCTAAAATAGGTTTAGCATTTGAGTCAAGATTACATATTTTCTGGAATCAGAGCCAAATAGATCAATTTGCAGTATACAGGCTACTCTGAAGCATGAACCATATATAAAGAAAGTAAATGTAAATGCAAAAGAACATAATGTACTTTGACAGAAGAGGGGTATATATTGGCTTTTATTGGCTACTGTTAAGAGTAAATGGAAAGCAAAAATCTACTATCCCAACTTCTTTGACAGTGGTTGGTTGAGACAGGAGAAAAATAAAGTAAATAAACAAATAAATAATAATTTCAGGACTTACACGCTTTGATTTACTTCTTCTGAGTCATATAATTATACCATTCAGTATAGTGAAAACTACTAATATCAAGGAAGAATCTTAGAATTTCTTTTGTTTTCTTATAGCTAGAAATAACAGGTAACTTCATAGATAATGAAATTGCACCCAAAGAGAGACAATAGACAATTCCAAAGGGTGGTTTCTAACAGAATGTCTATGGAATGACACTCAGTGAGGCACTTTTTTGCTCAAAAACAGACAAAAAAGTGATGTGGCTTGCCCATATTACAGTAATAGCACCAGATTACAATGAGGGACAGCAGTAATTACAGAGATAACATCTGTTTCAAATGCCACTAGTTTCTCTCTAGTGATGCTCTTTCCCATATATCTTTTGTTGTGGGGAAAATTGGAGACCGCTGTGGGATGAAAGACGTGTTAGATCAGGATGAGACCCCAGTAGGTGTTTGAGAGAGCTGATCCAGTGCTGCTCAGTGTTAGTCTGTAAGAATATCCTGCAGGGTGCATATTTTGAGAAGGAGAGGTGATCCAGACTTGGCAGTGTCAGATTTACAGTTAGTCTCAATGATCTTAAAGGCCTTTTTGCAACCTAAATGGTTCTCTGATCATATATTCCTGTCTCTAAAGTAATTAAATTTTACCTTCTCACCTATATAACATTCAGGTGGTTGATAAGAAAACTAGTTAAATAAACCAAAGAGAACTGGCTTGATACAAAAGTGTCTTTTGCTATAATTAAAATCAAGATGCTCTCTAAGCAAAAAATTTCTTCTATACTCCTATTAATGAAGTATTCATAACACCTTAGCTTTCTTTGTACTCCTATTTATGTCTTCTATAGTTTCTCCTAGCAAAAAAGCATACCTACTATAGTGTGATGTCCTTCAAAAATCCCAGGCTTCACTGAAAATCATCTTTTTGTGAAACACAACTGTATTTACTTAACTTTGTTATTAATTTCACAATTCACAGCCTTTAGCTTCTTTACCTGCATGCAGTGTTTAATGATAAACCCAGATGCTATTTTTCCTGTATCTTAATTGCAAAGAATCTCTTTTACTATACTTAACATTTCCTAAGAGCTGGAGAAGTACCTACGTAATTAATCATCTGCTCCTATTTCATTCTACATGGTACTACTGGATCTTAAGATAAATTCTGTGCTGTTGGGCAGAATACACTTTAATACGGTTTGGATCAGTCCTAAAATAATCCTAAAAATTCAGGTAATACTATCTCGCAGACTTCTTGTGTTCAGAGGTGCTTCCTGTCTTAGATTATATATTTATATTTTCCTGAATCTGAGTAACAGAGTATATACTGAAGAGGAAATTTGCAAACACTGCTCCCTGCCTGAGACTCAGAATATTATTAATGTAAAACAGCCTGTTTCAAAATATGAAAAAAAAAAATTGTGAATTGTTTAAAATAATTTCTTGCACACAAGGATTACAAAATCCATGCTTATGTTGAAAAAATATAAAATAAACCAAATGAGTAAATTATTCATCTTGCTCTTAGATGCAAATCTTCCATCTCCAGTTGATGTTCTTTCATGTTTGCGCTTCCTAGATCTTTTATTTCACTTTTTTTTTCCCAACCTAGCAACCATTTTCCTCAGCTGGCCTTTTATTTTTCACCTTCACAATTTGTTTTATACCTTGAATAATATTGCTCTTACAGACTGATTCAGGTATCTTTCCTAATTCCGGATCTGATCAAAAAGTACATTGAAGTCAGCTGTAATAATCTTTGTACTGGCTCCAGGCAGGTAATATAGAAGGGTTAAAGATTAATAAAGATGAACATTTCTTCCCAGTCACAGCAACAAAAGGAACATATTGAACACAAAAAAAAAAGAAAGAAAAAAAAAAAAGAAAAGAAACAAAAAAATTTCCAGCTTTAATGAAATAAAATTGTTCCCAAATTCAGGCTGAACTGACAGAGGTGTTTTGCCTAAAAATGTGGGTCTTATTTATTTTTAAAAGTACAATAAAGAAGACAAAAGGCATTTTGAAAATCAACACAGTCTTTTTTTGAAATAAATTTATTTGGATGGTTTCTAGCCAATGTTGAATGGGTTTACAGCTGCAGTGCAGAATACTTTTGTGTCGCACTCACTAATATAAGCCAAGCTTCTTGTGTTCTGCAAATATCTCTTTGCTTCCCCCCTTGCTTGCCCTCACTGGCTAGATCTTCTCCTTTCACTGCTCACCTTCCACCCTGTCTAGCTTTTTCCTTGAAATTCTCACTTGAAATTGTAATATATAATTTTTATGTGTTAAAAATTAGGCATCCTTGTTCTACTTTACTTTCTTGTAGACTTTATCAGCAAAAATCTGAATGTCTTCTTATCACTTCAGATGCACATACCTATGAATGACTTTCTAGTGAAATATTCTGAATATATTTCTCTGTGTAAAATACTATTAGCACTTGTTGGAAAACTATTTTTTTCATATAAACTCCCTAAATCCTATTCTGTGTGGAATCACATATGTTGTTTCAACTAAGTTCTACTCAGCTTCAGTGGAAAGTTCTACTAAGTTCTACTCAGGATGAGTGGAAATTCTTCCTCTCAGGTTTTTTGTTAAATAAACTCTCCAAACCCTTCCCTTAACACTCTTAGATTAAATTGATTGGGTTTTTTCCACCCTGTTTCAATATTTGATCCATGAGATCAATAAACTGGTTTTCCAGCCTTTGTGGTCTGAGACCATGTAGGCTATCAACAGTTTTGAGGGGCTCATCTGTCATCTGGGCTCTGTTTTGTCCTTCCTTTTGTGCCCATTTGGAGATTTTTGTGTGAGTTCTATATTGCCATCTGCGACCTCACATGAAAAACATTCTCCAGTCATTAAACACATTGATCCTTCACATGAGTAAGATATGGGCTGTACAACACCAGACAGAAACTGGCAGATGTGGCTACCATAAATGACATTTGAGCAATCAAATTTTAAAATACTTGACCATTTCATGTTCTGTTACTATACCCATCTCGGTAATTTCTAAGTGTGTATTTAGGAGCCTCTGTGAGCAGCATATGGATGTGGATTTCTCTTGGAGTGTATGTTGAACATCAGGGTTTTACAGCAAAAAATATCATATGCAGTTCTCTCTGTTGAAGGTGTATATCTTAGCAGTCTCAAGGTAGAACAGGTTTTTAAGTTTCTGAGAGTTCTCATAAGCAAGACTACTTTAGTCCTCTATTGTAGAAATTCCTCGTTGTCACTGTATTGTTTTCCCTCCTGAACTTTCTTTTATGAAACATTATTCCATAGCAATATTACATCATTCAGTATAGTATTGCCTTTTCAATACAGTCTTCCTTCCCATTTCAGTTTAGCCCAAGTTCAAGAAAGGTTGAAGTGGAAAAAAAGTGTCTGCATAACTCTCACTACTTCTCTCTGCATGTATATATACAATTACATACTTGTTTTGGATGGGAGTGTTAATTTTCTTCATATCAGCTCATACTTTGCTGTGTTTTGGATCTGTGGCCAAAACAGTGCTGATAACAGATTGCTGAGTGATGCTTACATAGAGTCAAGGTCTTTATGTTTCACGCTGCACCTCTCCAGGGAGGAGATAGGGTACACAGGAATCTGGGAGGGGACACAGGCTGGACAGCTGATCCACACTGACCACAGGGATATTCCACACCATATGACATCATGCTCAACAATCACAGCTGTGGGGAATAAGGAGGAAGGGGATTTTTCAGAGTTACAGAATTTGTCTTCACATGTTTCTGTTATGTGTGATGAAGTCCTGTTTTCCTGGAAATGGCTAAACATGTACCTGCCCATGGGAATTAGTGAATTAACTCCTCATTTACTTTACTTGTGCATGTAACTTTTGATTTTCCTATTAAAATGTCTTAATCTCATTGCACAATTCTTCTCAATTTTACCCTGATTTTTATTATTTTTATATTGTATATTACAATATTATATATTACCCTCTATCCCATCCCACTGCAGGGGATGTGAGCCAGCAGCTGAGTTTACCAGGGCTCACCCACAACAAAGTTATATCTACATATGAGCTGTCTTTTCAACAGTTGCAGCAAGGTTGCTGAAAGAAATAGTGTTCGCCATATAACATTCTCCAATTTTGCCAGACAGTACTTACATTATGCCATTCTCCCAGGGTTCTTCTGATGCCCAAACATTTTTTTAGCTTTTTAGATATTTTTCCTATATTTGTAGCTTTGTACGCTGTTAATATATGGTTATATAGCTCCTGGTATTTTTCCTACCCTTTCTCTTAGATTTTAGAATAATAAGCTAACCCTTCCAATGCATACTCGGAATTCTGTTTAGATTTATTCTTAAGAAGAAGCCTGACAAGGACATTTTGTTTTTCACTAGAACTCAGAGAACATAACAAGAAAGGGGGCAAAGAAGTCCCTGGAACAACTCTGATGGGGCAGAACCCGGGGGAAATTGCCTAAACAGCTATTTGGACAATATTTGTTAGATATACTAATTAACTAACCTTATAAAAATTGTAGAAATACTGTATCATGTGTGCATATAGCCATATTGTGCACCTGAAAGATTTCAGATAAAGACTTGTTTTTATATTATCATTTTAACACTTTGTGTTTGGCTCACTTACTGGCTCCAGGCAGCACTTCATTGGCTCACCAGTCCCTACTTGTCACTTAGGAGAAAGGCAGCAAATACTACAGGGCAGTAGTCTTCCCTCAGCCACATCCAGCTAATGAAGTAAAAAAAAAAACCATCAAAATTTGCATAAAGGAGCCCCAAAGACTGGTTGTTGCCTGTTTGTTCTTTTGTTCATTGACTTTTCTTTGCATATTGGACTCTATGCTTGAATGCTGTTCTTGACATAGATAATCCATGGGAACAAGGCTGTATTGAGTGAGGATGTTCAAATGAAAAGGCATGTAAACATTTGAAATTTGTTTAAAGAGACAAGTAATGATGATAGTGTATCATATGAAACCTATAACCACCGCATGTAGAAGGTATAAGCACCCCTCTCTCTCTCTGTATATTTCTCAGCTCCATCTGTTTGTTCATCATCCATCCATCCATCCATCCATCCATCCATCCATCCATCCATCCATCATACATTTAGCGTATCATCTCACGTGTCTGTTATTTTGATTTTTCTTTCCATCAGTAGACAGAAGTCAATAAATAATTGTTAACAGTCTATGTATTTAAGTTTTTGGAGAAATCTTGTCCAAACAAAACCTCTTAGTTCCTTTTTGCAAGATTTTACTTTGTTATTGTTGTTAAGGATTTGTCTGGTTCCTTATCCAGAATTTATGTGCTTGCTCTTTGGGGATAGACGACCTTTTCAGCTGCATGATATACTTGACAATTCAGAGCTGCTGTAGCAGGTAATGGTTTCTGAGTCAACAGAAAGTTTTACTTATGAAATAGTTGGGTTTTTTTTCCAGTGTTTCTGTTTCGGAATAAATATCCAAGTGGTATAGGCATTTTGCTAATATGCTAATATAATATCAAGTATTTCCTATGGCTTTGAACATTTTTATAATTTTATACCATACTTTCTAAAAGAAAAATTCCTATGAACTTCACTCTGCTGATATCTTTGTAGATAGGCCATGGGAAACAGGACTTTTAAAATATCTGATAAATATTTATTACAATCAAATTATAACAATTTCTGTACCAGTCTGCCAGACTCCGGCTGATATCCTGGACTGAAGGTTCTCCATAGACCTCTAGAAATAATTCTTTTTCGTCTTTAACTTACTTTTTTTTCACTCCATTTTATGCAGAAGTCACAAGGTCCTGGGTTCTGCTGCCCTCTAAATCACTCTCAGATCCAGCAGACAAGTAGTCTCTGGATCTCTTCTGATTAAAGGCAATATAAGTTTAATTGCAGTATACTGCAATATGTTTTAATTTTTGAGAGCAGAGCACAGCATTTCAGTCACTATTCCATGCTTCAGCTATTTTGAAGTGCCACTAATATTACTTTTAGTGAAGTGGGATGAAGTTATAGTTGGTGCAAAACTTGGCAGTATAGCTTAACTATACTTTTCAAAGATTTAACTTCTTTTGTGAGGCTTTGCTTCGTAACCAACGTATTTCCCCAAATCTTTCATAAGCCTTCATTAAAAAAATAATAATTTTAAAATGGTCTGGAAATACATAGAAGCCAAATTGTTACAGAACAACGTCTACACAGGC
This sequence comes from Callaeas wilsoni, assembly GCA_013398955.1. Lineage (NCBI taxonomy): Eukaryota > Metazoa > Chordata > Aves > Passeriformes > Callaeidae > Callaeas > Callaeas wilsoni. The sequence continues at coordinate 418,300 of VWPU01000905.1, forward strand.
CAATGCCATGAAAAGAAATTAAATGCACAATTAATTGCTTTATTTCAAATAACATCCTGATTGTTGGACCTTAAGGCTCTTGGTTTCATACTGTTGTCTAGTTTGGGGGTTTTGTATTTATTTAAGTGATCAAATGAGTGGCTTTTTATTTGGCGTAGCTGCAGTAGAGCACATAGCCAAGACCCCTGAATAGTTAATGCTACCTTTTATCCTTTATCATTTTCTTTTATGAGCTAAGGGATTGTTCATTTAAGTTCCTCTAATCCTCATAATATCTTACCCATTATTACAAATCCTAGCTTTTTGGATAGCATCTAATTTCTTATGAATCTCATGAGTATTGGAGGAATCATGTTAAATGAAAATGGAGCATCACTTTTTGCCCATGATTTCATTTGTAATTCAGTACTTTAAGTATCAAAACATAGAGACTATTAGCTGTGGATTCAGGCTTTTTAATTTTGCAGATATGTGCCATATATTAATGCCCATAACAAGATGTGACAGGCAGTGAGCTATTATGTATTAAATAAACCTTTTTTCCTGGGAAAGAAGCTTATGAAATAATAAATTCTATTGCAACAGCAGTTAGTGTTATAAGCAACTTCATTATTTCCTCGTACTCACTTGTACTTTGAGTAATACTTTTTAGAAATTTAAATTTAGTCATACTATTCCAGACATTTTTTTTCCCACTAACCCCATTAACTGATGTCCTGGCATTACCAAAAGGTAAAACCACACTGCATCTACTGCAGACAGAACCTCATGACCACAGAGCCCTAGGAATTCTCTCTAATACTAAGATGTAGCTCTCCCTCATATATTTGTTTTGCACTAGAGAAAGTTAATGGAGATAATGTGAAATGAAATTGTTTGGGGTTTCTTGCTTTAATAGTAGTTGTGCTTCTTTTTAAGTTGGTAGGGACTGATCCTCTGCAGACTATTAAGCAGAGAAGTATGATCAACGTCTAGTTCATTAGCATAGGCCACAAGTCACCTGTATTTAATTTTCTATTTTGAAACTATCTCTCTGTACCTCCATTGCCTCTTCTTAGCGTTAGTGACTGCAAGACTTTCAAATTTTGCCTACACAGTCTTGGGAATTAAATCCCATTCCATTCCTTTTGTAAATATATCTGTGGCTGAACTTCTGAACTTGAAGGCATCCAGTTGAACTGACATGTAAAGGCAAAATCTGCAGTATTTCAAACACCCTGAGATTATACCAGTAGGAAGCAGGAAGTCCTGGGGTCCTAAACTCGAGAGCTCCCCGGTCTGTAAACGGTTATGCTAAACAGCCCCTGTCTTTGAATTATTACAGAGTTTCCTGCTGTAAAACAGAGATGTGATCCCACTGTCTAGAATAGTGCCATCTCAGTGAGCCGGTCCGCTGGGACTGTTATTTGATGAAAGAATAAAGAAGAAGGGGAATGGATGAGCAGGGTGAGGTGGTACCAGTGCCTGGGCCATCTTTCGTGTGATGAGGAAACCAAGTGATCTGAGAGAAAATAGACAGTGCCTAAATTTGGGGACAAGGTGCTTCTACCCACGTGATTGCTTTTCCCCCTTGTCTGAAAATCCCTTCTGCTCCTTCCAGCCATTTTCCTAATCTCTCTGGTCATTATTATTGGTCAAGCTGAAAACTCTAAATGCATTGCTGGCCAAAGAATCCAAAGGGACAGCAGGCCAACATTGCAATGACACTGACTGTCCATAGCCGGGATATGATAGGCATGGAGAGCTGCTTGCAGTGTCATGGGAGAAGTTAAATGCTCAAGAGCATCACAGGATTATGCAGGACTCAGAAAAAACACAGGGGATTTTTTTCTGTGTGCCTGTGTTGAGGGAGGAGTGCTCCCGTTTGGGGCTCCTTCTCTGAAATTTACATTTGCAGCTTAAAGTTCAGTTTTAAAAAAAACCCCCATAGCCTTGGGATAAACATAAATATGGCCTCAACAATAGGATAAGAGTAAGGGAAGGTAACACAAGGTAACTGTCTTGACATGTACATAGTATCAGTGTGGTAAATAAAAAACTGTTTTTTCTAGTTTATACATGAAAATAAAAGGTCACTGTTCCCATTTGAAGTGTGATAATTGTTTTTTTCATGTTGTAAGCAAAAGCATTATATTTCCTACATGATAAGAATATGAATAAATACTGGTTAACATTTCTTGCGGTTCAGTGTTTTAAATATATATCTCCTTTTTATATGACTTCTGTTACTGAAATTATTTCAACCTAGTGAGAAAAGCCATGTTTTGTTCTGTTGGAGAGATAAAGAATGTCTTGTCATACATCTGGCAAAAGGAGTATTTCTGTTAAAATACTTCTTTTTTAACTGAAGTGATTTGAGAAACTTGCCTTGTAGAGCAAAACCACACCCAAAACCAAACCAAACCAAGAAAACAAACAAAACCCACACTGTCACATCAGAAGAAGTAAAAAACAGAATAAGAGTAGTTCAAGCAAAACGACAATATCGGCAAATGAGCACTACCTGGCCATTAATAATTTAGGCTGGACTTCAGACAAAAATTTTCAGTCTCTTGAATGATGACATTTCTGGAACAGATTGCAGCGGAAACAGTGGGAACTATGCAGTACAGTGGAACAATTTAAAATTAAACTGGGAATAAATTATAGGGTCACTTACTTCACTGTAGGATGGAACTTGAAGAACCAGCATGTCTGTTTATGCTACTAGGTGATTCAACTCTGTGAAGAGTAATTAAATAATGCAATGAGCCTATCAGCTGACGTTCCAATAGTAGGGTTTTCTGGTGGTAATACAAACTCTAGGCTTTCAATTTTTTTCTTTGTTGGCTAGGAAGTTCTAAAATTTAAGGTTTTTTTCAGCTTCAAATATATTTTACTGATTCCTTCTTAATAATAGTTAAATTAATAAGACTAAAAATTTCATTAATACTTATATTTTACCCAGCTGAAAAAAAATTGGAAGATAAAAATATCATGAGGATTTTGTCCAGGATTTATCTGGAAAACAAGCTGCTATTGAGGTTCATCCGTATATGAAATTGATAAGTTTGATGCAGGAGAATATATTATGTGTTTGAAGCACCATTCCTAAAGAGTGAATTATGTAACTAAACAAGAGAATAATGCAGTAAGAAAAATAAAGAAATTTATTTTAAGACATTCTGAAGCCATTCCAGAAAACAACTTTCTAGAGAAGTCTCTTTCAGTCCATACAAAGTTACACATATTTCAATATGAATCAATCTTCACTGAAGGCACATAGCCAGCACAATTTTGTCAATGCAAATTTCTATATAGCAATTAGTTTATCTGATAAACCCCTTCTATTTAAGTTTAATTTTAACAGTGACTATCTCATAAAAGGCTAATAATATTCAGGTTTTTTCTTCCTTTCTCATTTACACTTGAGACACATCTACTTTTTCTCGGTCTGTAAATGAGAACAGTTGAGAAAAGTGATTTTAGGCTCTAATAGCACAGCCTTATGCTATAATCTGACTTATACAATAAATTATCTTCCAGTTCCTAATGTAAAGTGATCCAGATCTTTGTACACAGTAACCCCATCCTCTACTGTTGTTCTACTCCCTACCAGAGCTATTACTTATATTTTGGCACAGCAAGCTTCTACTATTTGTATTCATCACTTTGAATATTAAATACACTAAACCTCCATTCTTGATGATTTCATCAGACATTCCTTCAGTGCTATTTTTTATCTTCCCTAGAACCACTTTTTCATCACATTTTCACCATCTTTGTAAGTCTTTATTTCTAGATTTGTATTATATTAATTTTGTTAAAACTCATCCTGTATAATATTATGTCAAATACTAAATTGAAACAGAATTATCTCCTGTATTTTTATTCCTTAAAGTATTTATATGAAAGAAATTCATGAAGTTGCAGGATCCATTTTTGCATGTGTTCCTTTAACTGTCCATTTGATTACATGTTTTCTTGATTATTTCTTCAAAACTGATCCTAAAGCTTTACACATCTTATCTACACAGGCTTTTCTACCATGAGAAAATAGAAAAGATGGGATTGACAGCTTAGAAATTGTGTGATTGCTACCTCTTCTGATTTAATAGACTTATTAAAAATCCTTGTCAATACACTTGCAATTTCCTGTGGCAGCTGTCTCCCTTTTTAGAAATGGAGATTATTCTTTCTCCACCTCTGCTCTCTGCACCTTGTGACCTGAACACACCTATATCCTCGAGTTTTCTTTTTAAGTTAGGTGCAATGATTCAGTTTCTACTGACTATTTTAAATTATGTCAACCCAGGTTTCAATTTTGCAGGCATAATTTTGTGCCTACAGGTAAAGCCAAGAATATATACTTGCACAAATTTTATCTATCATGTGGATATCTATTTATGTAAATTGCAGACTTTATTGACTGCCAGTACAAAACTCCACCTAAGGTGACTCTTTGGAAAATATGGATCTAATGACAACAGTGCAGGAGTAAAGAAATAAATTTGTAATTTTATAAGCATTCTCATTTTCCCTACATACCGAATGTTTCATTGACTTCTAACGCATGACAATCGTTTTTTTCTGTTGCCATAACAGACAGATAATGAGTCAGTCAGATGAGGTAGAGTCACAAGCAGAAATTCCCACAAGTTCAGCTGTAAGAAAGGTTCATGTAAAATAATCCTACTTAAACCTAGCATATTCACATTGCACTGAAGTCTATGGATTAATGTTCTAGGATTTGTTTCCTGTGAGCATAATAGAGACATCCCACCTGTCTAGGAAGGATCTCACAGAGATTAAAAAAATAACATTAAATGTTTTATAAAAATCCAGTAGTAAAGAAATACTCTATAAGAGTGGAAAATTCAGAAAAGAAGATTTAATTTTTGCAGAGAATAACAAGTCCACTTTCAGCTGATGGCATTTATGAACTAGTTGTCAGCAATAAAATAACATCAGTAAGGAGGAACCTACACTAGAACAAAAATTATGGCACATTTTTGCATCCTCACAAATCCTTTTATCCCAGATTAAGTGAGAGACTGGGGTGTGTGATGATGGTGATGTCTACAAAAACAAGAGCGGGTTTCTCAAGAAGTATATTACTCAGTGGTCACTGATTGTGTAAGGACTTCTATCACGTTTTTTTATACCTGGTTTTATGTGCCCCTGGTTATCTGAAAAAAAAACTCAACGTAGAAAATGGATATGGTTGTAGATTTTAAAAATGTCTTTATGAACTAAAATATAACTATCATATTACCTATCTAGGAAGATGAGGTCACCAACAGAGAGAGTAAAATGGAATAAAAAGATGCTGGTCTATTCACAATGAGGTGATAATTTATTTCATGTACATGAGATATGTTGGAAACATTACCACCAACAATTTGGGCAGCATGCTTTCTCAAAATGCTAAACAGATTTAAGAAGAATTCAGACTTAGTCTTGTCACATTAATGTAAATGTTGACTGTCCTGTACAGAAAACATCAGATTTCAAGTCTGAAGTCAAATGTTATATAACCTCTATCTGAGATTTTCCTTGCAAGTTACTACTTTCAGTCACTGCCCTAAGCTCTTGAGTACTGACATGTACTCTCAAGCCAAGTCTGAAGATCCACCAGGTATAGTTAACTTTTAAGATGAACTTTGAAGATTCAGTACAATAATGAAACTTTTCTCCCACAGTACATTCTCTTAGCTGGTTCTCTTGTCCTCTTCCAATTATTTCTTGGCTGAACACCAATTTGTTGTAGTTTCAAAGGCCATGTGCTTTCTTAAAATTCACTATTGCTATTACTTTTAGACTAGGAAAAAAAAACAAGCAACAAAAAAAAGTCAAATTCCTGAGATAATGTACCTCAAAAATGTATTTGCTTCCTGAAACTCTTGGCATGTAAACAAGTTTCACAATCAGACACTGAGTACCTAGTTTGAGACAATGGCAATTTAAATACTAAAATTACTTAAAAGGATGCTTCAAGGTGCAACTGAGGTCAATACAAGAACTCCTGTAAACATATAAAGTACAAATATTATGAAATGTTGAATGATCTGATAAAATAAAGCATGCTCAATCTGATTAGAGCAGTGAATATGAGTACCTAGACAATGAAAATCCTCAGTGCTGTTCCCTCCCTCCTAGGAACCTATTTTAGTCAGATATTTAAAGATCTGTGGCTGTGCAGTCAATCAAGTATATGCATACAATATGAAGAAGCATGTTAAAAAAGTTGATAGATTCAGTGAATAGGGCACTAACTCTTAACGCCCAGTGTTTGTTCCGAGTGCTTTTTTTTCTCTTCAACTCAAAAAGTATTCAGGTTGCAAGAACTTTGTACATTCAGTATTTAATTTATTTCTTCTGTCATAAAAATTTAAAAAAAGGCAAGTAAAAAATGTTATTCACTACAAAAACTATTCCTTGTTCCAGCAAAAAACTAAAAAAAACAGACTGAAACATTAGAATTCGTACAGGAAGTTAGTGGTCAATTAAACTTCACATCTGAACTTCCCTGTCGGCATCCTAGTGATACCAGCAGCAATCAGCTATTTGTAAGAATTAATCTCTTTCCCCCCCACCCCCACAGTGAAGGAGAAGTTGAAAGCATCATACAACAAAGAAAAAAGGTTCAAAAAGTGTATACAGTACTGCATGTAAGTAATCTCAGCATTAAATGCCTGGTGGTGTTCTGCAGAGAGGTAACCTCATGTTAACTTACATCCTCAGTATGTCAGTGAATGCTGTGTGGCATTCCCTGTGCCACTGCTGGGACATGCCTGAACCAGCCTGAATATTGCTCTCCTACACGTCTGTCACACAGTTCACATAACACAGGAGGAGAAGTTTTTAAAAGCCTGGGAGACAGTATGAGTGATACCTTTATTCTTCAATAACGACATAAATTAAGTTGCAAGAGAAACATTTTACTTTTTATAAAGGGTAGGCTTTCTTCATAAATTTAGTCCTATTTTCTTTCTTGACTGTATCTAATATTTAATGAATAGGTTGCACAATAGGTGCAGTGTCACAACAGAATTTTCCTATCTACTCTTAGTGTTTCAGAATAAACAGATGCAGAAAAACATTTACTTAATATATTCTAGGTGCATCATTCTAGGAATGCACTTATGAGCTAATGAGCATTCATGACACATTTCTGTTCACAAATAGTTCCTTTTTTAATGCTGCTGAATAATGTTAGACAGTAAAACTCTCCTTAAAATTACACTTTATACATAACAAATAAATAAAATGAGTGTCTTGTAATGGTAGCGTAGTTTTTATAGTTACAATAACTGCTTTATTCATTTGTAGCTCTGCCATTTATAACTTGTGTAGCCACTGTAACTCAATGAATATGGCTTCATCTATAGCTATCAATCTTTTCTGGGTTATTTTGTTCTTTTTTCTCATTTTATAAGATGTTACTCTAGTGAAGCTGTGGCAGAATTACAGGAGGTACCTTTTTTTTCCTCCTAATATTCCATTTAAGCACTTTACTCTTTTTTAGATGTGAAATTAGTCTATCACATGATGAATGCTTATGAATAACTTAATAATATTTAGTGATACACCTCTGAGATCCTTTTTTGGGATTTTTAACTTCACAAAACATGACTCTTTTCACTAGTCTTCATTATTCAGCAAGATTTCTGAATAGACTGAATTAAGAATTTCTGAAGTAGACTGAATAATCAAGTGTGTAGATGAAAAATTGAATTTAAAATTCAAATTTTTTATATTTTGAGAAATAATTCCTTAGAGAAAGTTAGAGAGTTTCTTGGATGAATTATAGTACTATCCATTTTCACAATTATCCATCTCTGGTGACCACTCCATGGAAAGAATGAGACACCTACTACCTTTATGCATTTACAATGTTTTTATTGATATTATTACAAGTAGTACATAATTTGTGTATTTTGCAACCAAAAGGTTTTGACCACCGTGCTTTTGGCATACAAGTACATGACACCTAATTGTCTTACGTATATATCATGGTTAATTTGATTCACAGAGATTGATTCTCACATACCCTGGAATCAAATACTGTGTTTTAGCAGAGTAAAAGGATATTTGATACTTGATATCTATCCTCAACTTAAGACCCTTTAAACTCGAAGATCAATGTCAAGGATGAAAGCATAAATGAAGAAATAACAGGTCTAGAGCATGGTTCTAAAAAACCCCTCACCATATTCTGTTGTAGATATTCCTTTTCAGCATATGTAGAGAGAAAAAACCAGAAAATTCCACAGAAATCTGAAGCAATTCAGTAATTCATTCACACTTCAGTAAGAGATTTTCTATTTAAATAAAGAAAGAACAGAAAATACCTCTTTTTTTTTAAGTAATGTGCAAAAGAAATAAGATGGCGAAGAGAATGACAGATAATTGTTTACCGTTAAAAATCTGATAAATATGATAGATAAGAATGACATTGTCATAAATGTGAATCATCTGTAGTTACCATAAAATGATAAGAGCTGAGAAAGATAACTTTATGCCTTGGGATATAAGTGATAAGTACTGAATCACAGGACACTCTTCTTTCCTAGCTACTACTCTGATGAAGTAGGTGCAATGTGGTAATTACAAATCACATTTTATCAGTTGCTGGACATCATTCCAAACACCTACTATTTAGAAAACTGACAGAAAGAAATTTTTCAAGAGCCAGAACTATGGTGAAATCATTAAGAATTAGCATGGCCTAAAGCCTATGTATTGTTCTGGTCTTTCTAACCTGGTATTCCAAGAGATGCAGTCTCTGGACTGGAAAATAACATCATTAGTTTTTAGATCTTTGTCTAGACCTCCGATCCAAGCTATCTTGTGTGAATATTTAAGGATCTGCTCCTAAATATCTGCTAAAAGATATGCATAAAACTTTTTTTTGTATTTCGTCTGCCATGGAGGGGGTATTGTGCAGAGCACTTACTGCACGTCCCTCGTTCCATTTGCCTTCCTGTCAGGGTGCAGGGGGCTGCTCCACAATGGAAGCCAGGCTGTGGCTACAGCCCAGGCAGGGCTTTGCCCCACTAAGGAGTGAACAGGCCAGGGAACCTAAGCAGAGTCAGGGTGGGGGCAGCACCAGGGCTGGGGACCATCACGCGAGGTGAGGTAGGGTCAGGTCCAGGGCCATCCTGGGACATCCAGCCATGAAGCCAGTACTGCTGGAGGCAGGGCTGCCTGCCACATGGATCAGACTGTTTAAGCCCATGGGCATGAAGCCACTATTGGGAAACCCCAGATGAGGCTGCTCAGGTCAAAGGAGCCTTGTTGAAGTCCTCAGGGCCCTGAGGCTTCACAGAATCATGGAATATACTAAGTTGGAAGAGACCCATCAGGATCCCGGGTGCAACTCCCAGCCCCATGCAGGTCACCCTCAGTCACACCATGTGCCTGACAGCATTGTCCAAATGCTTCCTGAACTCTGTCAGGCTTGGTGCTGGGACCACTTCCCTGGGGAGCCTGTTCCAGTGCCCAACCACCCTCTGGGTGAAAAACTATTTCTTGATATATAACTTAAACTTCCCCTGGCTCAGCTTTATGGTCAAATAAAAAACGTACTAAGGGTCATTTTAAGGATTATCTTTGCTGGTTTTCCCCTAAGCAGCATTGATGTAATTCCATTATTTTGGCTGAGATAAAGATATTTTAAACTGCATTACTGTGGTATATAATTAGTTTTTATGAAAATTTATGGAAAGGGAGCCCAAAAAGGTGAATCTGTGGCTTTAATCAGCTTAGAACTGCCCTTTCCAAGCAGTGCCATGAAGCTATGAGTTCTGTAGATAATACGGATATACAAATGCATGTACATGCACACATACAAAAACACACAGACACACATATTTCATTTATAAAAGTACAACTAAGGCCATTTTCATCAAAAGTATTAGCTGGCAGGTTAGATACATACTGTTTCAGCTTTGTGGAATAGTAGGGAATGAAAAATAGGACTATCTCTGTTCTCCTTTTACAAAAGCTAATAGTTATCCATTGTTAACTTCCATGAGACCAAAACATTTGCATCAACAAAAAGCATTTTTATGTTCAAATTCCCAAGGAAAGTAACTACAAATATTTCAGTGGACCAGTACAGAGAACATCATGGCTTTTCAATCTTTTGCAGGTTAAAAGACAGTAGTCAGTTGTGCCTTAGTTAAATCTCTTAATTTGTTTTGATAACTAAACTGTATAGACATGATTTTGTTGTTAGTTTCATAATTGAGATATTCTCTTATGCATTTTGGCTGAGTGATTTCTCACTGTGCTTCATTTACAACTGCATAGCCTCTAGAGTCTGCAGAAATCAGACATTCATGCTTCTGTTTCATCATGTGTTACTTGTAATTAACTTTTATTGTCAAAACCTGTCAGACTCATGACTATCTCCTTGAACCAAAAATTATATTTGACACTTTTAAACCAAAATTAATCCTTTAAGTGATTTGTATTAATCTGGCATAGGACCAAATCCCCAACAGGTTTAAGTAAGCATAAAGTTGTTGACTTCAGTGAAGAGATGATAATTTACATGAGCAAAGAATCCAACTGAGATAGCCTGGCAGCACTATTTTGAAAACACTTGATTGATTTGAAGCATCTAGACCCTTATGGGCTTTTATTTTGCAACATACACGTTGCATACATTCTGTAATTAAAATAAATGTAATAACAATACACATGGTAATACTTTTTTTTTCCCCACTGACTTACTCTGAATATCCTAGACACAAATCAGATTTCTAATTCAGATGTTTGTATTAAAGTGGAAATCTGTGGCTTTAGATCTTCTAGGTCCAAAAATTACCTGCTCCTTAACTGCAGCCATCCATGCTTGAAAGGCCTAGTCCAACTCCTACTCGTTGATCTCAAAGTAATTGTTACACAGGAAAATCCTACCTATCCTTTATGAAGGGCTATTCACTAGGGATCTCTGTGATGGAAAAGCAAAATTTCTCCAGCCTGATGTACAGCTGCAATCATGTCTGCCTGCTGTTTTTTGTTACCGTGACCTTAAAATGTCTCTTCCTTGTCCTAGAGAAAAGGAGCAGTAACTTTCTCTGCTTATACTGTGACATCTGGTGCACAAGAGAAAGTGGTAACAAAATGACCTTTAAATTTTTTTGCCTTCAATAATAGGTTTTTTTTGGGGGGAAGAGGTTTGCACCATCTGTCAAAAGCGTTTCCTACCCATTTAAGAGTACCAGCAATTGTTAATAGAATATACTTACTATGATCAAACTATTCTATTTCCCTTAAATTATTAGGTGGTAAAAAGAATTAATAAAAAAAAAACATATAAATTGCTTCCATTTTTTAATTTATTTTTTTTTATTCCCAGGGTATCGGGGCAATGGAGCATGAAATTTCAGTAATATCTCTTCATCAAAATTGGCTGATCAACAATTACAGGGCAGTCAGTGCTTTTGAGTATTTCCAAGAGGTTTGTGTAAGTCTGGCTGAAATCTCTCCAGCACGCCTGAGCATGAAGAAACAAGTGTTTAAGCATTGATTCTGGATTACAGATAATGAATGTCAGCTATTATGGGCAGGGAGAAGAAAAAGTCAATTAGAAAAAGTCAAATGCAAGGGATTCCACACACAGATAAGACGTAGAAGGAAAGGGATACTTCAAAACGTTCCTTAATTCAGAATTTCTCTCCCCAGCCTTTTATCTGAACTTCTCCACTGAAGGAATTATCTTGATCTGGGATTTCTGCTTACTTGTTACTCCTTGACAGGTACTGACAATAGGTTTGAGGTTCTTAAAGCGATAGTGGCAATACCTTTCCTCTAATGGAAAAGCAAACAATTATGGTCAGCACACTGTGCAATACTGAGAATAGTTTTGCAGACAGCATGTATTGAGGTTTGTTTCTACAGCAGATGAACAGCAGTGCTGTGAAGTGAATTCTTCAAATGATTGCTGACCTTCAGAAGCATCACCATGATATATTTTTAATACAACATTTTAGAATTATGTTGGGGGCAGGGGAAGTATGATTAGATCCTTCCAAAACTAAGATTTCCCACTAGATGTTGAAATGGTTTAAATGACACAATCATTGCCCAGCAAATGCAAGCAACTTTTTCTACTAACTGATATTTGGTACCCTACATTAGAGTCTTGGTTGGAGAAAAAATGTGGTACAGACAGTAGCCCAAGCTTTTTGTTCCAGCAAGGTCATTATTATAAATCAAACAGAGAGCTGCTCACACTACATGGAATTAATTATAAGAGTGGGGTTTTTTCATTTTTTTAATCTGAAGATCTCTCCATAGTAGGTAATGACAGACTTTGAAAGCTTGTTTACCATAGAAATAAATCTGTTAATTAAGCACTTGACTGAGGCCCTGATCTTTTGAAGTACATAGCATATAGGATAGAGAATGATAATTTCTACAGAAAAAGATATATATTCAAAAGCATCTTTTAAGCTCGCTAGTTTTATTTTTTTTTCCCAGATTGATTTTTATTTCATACCTGAATAATTTGGGAATACTGAAATGAATTCTGCAGGTTGTGGTGGTTTCTTGTCACACTGAAACATGGCTTGCCAGCCACCATGTAAGTAAACATCGAGAAAAACTTGTATCTCCAAATAAATAAGCACTGAAAACATGCATGTTTCACACATCATCATTTAGCACACATATTTCTAGAGAAACCACTTTCCTACAGCAACTAGTCCACTCATGTGCCTTCTCTATTTTTCTGCTTCTTCATTTTCCATGTCTGCTTCTACACTTTTTCCATCCGTATCACCAAAGGGTTAACTTATTTTGTAGCCTCCTCTTCCTCTGCATTTATCTCACTGGAAACAACTGCAATAGTTGCAGTCACCCTACAAGTGAAATGGCAGAGAGGCTCCTCCGAGATTGCATTAGCACTCTGTAAGCAGCTGCTAGGGGAACACAAAGACACAGTGCACTCTGTATATCTTTTCCCAGAGTCTCAGAATATTTTCTGTATGATAGCCCCTTTTCCAGCTGGTTTGAGAGCTGGAAGTCCCAAGGCAGCTCCAATAACTATGCTTGTGGGGTGATAGGCCTATTCATCGAACTCTTAGCAGAAGCATTAATTTCTTTGACCAAGAGTTAGAAATGATAATAAATCTGACTGATGCTACATCTTGTAGTGATTTGTGAAGCCTCTCATTTTGAATATATTAATCTAAACTGCATCTGATGAAATAAGGAGGAAGAAGTAAAACCGTCTTTATTTAAAACAACGTAAATATTTCACTGCTAACGTCCTGCTTCTAAAAAAAAAGTAATTCAAAACACACACACGTACATGCGCATATATAAAATTGCATCTCACAAGAACTCACAAAAACTGGTTTGTCAGTTTTATTTTAAAAAGCAGAATAATTGTTCATAATAGTGCTAAATAAGTTGTTTTCATTCTGGAAAGTTAACTACTCAATTTCTATGTCTGAAGCAGAATATCAACTACAGACTCCAGGGGGATGTTGTCTGCTTCTTTTCATCTTCAGCAGATGAATCTTGCCTATGGTGCTTGATTCATGACTCAAGAGAATATAAAATGCTACTATAAAATAAAAGATATCTACAATGAAAATACAGTTATAGATTATTGCACAGAACTGTGATGCTCTTCAGAGGGCTTTATAGAATAGAATCTTCAAATTCCATCTTTTTTTCTGCAATGAAAAGCAAACTCATAAGACTTTTAGTTGACTTATAAAAGAATCAATCATATTTGGAAAGTTTGCACATGGGCTGTTTAGTCTTTTGTTCCTTAACTTTATGCTTCTGAGGCACAGAGCATCAGATAGTTTTAAATATCTTAGCTGAGAGTGGAAAAATATAAGGCAGGATTACAAGACCAGAAAAATTGATCAGATTTCAAATTCAGATCTAATTTCTTGTACCAATGAGAGCTAGCCAAAGATGCTTTAGAAGAAGACTAAAGAAGACTGTAGTAGACAGCATGAGATAGTCTCTCCCTGCCTTTAGTTTCAATCCATTGTGACAGGAGACAGGAGATTTAAATAAGAAAATTTAGCAATCCCCACCAATTAGTGCTACATGTATTGCAATTAACTCTGTAGACAGTCCTTTATTATTTCTCCATGTATCTAGTCCCCAGTTTCTTTGTTCTGCTCACTTTCTCTGGCAACGATTCTGCATATTTTTGAAAAGTATTTTTTATTAATTTCCTCTTCTTTGCTTTTCAGGTCTACCATGTGGTCCTATTGCTCTTGTGTTATTACAAATGAGAGCAAGCAAAGTCTGCCCTAAGCAGCTTCACATAATTTAGAATAATTTTCTTTTTTATGCACCTATTTCATTGGCTAAGTGACCTTAATCTTTTGTCTCCATTTTCATACAAGTGTTTTGTCAATTTCTGACTGACCTCTATACACTCACCTGTGGTGTGGCAATGATTTTCTTAATACAGGACAATTGGTCCTCAAACTCATATTAAGGGTGAAATCTCATTATCATTTCATTTAGTTTTACTGCAGCCATTTCCTTATTATTGGCTACTGTTTATCACATGCTCATTTCCACACAGCAAACACTGAGGGCTTTTTGCTTTTGTTCTTTTAGTCAGGCACTGCTTTTTTATTTGGAGCAGATGAGCACATTAATATTTAATACTTCAAATTTATAAATATGAATATTTTTTGCTTTGTATGTTTTTCCCCTTTTGTTTTGAGATTTGTAGGTAGGCAGGAAAAAACATTGCTCTGTCTTAGCTGCAGAAGCCAGTCTTCCATCAGCCTTACAGCACAGTAAAACCTTTGTCTCACAAGACAGGCTGAACACAAAGTATTGCAGGTTTTCTGCCCAGAGAGTCCATCCCAACAACAAGCTACATCCAAAAAGACATGGTCTAGTCAACACAAACAAAGGACTGCTAAATCTGTAGAGTTTGTAGCAAGCCCTAAAGCAAGTTGTTTGTTGTTGGTTTTTTGGGGTTTTTTTTGTTTTTTTTTTAAAGAAGATTTGAGTTCTTTACTTTTATTTTTATTTAATAACATTTTTTAGCAAGAGAAAGAGACTGTTGCCAGCTAGTAATGCAGATAATGTAACTTTGAATAAAAAGGATTTACACTTGGTCAAATTTATATTCCTTTTGAAAGATTTGGCAAAGTTATTCATAATGCCCAAAGACAGACATGATGAGAGAATAATTTACTCATATAGTACGAATACAGTGAAGCCTCCAAAACCCTTTTGCAGTGAGGTTGTCTCTATGAAACAGATGAGGAAAGAATTTTGTGACCTATCCTTGGAAAAATCCAGGAATCCAAACTCTCTTAAAGTGTCTGATAGCAAAGAACACTTCTGTTGTTTTTTTTCCTACAGTCTGAACAATATTTAATCACTTCACTTAGTATAGGTAAGGTCAGCAAATACAACTCCAAAGTGTTACACTTTAGCAGGATATGGTTTTCTACACATCACAAAAACCCAGGTTACATCTGTGACAAGACAAGCGAAAGCACCAGGAAAATATCAAGCCAGGCTGTTTGCTTACTGTCTTTAACCTCCTCACCCCTGCCACTGCAGTTCCTCATCCTGTCTACCAGCTTGATAAAGCAGCAGCACCTGCTGGGTCTCCCTCACCTGTGCCGTGCCAGAATCCCAGATACCATTGGGGTCAATGCACAACATGTGCTGCTGAAAAAACTGTTCCCTGATTTATTTAATTTGGGGAGTGTTAGGGGGAGAATTTGGGGTGGGGTTAAATGCAATTTCTATTCACTCATATATGGGATTTCTAGGAAAGACTGGAGGGGAGATGTACACCAACCAGAATGTTGGGACTGAATCTGGAAAAAAATAAAAAAGAAAAAAATGTTTATACATTTACATTTCTACTTAAAATTAAGAGCTCAAAGAAAAACTCCAGGAAAACATATATATATATATATATATAGATATAGATATAGATCTATAATTATCTATATAGATAAAAATAGATTTGTAACAAATCTGCAGTTATTTATTTTACAGTGTCTTTTTTTGCTGAGGAAGTGTCTCTAGCAGGCTTGAACTCCACAGTTTATTCCACAGAGCTAATTTCTAAGTTGTTTACATACGTCCAATAGTGTTTATAGGTAAAAAAGAGACAGATCTTAAGGTTTTTGAGGCAGAACATGTTTTACTTTCTGTTTCTGCATAGTTTGACAGGTATATACTGAGTTGATATAAATTTCATTTTTTGAATAATGAAATAACTATAAGTGCCTGGCAGAGGCTTATTTTTTAAATAAATTGGATTAATTATATACCAATAGCATGACTTATTGGCATAAATAATACTTATTATTCTTGGAGTATACTGAATAATGAGAGTGAGGACAATTATTTTTCCTAAAGTGATATCTCCATGTCAGTACTGAAAAAAAGAGTTATAACTAAAGACAAGGGAATGACAAGGAGTAGTAAACCTCCCTTTATACTAACACAAGACAAGCCTATCAATCACAATGCAATACATGATAACACAAGTAGCTATTACGACAAAAGAACATCTACATAATAATTGACATTTCCAAGCCTATTAGATTGTTATTAAGAAAATTGTGATGTACATCTAGGAAACATAAACCTCCTATTTTTCCAAAATGCTATTCAAAGATGCATTTATTTAGACAGACATTATTAAACTGTCAGTGCCTATGCCAAAAATTAGCAAGCTAACAGGAAAACTCTGCAAAAAACCTTCACACAGACTTGGTTAATATCATGCTGTCACTGAGCAAATAAACCATGCTACTTAAAATACCTACCCCTGCAACTCAGCCACCATCTCTGGGTTTGGGAGTTTATCTAATGTTCATTGTGGCAGTCAGTAGCACTGGTAAAATTCAGTCACGTATCCTTACAATGAAAAGACCTTGTAGATGTTAATCATATACACGTTCCTTGACCTGCACAAACCCAAGGCAATTGCAAAACTTGTTCTAAAGCCGCACTTCTATATTCTTAGCAAGTAACACATTGCTGAAAGTATAACTACCAGCTGGAGCTCTAGAATTGCTAGATGTATATTTCCTATCCAGCTGAAAGCCTACTCAAAACTCATAGACCTTATTATAAACTTGTGCAAAAGATGCAAGTCCAAACATTTAGGGGTTCAGTATCAATATTGGTCATTGAAAAGACTTCTAATAATGTCTGTCAAATTACAATTTTTTTTACCACAATAATCTTTTATCAATGCTAAAAAAGTTATCGTCACCTTTTCTTTAGAGATTTACATGGTAAGTGACAAGGTGCTTCACAGACCATAAGAAAATTTAAATACCATCTCAATTGAAAAATATTCAAGAATCACTGATTTATACCAGGAAATTATTAAAAACAATTTTTTGCTTTAATGGAAATTTATAATAAGTGTGGTTTTCAATATATTTTATAGAGAAAAAGATATCACTTCTGTCAACGGTAGATGATCATCTTGCAGGTCGACTTCTGTTTGCATGGCTGATATTGAAGTCAGGGCTTTGACTTTCATGACTTCTCGGAAATGAAAACTGTTGGTATAAGAATGAATGCAACTGGGAAAAGAAAAAACAAAACCAAAAAACCCCAAGCCGTTCAGATCAATCTCAACAAGATGGAACAATTAGGTGAACTTCAGTGGAGACAAAAGTGAAGTTCTGCATCAGAGGTTGAATGTGGCAATACAGGCTGGGCTCTACCTGCCTAAGCAGAAGTGTTTTGACCACATGATCCCAGAAACTCTTTTCCAGTCTAAATTATTCTATAAACCTATACAACAAGAACAGTTAAAACAAATGTACAATTTGACAGAGGGGATAAGGGGAAGAGCCACTGTACGTAATTGGCATACTTTAAAAGAAATGACACAAAATCTTATTCATTCTTTTCTCCCCATAGGATTAAAATTATTTGTAAACAAACTCTCTGTCACTGGATTTTATTTTACTCATTGTTTATAGCTCTTAACTTGTCTTCGGCAACTCTTCAGATTTAATTAATTGCCTTATTCTTGTCATGAAATCAAATTAGAGTGTTCACAAAATAGATTTTTATTATTCTAAATGATATCTTCCTTTACTCTGAAATTCCAATAGATGGAGAGTTACCATTCTAATGGTTCCCACAAAAAATGTACAAGAGTAAAGTTTAAATCACGTATTTCTACTGTCCTAATTGCCAGCTAACTGTTGGGATTTGATCCAACAGTTCTCTATCTGGAACTCTATCTGGAATCAAAGGAAAAGTTTTATAATTTAGACAACTTGTAGGATTGAATTAAATATGCTCAGGGAATGGGTGTTCACTGATTGCTAGAGAGGGATCATGAATAACTAGCTAATGAACATCAAATTTCTACACACATAATTTAAATTATTATTATGGTTTTTCTTATGTTTACTCTAAGTCATGTCGTTCTAATCTTGTGGGCCTAAAGCAGTACAAAACCGAGGCAAGAATATGCCTATGCATTGTGTAGGCTCCTTCAGTGGAGTGTTCATGTTGGAAGCTATGAACCAACTGGAAGTACTAAGATTAAGGATTAAGCATTGCTGCCACCCACAATGTCTGGTGCTTGGAAATGTGGCAGCCAAGCAATGAAGGGTCACATAATATGTGAAGGCACCTGCCTGTGGCTGTGTGTGTTACCCTGTTAGGCTAGAATCTGCTTGCGCACAACCAAAGCTTAGCTCTTAAGATTAGAAATTATAATTGCTATACAGCTTTTACTTAGAAAAGGGATAGTACAAGTCAACATTCCTCACGGCCACTCAAACACCATTTTCTGTGCAAATTGACCTTTTGGTTTCAGAGCTTTGATTACCCTGTGAAATGGAAGTATCAAGGGCAAGGAGCTTATCAGATGGCTTAATGAGTCCAGATAGCACTGCGCAATTTGAGTCTCAAAAGCAGTATAAATGCATTAGTTTGGCACAATAGCAGAAAGAGGATAGTGTCAGGCAGCTCCTCCTACTGAGGCCTTTTAACCAGTTCCAGGCTGGCTAGTGAGGGCCATTACTGACAAACCATGTATGTATGCCTGTAAGATCAGTTTTGTAACCTGCACTGCAAAGACATTTGAAAAATATTTAAAAACTAAATCCACATGCCTAATATTTTTTCTGATTTTGAGGAACATTTCTCTCTTCCAAATGGCCACATTTGCATGAAATTACACATAATTGTTTCCCTCACTTGTTTTAGAATTTCCCATTGCTAATAAATATTGCTGAGCAAGACAGGTTTCTGCCAAATTCCTACACCGAACACTGACTGCACTGAACAGCAAATTTCTTTGTGGAAAGCCAGTACAAACAACTTCAGGTAGATAATTTAGATGAAGGCATTATAGGAGTTCAGTTTAGATCCAGGGCAAACCTGAAGGACTTCATAAAGCCTGGCTGGCCTGATTCCTTGTTGTGATTACACTTTTATTGCTTTTTTTCCCAGACTACTCTTAGTTTTGTTTGTTTATGCAAATGAATACTCTTATTCGTACATGAGATTTTATTTCACTGGTTCAGTACACCACTAGCCAATATGAAATCCAGGTCCACATGAAGACTTGGTGAAGAAAATTATTCAAGTAGTAAGTCCATTTACACCTTTGGTGAATAATGGTTGTACATTGAAACTGAAAGCACTGATATACTGTGGTTATGGATATTATGCAAAATACACAAATAGAGTAAGAGAAAAAGAAAATGTGAAAAAAAATATATAAACAGAATTTAATGGCTATTTTCCTTTTAGAAATACAGATGTTTTCCCATAACTATTTCTAAACTTATGGCAGCCCTGTATATTGACAGTATTTGTTGTTGGTACATTCAGGTTTTATACATCTATGAGTACAGGAAAGGAAAGTTTTTTCATCCTGCAAGAGTGGAGAATATGTTTATTGCAACTGACCCAATTTTTTAGTGAAAACAGAGGCTCTCTGTGCTATATTCTCTATATTCACTAGGGTTAGCAATGTCAGAAGGGTGTAAATATGTGGGAGAGGCAGATGTTTATGGTTTCAAAGACTAAAATAATAGTAGTAATAATAATAATAATAGTAATAATAGAAATTTAGTCTGGATGTCAGTGAAAATGTCTTGGCATAGAATATTCATCTACAGTTAGTTTCAGAAATCATATTTTATGACACATTTTAAAAGCAGATAAGGGAAGGAAAGACATTGGTAAGTACAAGATAGCAAATATTCAGTAAATACTACTTTGGGAAAACGTTCCTTGTAGGAAGAAATCATTAGATCCTCTTCATCACTGAATTTCACTTTCCTAAACATGAAGGTCTATCAGGATGTTTTCTGCAAATCCTGAAAGCAAGAAGCTACAAGAAATTAACATTTTTCAGATGTATTTTTGACACATGCTTTCCAAGCTGATGTAAGAAACTGTGGGAGATGGACTGGAACGTGACAGTTCCAGTGTAACTGTCAGGATCTAACCAAAAACCACAGAAGAAAACACTAATGGCTGTGAACCACATTCCTCAGAACAGCTTCAACCAGTCTGCACTAATAACAGAGCGGGTACCCCTCTGTGATGACACTGTGCTTAATTTATAGAGCATCTACCACATGTAATAGGTTTCCACTATCACTTGCAATAGTGAAATCAAAACATCTAGGCTGACATAGACAGATTTGTATCCCCACCTTCCCACTTTATAAATAGCAGCCAAAAGAGCTATAAGCAGCTGTCAACATGAATCTTATTCATCTATCCAACAGCTAGCACTTTTCATGCCACCGAATATCTAAATGGGCAGGTTCTGCTCCTATGAAGCATTTAAAGGAATTTAAAGAGGTTGTCATTCTGACACTTTAGATCAGAACATACCTGTTATTTATACTGTGTGCATTAGTGCTTGTGCTTGTATGTGTATTTTAGCTCTATATAAACACAGGCAGACTTTTTACCTCACTCAGCTTTTCCTGAGTTTCTGTTAAGTGAATAGATTATTAGCTTCCCCCTGGGAGAGTTTGAAGGCCAGCTTCCCCCCACAGAAAAAAAAAAATTATGAACAACTTACAAAAAAAGAAAATTGAGATTTAAGGAATAAATATCTATGGACCATTAACTAGTGCCTTCTAACATAACCTGTCTCAATACTTAGTTTAAAAGAGGCGGGACAGAGGTGTTGTAACCTTATTTTAGTTATTTGCATATTAAAGAGATGGACAGTGGGAAGACCAAGGTCTCCAATTATCAAGGTACCAAATCTGTTTCTGCTGAAATCAATGTGACTAGAAGAAAAGGATAGAAGAGCATAGGGATTCATTTAAAACTTGTGAAATTGTGTATTTACTTTTTGAAGTTTATTTATTTATTTTCTATGGAATAATTAATATAATCAGGAGTCCCAACATCTCCAATACCTGATACATAGTTAAGGATATTGCATTCAAAATAGATCATGGATATTTCAACAAATGGATTGCCACAATCTTTTATGCTCTGTAAGGAAGTCAGTGGACAAGCCCTTCCTTCTTCTCTCCCCCAGCTGTGCTGGCTGTGACCAATAATTCCACTGTCTTTCAGGTGTATTTCAATAGCTTTCAGAATAATCTCCGTAAATTTACCAGGCACTGAAGCGAGACTTCAGTGACAGGCCTGTGGTTTCTGGGATTTTCTTTCTTGTTCTTCTTGAAAATCAGGATAACATTGTCCAGCTTCCAGTCAGCTGGGACCTCTCGCTCTTCAGCAGCAAGACTGCTGAAAAATCATCGAAAGAGTTTTGTGATGACATCATCCAGCGCTTTGAGGATCCTTGGACCAATACCAGCAGGCCTCATAGATTTTTGGGGATCCAGCTGTGGAAGACAGAGGCAAAAAATGCATTAAATACCTCTGCCTTGTCCATGTCTCTGTTTGTGAGATGACCGTCCTCATCCTATAATGGATTAAATGTTATTTTTACACTGCTTATTGCCATTATTGTATTTGAAAAAACTCTTTATTGTTGCCCACAGTTCTGGCAGCTTCAACTCAAGTTTTGGACACATGAATTTTCTTCTTATTGTGGCAAGCAGCATCTCTGTATTCTTTCCATGTCACTAGACTTTGCTTCCACCAACTGATTCACATGGAACTTGTACTGTTACTGCAATTCTTGGATAGCTGTAACAAAAACAAAATCACAATATTCGCCTGTCACCACAGCCAGAAAGCAATATCCTTACCCTCCAGTACTTACAGTATTGTCAGTGCAGCTCCCTTTTTATGTCTGTATGTGCATGACTAAATTACTTTATGTTTTTTCTTGCTCTGAAACAGGCAATGTAGGATGCTGTTTCATATGGTACAAGTACTTAATTGGCAGGAATGGAATTGTTTAAGCTTTTTGGTAAATTTAACTGAAATTTTCCTCTGTAGTGGCGCTAACATTTTAAAGGAAATTTTAAGATAAGCTGCAGTCAGCTGCAGTCTGGTTATAGAACTACACTGATATGAACGTGTCAGGGACCAAGAATTAAATGCTAGACTCTAAGCAGCTGCATGTCACAGGAACTCAGTGCAGATGTAGGATCTAAGAACAACCTTGTTCCCTTTGATAACACAAAGAAAGGATTGATGATTAGATGTCTCAAGTCTTCACTTACAGTTGTTATTATAGTGTAAAAATTAAGGTTATCCTCAAAGAAGTATTTAAACCTTTTTAAAGTGCAATTAGTCATCCTTTGAATGTAATGCAATTAATCATTTGCTTAAAGGTAGACACATGCCTTAAATGTCTTGAAACAATGGGAAACTAATTAAATTGATTCAAAGCCTGTTAGTTAAATAAATTGAACAGAATTACTTAAAAAAGCATTGATCACAGTAACGGGATGACTGGTCAGCTCTGTCCTGGTCCATCAAATGAGACTCAGGCAGCAAGTTATATAGTGTGGACAGGGATAAGACAAAGATGCCCACATTGTTAGTCAAGAAAGTGAACTCACTGTCCACTCCTACAATATTTCTTCCCCTTTTCTCTATGACTCTCCATATAGTGGACTGAGTATTTGAATACAGAGAAGCTCCACAGACTTTCTACTGCTCTTGAGAGCAGATGAAAGATCGGTAAACTGCATGTCATGCATGAAACCCAGGAGTAAAGAGGCCTTGGTGCCTTTCACTTGTCACTGCATGCAAATTTTCATCACAGAGGAGAAACGTAGGGGCACATGAGTGATACAGGTGTCAAAATAATATGACTAATGTTCAAGGCACAGGAACTGACAGTTTTGAAGAGAGATGGAATAATCTGAAAGTGGGTGTGATGAAACAATCAGATGATGACATACAAAGAGTCAAGATGTCTTAAGACTAGTTTTCAGCAGGGGTGCTGAACCAGAGACTTCTGGAAGGATTTTCAGATAGGATAAATATGTGAGTGTAATGTAAATTTAAAAAGAATATCAAAAATACATAAAAAATGTGAAATGCTGTTGTTACTATTCCAGATGACTGCTGTGTTGGGTTTGCATGGCAAGGTTCTGGTAGTGGGGGGCTACAGGGGTGGCTTCAATGAGAAACTGCCAGAAGCTTCTGCAGCTCCAAAGTGGACCCACTGCTGGCCAAGGCCAAGGTCATCAGCAACAGTGTTAGCATCGCTAGATAACAGATTTAAGAAGAGGAAAACACTGCTGCGTAATTGCAGCTGAAGAGAGAAGTAAGAATATGTGCGATACAGCCCTGCAGACACCAATGTTGGCAAAGAAGGAAGGGCAGAAGGTACTCAAGACATCAGAGCAGAGATTCCTCTGCGAACCATAGGGAAGACTGTGGTGAGACACACCGTCCTCCTGCAGCCTATGGACATCAATGACGGAGCAGATATTTACACGTGACCTGTGGAGGACTCCACGCTGGAGTAGGTGGTTGTCCAACGGAAGCAATGACACTGTGGGAATCCCATGGTGGAACAGGTTCCTGGCAGGCCTGTGGACCCATGAAGAGAGAACCCTCCAGTGGAGCAGATTTACTGGCAGGATTTGTGACCCTGCGGGGGACCCACACTGGAACAGCCTGTTCCTGAGGGACTGCACCCTGTGGAAGGGACCCACTTTGGAGCACATTGTGAAGAACCGCAGACCATGTGAAGGAGAATGTGAACTTCAAATTACAGAAGTTCTTGGAGGACTGTCTTCTGTGGGAGGGACCTGCTGGAACAGGGGTAGAGTGTGAGGAGTCATCCCTCTGAGGATGAAGAAGGAGAAGAAACAATATGTGATGAATTAACCACAATCCCCATTCCCCATTTCCCTGAGCCACTGGTGTTGCCTTAGGATTTTAGCTTTTATATTCTCATATGTTTGTAATCCTGCAATTCGTTAGTGTGTAACTCTGAGCTCCACATAGAGTGTTGACTACTGCTTTTCCCATTTTGGTCAGACACACCATTTCCCCTCTGGGCCGGAGATGAAAGGACACCTCCCTGTTTCGGGTCCGGAGAAAGGAAAATAAGGGTGAAGGGGGGGGAGGGGGGGGGGAAGCAAACTAGAAGAATGGGACTCCACTGCCTGAAGCTGTAATTGGACAATTAACGCCTGATAGGCAAATGGACAAAACTTATATCTGTCTCAAACATGTGGGACTGTCGTCCATCCTGGGTGTAGTGTCTGCAAGACTCCTGCACTGCCCAAGGTGTACCCTGTGAAGGCCTTTCAATAAATATCTACCCTTTATCCTTTCACTCTGCCTAGCCTCTGTTCCAGGTCAGCCTCTACAAGGCATCACTGGGAGAGAGGAGGGGAAGAAAATTTGGGCTAAAATTTAACCAGGAAGAAGGGAGTAGTGGGCAGAAGGCATTTTTAAGATTTGGATTTAGTTCTCATCCCCCTAATCTGATTTGGTTGGAAATAAATTAAATTGATTTCCCTGCGTTTTGCCCATGACCGTAATAGGTGAGAGAACTCTCCCTGTCCTTCTCTCAACCCACAAGCCCTTAGTTATATTTTCTCTCCTTTGTCCAGCTGAGAAAGGGAGTGACACAGTGGCTTTGGTAGGCACTGGGTATCCAGCCAGGGTCAAACCACCACAACCATATAAGCAAATATGTCATATTATTACAATTCCTTTAATTATTCCCTGCTGAAAATTGTTTAAGGTCTGAAGGGAGCATGCAAGAGTTTAAAATTTTCATAGAAACTATGAAATTAATTTTCTACTAACTTCACAGTTACCTTCTGCCAGATGGATTTTTCACTGTTACTGCACACATTGACAAGTGAGGACTTTGTCATTTCCTGAAAGTGCTGATGTGAGCCCTCCTTCTTAGTCTGAAATCTGTGTGAAGTTGCTTTTCTTGCACCTTGTGAAACAATTTCTTGCCTACCACAGTAGTGAAAAAGACAGTAGATATGAAATATACACTACAATACAGGTAGTGTTTAACATTCCCATGACAATATTCTAAATTTCTATGTTTTTCTAAACTCTAGTACAGTGAAATAATGGACTGCCACTTCTTCTTAGAGGCAGGAAGCTGTCAGCCCCAGAATGCCCATTAAACCACCTAACAAGCTCGTCTTCAGGGCATTCAGTGGGCATGTGGGTGTCCCCATTCAAGACTGTTTGCTCTGTAGTCATCTGAATAAGACAGCATAGGGTACTATATACTATACCCTCTACTTCGCAGTAAAAATACTAAAGTATTATCATGTGGACCAATAAAAGTAGTGTCAAAAGGTGGATTATCTCCAATAAGGATGATTAACAGAAACTTTTACAACTCTTGAGTGCTAAAGAATAACCTGAACTTGACAGAGAAATGACCTGTACCTCCATCCTTCTGCCTCCCTAGCAAGCACCTTGCAAATCACTTCACAGTCCAAAATGTACTTTGTACAGTAACTTATTTAGTTAAAATATTTCTATCTCAGTCCAGCATTTAGTCAGTATAACACAGCTCTGTTTCAACTATGTTTTCAAGAACCTGCTAACTCTTATGTTCAGTTATGTTTTTGAGATGATTGCAGAAGTTGGAGAGATATTGTAAACACACTGTTGTACATCCTCTAGGAGCTTCTCCAGTCCGTGCCAGAATAGTTCTCAGTACAGTTAATTTTGGTGAAAAAATGTGCATTGCTCTAATTCAGTCAGACTAATCTCTTATTTTGTCAATTTGTCGAGAAAATACCAGTAATATAATTTGACAATGAATAATTCGGATGGCTTATCAGGAGATAAATGAGCTTGGTGGCACAATATATATGATGTTCCTTGCCTTAATATTTGATGTATGACATTTTAGTGATAAAGCACACCACATCTAATAACTTTGCTGTAGTACAGAGGGGAAAAGCCAACAAATTCCTTTTTTCTCTCTTCTCGTTTCTCTCTCTCTTTTTTTTTTTTTTGGTGTGGGAGTGTGTGTGTGTGGGTGTGTGTGTGCCTATATATATTAAACTCGTCTTTGTGTAAAGGGCCAAGCAAATGGTAATAAAAGCACTCCATAAGGAAGAATAGAAATTCTGCTTTCCAGTCTTGACTGTCTCTCCCACAGGCTGTGGCCAGTCACTTCTGTCTTCCAGTTCCAAACACCCTGTTCCAGTACAAACTTTCTTTCCGGTTCATCTCCATAGTTCCATATTTCTTTATTTTCTGATCACTCCTTTTAATTTCTTCTTGCTTGTGGACCAACTTCCACTTTTTCCATCTCTAACCTATAATTTTTTACAGTAACTGTTGTCAGAGCCAGTCATCATTCATGGCCACTTAGGTAAAAGGATTTTGAGTTTATTCTTTGACACAAGATAAATCATAAAGGAAATTTAAAAAATAACCTTTATGTAAAATATTTTGAGTAAACCAACTTCCCCAGTAATAAAAATTTGATATTCTTTTTATGATTTTCTGGTTTTTATTAAATTCTGGTGAACCTAATTGACACTCTGCTCTAAGGTTTATAATTTACAGTGGATCTTTATTGTGTTAGATCCAAGGAATGTCATTCAAGATTTGGAAGATAATTTTCTAAAGCTGATTATTTTTATTTTTGGATATCTATTAATCAAAGCTAGTATCAAAAATTACAAGGCACATCATACTTGTTTATGAGGTGCATAAATGTGTATGAAAAATTCTATTTTTAATTGACTGAGACCAAATTACTGTATTTGGTTTTCTTTCAGTATAACTCGACAGTGTTTTTGGAATTCACTACTAAGGAAAACGAAAGAGTGGAATCTAGTAAATCTGGCACTGCATGCAGACTGAAAGATTAATTCATCTAATTTCTGATGCATTTTCCCTGAAGCCAAAACTCTGTTAAACTCAACCTGACTTGTGAAGTTTCAGCTCTGTTTTCCCCTAATGGATTCAGCATTGTTTTATGTAGTTTGTACCTCATGCCTTGGGATAGCTGGAGAACAGAAACTCCTGTAGATGATTTCTATACTACCAGTTTAGGTTCTCTTTCGCTTTGGATTACTCATTGTGGCTATGATCATATGCCTAAAATGTAGTGAACATCATTTGTGAAACTATGAGCAGGTTTGGTGTGGAGAGGTAAAACCGTTTATTTAACATTAACTGCTAGTGATTTACCTGTGTCATAGTTTACCTTTCATCTCCTCTGTCCTTACCACCCCAAAGACACAATTTGTGATATGCCACACTAAGAGCTGATGAAGTTTTCCATGGCAGAGGTCTCAGCATAGACTCTGCTGTGCTGTGCCAAGGAGAAGTGTCAGGGCTGGGACTGTCCTGCTGCTACTTAACCCCTTGAGTATAAATCTGATTCCTTCTTGTGGGGTCAGAAAGAAAGAGAAAAAGGAAGACAAAAGTATTGTGCTTCTATCTTTCCCCCTTCTTCATATTCTTCTGTGTTGTAAAGTCTTATATGGGTTCTCTGCGAACAGCTCTTCCAGTCAGGAATGTCTGTGTGTTCCCACAGGTGTTTTATGACTTCTTTACTGTTGATTAGTAGATTTAGTAGCCCTCCTGCCACAGGACATACTTGAGCTCTGTTTTTACCACATTATCAAATGTAATTATTCTCTTTTCAACCTAACTCTAAGAAAAGGAGTTGACCTCTCTGATGTCTTTTGGCATTTGTTAGAAATCAATTCCATTTTAATACTTCATATTTTCCTCATCCATTTCCTTCGAGACATTTAGATATCAGTTAGTGTCTTTGGTGGATTTCCAACTTTCAAATCCTTGTTGACACATAAATCGTACTAGCACTGAAATTGACAGGAGTTGGGGGCATTATGAGACTCCCACTAGGAATATTTCAGCATTGCTAGGTTTCTAAAACAGTTTAGATCCCCCGCCTTTCACTGCTGACTTTAATCAATACAGATTGATGGAAATCGAGTACCTAAGCACCTTAATTCTAACAAGTTTTCATCATGGACTGTATGTTTCAGTCTATGAGGTGAATTTGAACACTCACACTCAACTACTGTCTCACAAGTCTGTTTGGAGAATTGCCAAAAATCATTGGAAAAAAGTCATCGGAGTGGTGCTGGTGTAAATACATGTCTCATTGCCAGCATATTTTTCATAAAAGTGAAAAAAATATAATTCTCAAAATTCAAAAGGGGAGTATAAATTAATTAAGGCAAAAATTTTGGCATATGAAGACCAATGGACCTGATAATAAAGACCACTGTGCATTTAACTGATATCCTGAGAAATAGGTTGCTTTGTCAAATTCTAGCATAGATTAACTTCTTAAGAATGCAGGCTGTGATTTACATTGCTAGCTTTTTAAACAAGATTTACCTAATCCTTAAATACACTGCTGACAAGTCAATCAAAAAAAATTATATCTCTTAGAGTGCTTGCATGGAGCTGAAGTAGACAGAAGTAGAAATTTTATTTAAGTACTTCAAAAGAAAAGTGGATTAAATACTTCATATCTAGTTCTTACAAGAAATTACTTCTCTGCTGGTAGATATCAAGGGGCAGAAATCTACAATGGAATCTGTACTTGATTTTGGGTGAGAAGTGGTCAGTAACCACTCTGATGAGTAGCAACCTCAAAATCTAAAAAAAATGAAATGATAAGGGCAGTCAAGACATTGCCCCATTTGCCTGACAGCCTCCCATTCTCTGAACGCATATTGAAATACTTCGTCCAAGGCACAGAAACACAAAATGAGTAAGAAGAAATCTAGCTATGTTCAGCATTCAGTGGAAGTCTCTAACTGCATAAAAGTTGTTGAGTTCTCAATTTAATAAACACCTTATCCTTGATTTATCTTGACAATTTTTGCATTAATTATTCCATAAATCTTTCATATCTGCTCTATCAGTCACTTCTGTGTGTGCAGGAATGCTGTTCAAAAGCATAAGCAGCAATGGGAAGAGAATCTGAACAAATCTCAGAGACTCAGATGTTACAGTATTCCAGGGATTCCATTTATATTCAATACAGGGGTAACACTGAAACTATTTCTAGTGAATACCTTCTCAAAAATTCCCTAACCAGAAGTTACTTACATTCTATACACAAAAAGAAACATTTCTTTGTAAAACTGTAGCATATTCAAAGCAGTGATACATTTTAAAATGTATTCTACTTTTGTGCCTTGCGTTTACTAAAACAGAAAAAAGAAAGAGAAAAAAACAATGGGTATTTCAAATTTAAAATATTTTTAGGAAGCAAATCCCATTTGCACAAATTGCCAACCAACTTTGGAAACAAAAGCAACCTTATCATACTCCCCCTTGCTAATAAACTTGCCATTTTTCTTTTCTGCGTATGATGACAGAATACAATTACTAGGTTTTCTGATACCAATCCCTGCATGCCAGTGTTTGGTTGTGTTTTTATTTGTTTGTTTGTTTTTTTGTTTCCTTAAAGGACAATCTGTTTCTATGAAAATATGACACTGTCTGTCATAGAAATATTTACAGTCATTAACAAACCCACCACACTGAAATGAAAACATGCTGTGAAGTTTTAACGAAGTACCTTACTTTGTTTATTTGCTTGCATCATAAAATCACACAACATCATAATATTTCATAATCAGTTCAATGTTGATATTGGCTTCCCCAAAAATATGTTGCAAATTAATTTTCTAATGCAGAAAGAGCACAACAACTGATAAATTACAATTACCTACAAATAGATGAGGCATGAGTGAAGTATGCAAAGAAGTAATAGAAAATATGAGGCCTTTGAATTCATTGAATTACCTAAACAATTAAAATAGACCTGTTGATATGTAACAAGAAAAATTTATTTAAAATTAAGATCTCAAATAAATCTCTTGAGACTTACAAGAGAGTACAATAGAATCAGGATTTTATCTACAAAATACAAACATTCAAAATGTGCTCCACAGTTCAGAGAAAGATGAGTTTTCTGTTGAAAACTATTGCAGAAAAACCCCACTTTGGTTTCATTGCATTAGATTTGTCCTCTCAGGGTAATGAAAAAAATTTCAATAGATTTAGATATTAGTAGTTACTT
Source organism: Callaeas wilsoni (assembly GCA_013398955.1). Taxonomy (NCBI): domain Eukaryota; kingdom Metazoa; phylum Chordata; class Aves; order Passeriformes; family Callaeidae; genus Callaeas; species Callaeas wilsoni. The sequence goes on from VWPU01000905.1 coordinate 448,727, forward strand.
TTAAATGTTTTATCTCAGTTATGGTATTTTCTCTTTTTTTAAAATAAGAGTAGTCTAGCATTAATTTAAAAAAACCCCAAACAGTCAACTTCTTCTTCAAAGAAATATTTAAAAAAAAAAATAGACACCAAAAAATACTGAGGAGCTACCATTTTACCTTAAATAAAGTAAGTGTTTATAAAGTTCTCCAGTGAACTTGTGTCATGTAAACAGTAAAATTAAAGCATTGATAAACAAAGAAAAGTTTAACAAAAGCCACTGTGTATATTCAACCATTCTTGCACCAATTCTCATGTGAATTACACCAATTCTACGACATTCCAGGTACCTTCTTGGACTTCATTGCTTATTGCTAACTTAGTCTTGAAATAAGAGAATCAGATTCCCACTTTTGCCAATGCAATGCAGCACACATTTGAAGAAGAAAGAAAATACAGCCATGACTTACATTCCTCAAGGGAGCAAAGTAAGTAGAATTTGACCTTTAAATTAAACTATTAAAAGTAAATAACAGTTATAAATTTCCCAACCTTTATCTTTTCAAGGCTCATTTCTAGAGAGTTTTTCTGCATTTCATTTAAATTCATTTGTGTCCTTGGTCATATTCTGTAAACTTTCCTGCAGAATAAAAGCTCAATTGTCATTTGTAATTGCATCTTTCAAGTCTCTGAACCTCTAGGTGGGTGTTGCGGAAGTGATGTCCCTCTCACTGGAAGCAAAGAGCAAATTAAGGACCACTTCATGAGGTTGAATAGCCACAAGTCTGGGGGCCTAATGAGATGCATTCCAAAGCAAATGGCTGGTGTATTCTCCAAGCCATTGTTGTTTCCACTGTCTCTCATATTTGAAAGGTCATGGTGGTCAGGCGATGTCCCTGGAGATTGAAAAAAGGGAAATATTCCTATTTTTACAAAGGAGATGAAGGAAGATCCTGTGAACTACAGACTGGAAGACTCACTTCTATGCCTGAGAAGGTCATGGAGCAGATCCTCATGAAAGCAATGTTAAGGCACATTTAAGACAAGGAGGTTATCCAAGACCTCCAACACAGCTTTACTAAGTGCAAACCGTGCCTGCCCAATGTGGTGTTCTGCTATTATGGAGTGACTACTACAGTCAACAAGGAAAGAGTGACCCATGTTGTCTACCTAGACTTTGGTAAGGCCTTCAACACGGTCCCATGCAGCATCCTTATTTCCAAATTAAAAAGACATGGATTTGGAGGGTGGACTATTCAGTGGCTATTGAATTGGATGTGAATGAATGGATGCAACCAGAGAGTAGTGGTCAATGCCTGTATGCCTATGTGGAGACGACAAGTGATGTCCCCCAGGGCTCTGTTTCGGCACTGATGCTCTTTAATATCCTTAGCAATGACAGTCAGATCGAGAAAATCGAGCACATAATGGGCTGAAGCACAAGAAATGTGGCCAGCAGGTCAAGGGAGGTGATTCTCCCCCTCTGCTCTGTCCTTGTGAGACCTCACCTGGAGTACTCTGTCCAGTACTGCATTTCTCACTTGCTATTATATCAATTTGTTACATCCTTTCAAAATCCTGACTAACAGTTTGCGTGCATGGGAAAACTGTATTTCACAAAGTATTACTTTTGCTTTGACATTTTCTCTGCTAGCAGTATAATAGTCAACAGAAACAAGCATTTTTTTATATTTCCATTTCCACTGAAAGTGATTAAAAACTAATTGTCTGTCATTTTGTGTAAATGTGGTTTTATGTGTTGAAAATGTGCATGACAACATAAAAAATGGTTTTGATAAAAGCATAATATTTTTGAAACATGGAGAGTGATCAAAAGTGAAGATGGAAAGAAAAAGAAATTCAAAACAGCAATGCAATTTTATATGAATATTTGACTAGAAAGTTTTCCAATTTAGTCTGAGCTTCACCTTATCTCAGAACTAGTTCACATGCATTTTTTTTAAGGTTGCCGACCTAGTCTCATTAGTTATGAAGAAAATTCAGTTCAGAAGTTGGATGCTTCGGTAAGTTAAGTAAATCACTTGAGACAAGGACATGCAGGTAGTATTCTCCCGAGTAAAGAGCATTTTTAAGCCTGTCAGAAGGCTTTTTCCTGCCAAAATAACAGGCAGATTATTCTATCTTTTTTTTTTCATGTAATAAAGACAATGTGCTGGACACAATGGGGTGCTGAAAGAGTGTTACTCAAAACACTGAAACAGAAAAAGGGTGTCAGATGTTAGCATTTCTATTTTAAAGAAATATTTTCATGGGGAGGTAGTATTTTCATGATAGGGTATCCATTAAAAATATGGAGGAAAAAAACCCTCAAACATATTCAGAATTTGCTTCATCCAGTGTTTGACAAGAGCTGTTCCAGAAGTGTCATAGGAAGCCCACAAACTGATTTTGGGAAAAGTTCATAACCAAACCCATGCATGTATACTTCCACAAGGGCAACTAATTAGCTATCAACTATATATGGGCAGAATCAAACCAGTAAATAAATACTCAAAGTTATGCCTAAATTTTGAGCAGTTCTGTGTGAAAGCTAGTCCTATAAATGAAGAATACAATGATTTTGGAAACCACTCTCAGTGGTTACTACATGGTAACGTGGTATCCTCTTATATATGTACATATATCAATCATACAGTTTAGAAGTGTAGAACAAATACCGCTCTAATTCCTTCTCCTAACCCTAATACTCCTTCAGCTAGACTGCCTAATTTAAGCAGTAGTATCCAGGTCCAAGTTCTGTTCTCTTCAGTCCTCTGCCCTTTTGAATAAAGAGGTTACCATGTTTTCTCTCAGGTGTAAGGTTAATTTATACAGAAAAGTACTTCAGAAATTCTTGAATGAAAATTAAAAAAAAAACAGAAGATCAGGTACCACAAAGGCATTTAAACTGAATTTTAATACGTAGAGTGCTTCTGTCCTGTTTCGGTAGTTAATGTATAATTCTATAGCAAAATATTTGGGTGCAATTTAGAAATGAACAGAAGTTATCTCTTTTAAACAGAAATAAGATTACCAACTACAGGGGTAGTTGTCTGCAACTTTACTTTTGATATTATTCCTCTGAGTCTGTAACAGTGTAAATTCTGTCATTGAAAAACAATGACAGCTAAAAGAATCCAGACCAAGTTTCATCTCTGGTTTGTTTCTTCCTATTTTTGCCAGTCTAGTTTACCCTTCAAAAAACAGGTGAGATCTCTGTTGGGGAAATAGTGTTTTGTCTTTTCTTTTAACCTTCATGAAGTTTTCCTTGAGGTAAATGTAGCAACCCTTTTTTTTCAAAATAAGACACTTCGTTGAGAAAATAATTTATTTAATGGAGGGGATGTGTTCTTTCTCTTCATAGGCAGGAAACAGATCTTAATTTCAGTGGAATTCTGTGGTGATCCTTAAGTGACTAAGGTATTACAACTTGTATATTTTGCAGCTTGACATACCCCTGCTTTTTTGTGGCCAGGTGCTTCTTAAGTTATAACGAAGTGTAGTGTTTGTCATGGCAAGAATTTGGTCATGTGAATATATTAAGAGGCTCATGGTTGGTTGGTATAGCTCAAGTTGACCCACTCTATGTGGGTGCAGCCTCACCTTGAGTTTTGGGTGCCACAGTAGAAGGACATAAAGCTATTAGAGAACATCCAAATTAGGGCTACAAAGATCGTGAAAGGTCTTGAGGGGAACCCATACGAGGAGGTCTGAAGTCAATTGGTCTCTTCAGCCTAGAGGATACTGAGGGGAGACCTCACTGCAGTCTACAACTTCCCCATGAGAAGAGGAGGGACAGACACTGATCTCGGCGACGACCAGTGATAGAACCCAAGGGAATGGACTGAAGCTGTGTCAGGGGAGGTTTAGGCTGGATATTAGGACAAGTTTTTTCACCCAGAGGGTGGTTGAGCACTGGAACAGGCTCCCCAGAGAAGTGCTCTTAGCACTAGCCTACCAGAGTGCAAGAAGTGTTTGGAAAATGCTCTCAGGAACATGGTGTGACTCTTGGGGTGTCCTGTGCAGGACCAGGAATTGGACTCGATGATCATTGTGAGCTACTTCAAACCCGAGATATTTATGATCCTATGATTCTAAGAGGTCATGCGGATATGTATTTACCATAGGGCCACCCATTGAAAGATCTGATTTAGAAAACATTCCCTGAGTATATAAAGATAAAAGTAGGTTGCCATAAAATAAATGTCCTTTCATTCTTCTCATAAAATTATGCTTCTTTGTCTTTCTTTTTTTCTTTCTCTTTCATGTCTATCGCATGGGCAAGAATTATCCCAACATATAGGAAAAAAAAAAAATTGGGATTTGGGATACTACAGCAACCCTGGAATTCAAAAAAATATGAGACTATCTGGTGGTGCACATTTTTGGGATTTCAATATATCCTGGTAGCAACATTCCAGGACTGCCAGCTTGCTAGTAAATGTTGGCAAACAGTTAAAGCTGCTCCACTCAAACTATATAGTAAGTAAATTTGCTTTGGCATGCTGATATTTTGATTTTCTTTGCACATTTTATCTATGCATTGATACTACAAAACTGCATGGGGTGTTTAAATTCTAAAACATATGATACTAATCATTCAAAAAATTTAATTAACTTGCATACTGTAAATTAATGTTTTCATACAGTTAAAAATCTTGCAATGAAATGGACTTTCGGCGCATGATGCAGTGTCCTGGAGAGTATCAGCAGTAGGAAATGTATCCTTAATGGCACGTACATCAAATTTATAGGATTACAGTACTTGCTTTGAAAATTTAGTCTCTATGTCTGTCTGTCATCCTTTCAGCTAGAACAATGCAATTTCTATAGATGATATTCTTTGCCTTATTTTAGAAAGAAAATAACTATTCAGATTTAGGTTTCCAGAAGTATTTCAAGTGAGTCTGTGTTTCTCTTTCATTTAGGGACTGCAGTATCTGTTGGTACGTATCTATTCTGTGTGCCATTATAAAATCTACTTTAATCCTAACATTTTACCATATATTTAATTGCTATTTCATTTAGGGTAATTTCCTACAGAAAAGGGGTATAAAATTTAACAGGCAATAATAACTCTCTTAGTTTCAGTTAACCAAGACATGAAATTTGTATTTAATTCATGTTATATAATTAATTACCCCTGAAAGTGAAGAAAAAAAGGCAAGACAGGGAAAAAATTTTAAGATAGTATTACTTCATTGTATTTCACATCTGGGAAGTATCAGGCTGTAAGACAGTCAGTGCAGGTCATTTCTCCTGCATAGCTTTGCCTAGACAAGAATGTCATGATTCAGTTACAACACAAGAAGAGTTCTATAGGTGGTAGGCGGAGGGACAGTGTATAAAAGAGGAATTTAAAAGCAAGTCATGCAGTGATGGCATGAGGAAAGTCAAAATTCATCTGGAATTTAAACTTGCAAGTGACAAGTGACAAGAAGACCTTCTACCACTGCATTATTTCAAACATCTAAGGAAAATGGAAGGCCATTGCTCAGTGAGGATGGTGATTTAGTGGCTGCGGGCACAGACTAGGTCGAGGAACACAGTGCCTTCCTTGCCCGAGCTTTTGCAGACAAGGTCTCAAAGGTACCTGTGACTAGAGACAGAATACAAGGAGGAGGATGGCCAGGATGTGGACGAGAATTAAATCGGGAGATTACTGGAGAGATTTCAACCCATGAAGACCCCCATGGTTAACTCCAAGAAGCATGGCCAATGTATTTACAAGGTCTGAGTCTATCATCTTCGAAAGGTTTTGACGATTGGAGAGGCCACTAACAAACAAAGATAGGCAAATCCTGTATCCATTCTGAAAAGGGTGAAACAGGGTGATTCAGGAAAAAAGAGGCTCATCTGTCTCATTGTAGTCCTTGGGAAAATCTCAGAGCAAGTATCGTTCAGACATCATTCTTGTCCTTCAGCAAGAAACAAAAAATCTTAGAAGGGTTGTTTTTAAAGAGCAAAAGCACTTTTTAAAGAGCAAAAGCACTTTTTAAAGCACTAAAAATTATTTGGTTCCCACATAAATGAAGGATGACTTTCCCATAGCTGTTGTTGGCACACTAAGGAGGACACCAAAACAAAAATTACTCAATCATTTTACTTATAAACCTGAAAGATGCTTGTGCTTTTTGGTGCCACAAGCATCTTACTAGTCACCTGCTTCATTAGACAGCAGCGCAGATTCACTGCTTGGGAGGTTCTTCACTCTTAAAATAATCACTGAAAGTTTTCAAGGAATGTTTTTAAACCAAATACAGTGCAAAAAATTTGGGAATATGTAAATAAAAAAATTATTTAATTCTCTTTAAATGAATAAATAAATAATTTTGTTTTTCTTTCAATTTACCCTGAATTTAGTGCATAATAAATAGGCAAAATAAAGTCTGAATGTTTGATTTAGTCAATTGTGTTTTTCCAACTAAAGGTTTTTTGCTTGCATATTTGTTTTTATCTACTGTGTAAAAAATTGGATTTCAACAACAGCTTTACCTTTTTTCTTATAAAAAACTTTGTTTCTGCCTATGTTGTAATTTTTTGTAAAACTTTAAAAGATTTTTTAAAATATATCTCATATTTTAAGTGTAATAGTCTCTAACTTTTCTTCTCATGAACTACAAAATTCTTTCTCATCAGATTAAAAAAAAAGTCTTTTTTTAAACAGTTTTAACAAAATAAAACAAGAAATTCTTGCTGCAAAGAAATGCTGAAAAGATATGAAAAATACAAGTATTAGAACTTCTATCAGTTCTATTTTGTCAATGTCCTTGAAGAGTTTATTCCATTCATTGGCTTTACCCTTGATCAATGTATCAAAACTAAACATCATTAATGTACTACGACAGCTAACTCCAGACCACTTGTTTTCCCTCCCTTGGCCTTACCAAAGCTTCTGGTTTCTTCTCTGATGTTCAAACATGCAAGAAAATATATTGGTGTGTAACAGAAGAGGCAAAGTTTCAGGTAGACACTCCTACAGCTATCTGACTTGCAGCTCAGAAATTACACTGTTTTGCCCAGTCTCTCTGTATTCCTGCTTGCTTCGTTAATGACAGTGAACATTTGCCACATTCTCTGGAAAACAGCTTTCACATGGATGGAACAATAGAGCTTTAACCACCGATAAATAACTTCAGAGATTAAACCAAGCTGCAAGTAGCATAAGCCCACTGAACAAGTCGATAGCATGAATATAATGAGATTTTGTGTAACAGTTATAGGTCAGAGAATGACAGCCATGAGAATAATTTTAAAACCATGAGAGTTGAAGTAATAGCTTTTCTTGGATGGGGGAAAATCATTTGGTGTTTTATAAGGCAGTAACAGCATTTTAACACTGGTTTTCTAGCATTTGATGTGTCCTGCATATTTTCCAAATTAATTGAATTTATAATGCCAAATTATAGCACAAATTTAATTTAAAATTATTGTAAGAAAAGACACAGAGCTAAGAAATTATTAGGCACATGAAAATAGTATTGAATGGACAGTTTCACACTATGTCAGATTTTTAATATTAGGCTGAGACCCCAAGAATTAGGATATCTGTAATTCATCAGTGACAAAACTAAATAAGAAGATAGGTACCAGATGCCTTCTGATCAGAGAGAAAAAAACTGTTTCACTAGCAGAGCTGCAGTAAGTAACTTGCTCTTCAGATTTGAGAGCTGTGACAATGAAAAGCTCTCCAAACATGAGAGCTCGCTGCTATTAACCTGGTTGGCCTGGAACAAGCAGGAGCTGATAAGCCACTGATAAAAAATGTCCAGCTGCTCCAGTCAGGGAAGGCAAATCAATTGCAAGGATCATACAGAAATCATGTTTTGAACAATGTCATGTTGTTTCATTGCATGTCTGTGATAGTATGAGTATTAGGAAAAGAAAATCAGTGAAGACTGAGTAGATCTGAGAAGCACGGAATAAATCTCTAAAGAGCACACCTTAATTGTCACCATTCTGTGGGCATCTAAAGGAGCTACTGATGGGTGAAAACTCATAGAAATTGGAAATGTCTGACATTTTTCTGCATATAAGTTTTTAATTTGCTAATAACATGGGCATTTGGTGAAGTGTAAAAACCAGGGGAAGAATAATCCTTGGAATTAATAGAAATTCAGTGCTCATATCTAATTGTTTCTCTGTTATTTTCAATCAAAAATGTGTTTAAGACCAGTAGATTGCAGGAAATTTTCCTGTTTCATTCTCCTCTCTGTTCCTCTGTGTTGCTCCCAAATTATATAGAGCACCTTTCAGACTCTGCATATCACTCAGGAGAATACCTCTTTTCTCTTAGGAGGGTCAATTTTCCCAGCTCATTTGGGTTGAGAAAAAAAAGTGTTTTTCACGGAGACATTTTCATTTAGTTTCTTGTGGAAACTGGAGCCTCTGTGTGAAAGGATTACATTACACAAACATGTAATTCTGGAAAAACAGTGTATCTGCTATGGGATTTGTGTGTGATAGAAGACACCTCATGTAAAAAGTTTTGACAGATGGCCGCTATTTAATTTGAGACTCCTGCAGAATAACTTGCAGATATGCACTGTATTCTTCTCTTTGATGCTGGTCACTGAAAGCTGTTCTCTGAACACAAAGTACTGGATAATGTTACTATGGATCTTTTGTATTCAAAATCTTTAGAAACTTTTAACAATTTGAGCTTTAAACATGCTTTGATATAATTCCTCCATTATAGAAAATGTGAATAATAATTCTTCACCTTATATGGGTGTTCTGAAGATGAGTTTTGGAAAGGAATAAGAGCATTGATGTGAACGTACCTGAGGAAGAGTTCTTATAAGAGAAAACAAACCAAATCAAACATCACAAAACCCCAAACTCAGTTATGTTGTTTTTTGCAGTGCTTTATATAAAGCAAAGTAATATGTGAAAAGGACATGAAGGGAATAAACATAAGTCCTGAAAAATAATTTCTCTGTGAATGATAGAATGAAATTACTATGGAATTGATCATAAAAATGTATCACTATAATGAAAATATATGTAAAAAATAGATGTTATTATGTTGAATTTTCTCTTACTTTTGAGTTCTTGGTTGTCAGCACTCTAACAACTTACTTTTCTTCTTAAATCCATATTAGAAGGTATCTAAAGATACATGTCAAGGTAATGCACAAAAAATTTGAGGCAATTGTTTTAATAGGTGGATTATTATTTTAAGAAATTCATAAAAGGTGTTGCCATTGTTCAGTGTTTTGTATATCTTTACACAAGATTTCAAACAAAAATAGAGTTCACTCATATAGTAAAAATACACAGATAAGCCTTAAATCAAGTCACCCACTGAAAGCACTAAGCTTAATTTTACATGCTTGGTTATTCAGATATCCAAAGGATAGTTTAATATTCATTCAGGAATAATTTATTCAGTTAGACATAAACTTAATGAGCAGTAAGTTAAAATCGTTGTACAGACTGTTAACAGACATTTGAGGTAGAAGAGTAAAACAATGAAGCAAATCAAACTGATAATCTGTGACAAGTCCAGTTCTTTAAAATGACAAAAAAGAAAAAGTGGTTTCGACAAAACACTTGAAATATCAAGTCTGTCATCATTATTCCTCACGTGTCATGTGTAGTCAATACAAAAAGGCAGAAACAATCTCTATATTTATATTCTAAATCTAGCAGTTCCGTTACGCCTAAGTAGATGTATGAATGATTTATCACAGAATAATTAATGCTTGATATTAGTAGGGACCTCTGAAAATCATCTGGTCCAATACCTCTGCTCAAGAAAGACAAGTTTACCACCAGTTGCCCAGGTCCATTTCCAGATTTCTTTCGCATGTGTTCAAAGTGGGAGACTCCACAAACTCCCAGGGCAACCTGTTCTGGTGCTTGGTCGCTCTCACATCAAGAAAGCACACCCAAAAATACCTTTATATTTCAATAGTATAAAGGTATATATATATAAATAGTATATACAGTATAAAAAGTATATAAAAAGTATAAACAGTATAAAAAATAGTTCCCAAACATAAAATCATAAAGACAGTGTTGATCTGTAATAAAATAATCTGTTTTATACAATTTTATATATACATGCATATAAATGTGAAATATGAGCAAAACTGCTAACTTTAACAGTATGGCTTGTACCATGAGGTTGGTACATATGAGATTACTGTGTGAACATGAAGAAATCAGAGAAATTCGGTGGTAAAAGATGTGAAATAAGAATAAGAGAATGACTTACACTGAGAAAAAGTAGTTGTCTTATTCAAATAGAAGAGGATGTTCTAAACTGAAAAAGTCTAAAGAAACCTTATAAGTCTACAAAATCTTGAAGAGGAATTATAGACTCAAGCTACAGTAAGGAAAATACACGGTGATTAACAAGGGAGAGAGTCTCTGTGACTGTTTGGACATTTAACTACTGGAACAAACTGCCATGGGAGTACATGAAATCATCTTTGTAGGGGATAATAAAACCTAAACTGCATCCCATGTATTACTGAGAGGTGCAGAATGATTTTTTCCCAGATAAAAAATGAGCCAGTGACCACTCAAGGATTCTTATTGCAAAATTATTCTATGTGCACGCCTCTCTTCCTCACTCTTAAAACAAGCAACTGTACAAATGAGTCACTTCATTTCCAGTTTGGTTCACACTTTAAAAAGGGCTCTGTTTTTGAGAAACTTTGATTATTATTATTATTATTATTCCAGAATTTTCAATATGTATTTTGTGGCTTATAAAAGACAAGATGGCAAATTGAGATGCAAAATATTGCTCTTTTTTTTCATGAAATCATGCTGACAACAGAATTACTCCAGAAAGTAAGTAAAAAGAAACAAAAAATTTGAATATAACATTGGTTTTAGTAGCTATATAGTCTATTGTTAGCATTTTAAAATATTTTTAATTCACAACTGAAAAAATCTCTTTACCCTCATAATTTTTTTATCTATAGAAATATAGCAATATAAAAGTATAAAAATAACACTTAAGAAAATACATGTGAAAGAAAAAGAAAGGTTAAGAGTCAGAAAATATCACCACCCATGGATCCAGAGACAAGACTTGATAGTTGCAGTTTTGAGTCCCTTGGTTGAAGGGATGGTTGCTCTCTTGATCCATTGGGAGTGGGGGTAAGTCTGTGAAACACAGTGTTCAGTGGATTAATATAAGCTCAGGTTCAGGTGGAATGCCCAGGTACCTCTCCTGTGGGGGTGGTGGGATTAGTGGATTGCAACATTGTGGATCTGTTGCAACACTGTGGATCATGATCCTCTGGTGGAAGGCCTCAGAAATTATTCTGGGACACTTTCAGGGGGATATTTGTTAGTTATGGCCCCTTCTAAGACAGGACAGCTGCCTTTCACATCATCATGTTTGAGTCAATTATGCACAATCCGAAGGGGTGAATGCCTTCAGGCCTACATGTGAATGTTCCAATTCTTATCCTGGGGAGTTTTCACACCTGTGCCAGTTGTGTAAGGGAAGACATTGGCATGATAAAAAACCATTACCCCACCACACAGGATTCACCTTTTACAGGCCAGTTCCCTTATCTGGCTCAAACCCCAGCTTGCAGCCCCTGGAGCTGCACCTGGGCTGTTACCTCACACACTGTCATCAAAGCTCCTGCTGCTTTTGCAAATAGCCAATTGTTTGAGTCGTTAACCATTAACTTTTCAGTCTCTCACAACCTGCTTTTTTCAAATTTCATCATTTCTGGTAGGTGAGTTTTTTAAGGCACTCAAACTTGATATTCCTTTCCTCTCAGACAAGATGGATAGTTAAACAGACAATGTAATCTGCAATTTGATTGACAATGCCTTGGTTTTGGTGACTTTTCTCTACTTGTAAGGAACACAGTCATCTTGTTAGCTTCTTACATTGAAAATAAGAACAAGAGTTCAGTTGCTGGTCTTAACAGTGTAGCCAATCATTACAAAATGGATAATATTGAGATTTATCATCATTAAATAGAATGCCACTTTGAGAAATTATGTCCAAATTTTTTCTTACCATGAAGCATATTCCTTGGGTTTTTCTTTTCTTTTCAGGAGCATCATTGCAATACTTCTTATGTTACTGAATGAATAAGGTTTCTGTGAACTGCAAAGAGGAAAATTGCATTTGACTATCTACTCTTTTTTTTTTTCCCCCTGAAGTTTCCTTTCTAACTTTATTCATCTCTACCCACAGAGGAAAACTGAGTTTTCCCCCCTCAAAAAAAACCAAAAAAACTTCCAAATCTTTCTATTTTCCTGACTTATATTGAAATATGTCTTTCCTTCCCTTCTCTCAAATACACTACGCTTCCCTATTGATCAAATAACATCTCCAAAATGATACCAAAAAAAATCAAGACTAACTAAAGAAGAGAGAAAGTGCAAAGAACTGGATTAACACAACTGAAATACAGAAGCTGGAGAAAGAAGATAAAAGTCAACAAGAAAAATGAGGAGAGTAACATAAGTCACACAGAAAGTATGAATGAAGATGCATTAAGGAGCAGACAAGTTTGAAATAAGGCAACTGGAAAAGGTCATAGGAGCTATGGGTGATTTACACACTTAAGATTCTTAATAGAATGAAGACACACCAAGGTGGTGGAGCTGCAACTGGAGAGAAACAACTGCTTTCTAATTTGATCCTTCCAGGTAATTATTGAAAAGTTATTAGTTGTCATCCTGGGGAGCCTGTAAGCCTGACCAATAGAATGTGAGGGAAACATAAAACACACGTTTTACTGTGACTCTTGAATTTGGAAGCGAAATTTTTTCCTTGTGATGTCCTTTTTTACTTCTCAATTTTATTCTTTTGACAAAATATTTAGTGCAAGAAAGTTTTGGGAGCAAGAAAGGAGGATTTGGGTGACTGCTTTTTTAGTGACCAAAATTAAAGGGTGAAGCTTCATTATATACTAGATAAAAAAATTAATGATAGAACATACTCTACATTAGTATTTTAAAAAGAATAATGTTTTTTGCCAAATCATAACATAAAAATAACTATAAAAGTAATAAGGGCTGTGGAATTAATTCTGAAAACCTGAAAACCTTATGGTGATTTAGACATTCAACAGCATCAGCTCAGCAGGGGATGTTCACTGGTCCATATGACTTTCCATAAAGGCTGCTTAACTTCATATGAATGGACTTCCAGCTTTGTCTCCACATAGAGCCCATGCTCAGAAATGACAGCCTAGGGGTTGTGCCATAAGATCTGATGGCAGTGCTCATCCAGTTGGTTTAGAGATGACTTTGTAAGGAGGCACAATGTGCGTGATGATGCCTTAGCTGACTTTCTCCATCTGCCTTGGGGGTTCCAGGAAAGCCCTTTCTCTTGTGTCTCCCGTGAAATGATTCTCTTTGGGTTGCTTTTTGTGTTTGTTTTTTTTTTTTCCTTTTTGGCAAAGGTGGATTCGAAGCAGCAGTATAACTAGCTCTGGACTCCTTGGTTTTAATCATCCAATTCCTTATACCTGTATATTCCTTTCAGATCTTAGAGTACAGATCACTTGAAAGTCCTATTAACTTACATATGCTTATTTCTGGAAAGAAACCAGAAACAGATTTATTTATATGTGACTGTGGTTTAGGTCAAAAATACATAATGTTTGACAATTTTTTGCAGGGAAATTGCTTCTGTGTAACTTAGTGGAACTTCAAGACTGTAAGAGAACTGTATTGAAATTGCATGTATACTTTCATTTTTTAGTACAGGCTATATTTTCCTTGACAATGAATGCTGATGTACTGAAGTGAAACAACTTATGTTAGGGAGTTAGATTCGAAAGAGAAGGAAGGTTAAAATTCCCAGTGTTAGAATTAATCTTCTTTAGAAAAAAGTTTCAGTCATGTTAGGCAGAAGACTGAGACCTCCTCCCCCTTTTTTCATTCCTATTCATATTTCCAGCTGACCAGTGAATAACCTCCTAGGAGCTCAAATGCTGCAATTGGGTACCTTAGACACAAATGGAGGTATAGAAAAGGAGCCAGGTCAATGAACATGAAGAAGTCCAGACAAAAAGACAGAATAATAACGACTGAACAATAAAGAGAGAAATAAAAAAAATAAAAATTAATCCTCCATTTTATACTGTTGTACTTAATTTTCAAGATCTAGCTAAAGACATCAATACCAGGGTCTTTCTTGTTCATAATTAACTAGCTAGGGTGTTTCTGCAACCATTCAGCAGCTGTACTGAAAGTGTTCAATACAAACATTTGACTGAATTGACATTACAATGTAATGATTTGTCAAAATTTAATTTTCATTTATAAAATTATTGCATGTGATTTATGATCACTTGTGTGCATCAATATCTGTAGAATGCTAAAATTCAACATTCAAAGTATTTTCTGTCCTATGGATGAAATTACTCTGAAAATATTCCCATATCATGAATATTTTGAAATGTATTATCAAAGGTATTTTGGTATTTAAAGATACATGTGAGTACTACAACTGAGTAGCATTTCCTCTGTTGTTTTTCCTTAAATGAAGGGCAAGTATGATATAAGCAGAGTAACTTGTTTATCATCTAAGTTTTAAAAGAAAACTTTTTTGTCCCACATATCCAAGAAAATCAGCCAAAAGTAATTTTCTGGTTTTATGGTGATGTTTTTATGACATGACAGGATGGGTTGAGGAGGGGAGAGCAGTGGATGTTGCCTACCTTGACTGCAGCAAGGCTTTTGACACTGTACATAACATCCTCACAGAACTGACTGCATGGCAGAACTCAGAGGGTTATAATCAGAGGAGTAGAATCCATTTGGAGGTCTGCAGTCAATGGCATTCCCCAGGATCAATACTGGGTCCATCCTTATGCAGCTTGTTCATCAATGACCTGGATGAAGGGATAGAATGTACCCTCAGCAAGTTTGATGATGATCTGAACAAAACTGGGGGAGTGACTGACACACCTGAAGGCTCTGCTGCCATTCAGTGGGACCTTGATAGGCCGGAGAGTTGGGTGGAGAGAAACCTAATGGGGTTCAACAAGGGCAAGTGCAGGGTCCTGCACCTGGGGAGGAATAACCCCAAGCACCAGCACAGGTTGGGAGCTGACCTGCTGGAGAGCAGCTCTGCAGAGAAGGACCTGGGAGTCCTGGTGGGTGACAAGTTGACCATGAGCCAGCAGTGCCCTTGTGGTCAGGAGGGCCAATGGTATCCAAGGGTGCATGGGGAAGAGTGTGGCCAGAAGGTCGAGGGGAGTGATCCTCCCCCTCTCCTCGGCCCTAGTGAGGCCACTTGTGGAGTGCTGTGTCCAGTTCTGGGCTCCTCAGTACAAGAGAGAGAAGGAGCTACTGGAGAGGGTCCAGAAGGGGTCCCAGAGATGATGAGGGGTCTGGAGCATTTCTCTTATGAGGAGAGACTGTGGGAGCTGGGCCTGTTTAGTCTGGAGAAGAGAAGACTGACAGGGGATCTCATCAATACGTACAAACATCTCAAAGCTGGGTGTCAAAAGGATGGTGCCAGACCCTTTTCAGTGGTGCCCATCAACAATATGAGAAGCAATGGCCATGAACTAAACCACAAGAACTTCCACATCAACATGAGGAAGAACTTCTTTATGTTACGTATGGCAGAGCACTGGAATAGGTTGCTCAGAGAGGTCATGTAGTGTCCCTCTCTGGAGACATTCAAACTCACCTGGATGCATTCCTGTATAAATGCTCTAGATGACACTAACTTGGCAGGAGGAGAGGTCTAGATGATCTCCAGAGGTCCCTTCCAATCCTAAAAATTTTGTGATTCTGTTTATCAGAAGACAATTTTGTTGAGGAGTTTTTTAAAATACTAATGTAAAAATGTTAAAATCTCATAGAAGTGACTCAAAACATCTAAATCTAAGCCAGTTTATTTTGCTTTGAAGAGTTTTTCAACTGACCTAAACTACCATTGTTCTTTTTAACCAAAAAAAAATCTTATCTATATTTATACTCATGATATATGTATTGATACACAATATCATATACATGTCAATTATACACGTTTTCCACCAACTCTTGAAGTTTAGCTGCTGTGCATTTTGAAAGCTGATAATATTTTGTTGTATTAGTTAACATTAAAACCATTTCTGAAGCATCCCAAGGACCTGATATAAATGAGGTAAGCAGATTTTAGGTGTCTAACCTACTTAAATGCACATCTAAACAACATATTTGAAGACTATTTTCAGGCACAGAGTTGTATTTTAAATCTGATGCTTAAAGAAGGACACAATATACAACAGTGTCTTTAGAAAGAGATAATGAGTAGAAGAATAATATTATGAATTACTATGCTCTAATAATGTTGTCGTGAGATAAGAAAAGCATGAAAAATAAAATGTGAAATTGCAGGGGGATAATGAGAGGACAAACAAAAAAGCCTGCACAGTAGTACTGCCTGGGATACTTTTCAACTGAAAAGCATGACAGTAAAACACTCTGTCTCATTTTTTTTAACGCATGAGAAACACTAAACCAGAAAATAAGCTTTAAGACCTCTGTCTCTTCTAAGCTCTCCCCTCATTATAAGCCCAATAGGAGTTTTGATCTGTTGACACAGTATGAATAGAAACTGTAAAGATCACAGCTATTTCTGTCATTTATTTTGCCAATAACAAAGAAATTTGGCATAAAGAGCACATATACAAAGAACAGATGAATTACTCAGGGACGATAAATTAACATGCATGTTATGACTGGCATTGGCAAGATATTCCACCCTGGAAAAATAATTATTCTTATTTCTATTTTTCTCAGCCTGAAATCAACACCAAGGCTGCCGATTTAAAGGTTAAGTTGCTGTTTTTCGCCTCTAAAGATTCTTCTTTTCAGTAGTTCAAACCCCCACAATATACCTGTGCATCCAACTCAAACTTGCCATGAAAGGTCAAAACGTTTTTAACTTCTCATTTGAGCAAAACAAAAATATGATTTCAGTTCAAAAAACAATGCTACATAGATTTGTAGATGCAACTGCTTTATGAATAATATTCCATTTTTAAATAAATCATCCCTTTTTGTCAGTTTTCAGGGAGGAACAGTCTCCAGATAAAGTGCCAGTCTTAGCATGCTTTACTCTAAGCAAGATGTGTTCAAGTACATATTGAATTAAGGAAAAATATATTAGTTATTAGCAGTGTCTAAACGATTTTTGGCAAAATTTGAGAAAATGTAGAACTTATGGAACATCACAATAACCTTGTTCAGGTTTACTGAAAGAGCCGTATTCCAGTGTAGCAAAGCAAAGTTCCACCTGCATCTGCTGATTTTAAGTTTAATGTTGTATTTGTACAATTTCTGTGTGGATTCAGTACACAAAAATGTCAATTACTTTGGCAGAATTTCCTTGAAGTCTCATAATAATGTTTTAACCACTGTCTTCATCAACACTGAAAGTAAAGCATGGATAGACTTTGTAGCCTGAGACCTGATAAATCAGATTGCCAGACTTCAATGGCCTTTATGGCCTAGAGACATAATGGCCTTTTCCGTTCAGATCTCCAAAAGCTGTAGCACTGAAGAGCTGGCTGAAGAGCTTCAGTCTCATCTTCACAAAACAAACAAACAAACAAACAACATAGAAAAAAAAAAAACACCCACATGATTTTTACTTATGAGTGACCTATTTTTTGCAGATCATAAAAGTTATGGAAAGATGAGAAGTAGACAAATATACATGGACTTTAGCAAGATTTTCTGGTAATGAAGTTTGACTTTGAAGAAATCAAGGACAATTCTCTTGTCATCTGCATAGACAGTTCCTCAAAACTGACCATTCAGATGAGGAACCTGGGTAAATGACACTGCCTATCTCAAGCAGATTTCTTCTTTCCTTTTAAGACAGCATCACTGTTAAAAATTCTGTATATTCTCTGTTCATTTGCTTCGGAAATTTGTCTCCATGCCATAATTTTACTTGCTTATTTTCAACTAGTTAATGGTGTTACCTAGTTCCCCAATGAGGGGAACTGTGAAGGAAGGCTTTCAATGCTTTACAATGCTCTGTTGGGAAAATTTTAACCACTTTTTTATGACTTTTGACAGTAGTAAAGAGGCAAAAGGCACCACGCTGCAGTAAAGGAGGGTAACTGGCTTATTTACACTTCAGCAGTATTGTTTATCCACATAACAGTACGGTATTGCCATTAACCTACAAAGCAAGGCGCTTCCTTCAAATCCTATGTTGTTTTGGTAGGTGCTTGAAAAAGTCTGTGTCCCCACTGGAAGCCTGTGCTGGGGGCAGGCTCATGGCAGGACCTGTGGCACCATGGAGAGATGGACCCACTCTGGAGTGGGTTTGCTTGTTGGACTTGTGATCCCTCAGGGATCCCATCTGTGCCTGAAGGACTGCACCCTGTGGAAGGGTCAAGTTGAGCCTGGGAAGAAGGAAGGGGTGAGGCAAAAGTGTGCAAGATCTGTTTTTATTTGTTCTTAACCTACTCTGACTTTTGATTGGCAATAAATTAAATTAGTATCCCCAAGCCAAGTCTGTTTTACCCATGACAGAAATTGGTGAGTGAGTTCCTGGTCCTTTTCTCAGCCTATAAGCATTTTATCATATTTCCCATCCTGTCTTGATAAGGAGGAAAGTTGATAGAGCAGCTTGGTGGACACCTGGCATCCTGTCAAAGTGAATCCATTACAGAATCTCAGATCTTTTGATGAAATGACAAAACGTGCTTAACCTCTGATAACTGAATTTGAAAATGCCTTATACATAAATACAGAAGGTTATGTGCTACGTTGTTAATGCATAACCTATATTGCACTTATTTGCAATTGCTCTTTTCTTGAAAATCTTCTTACTAGTGCAGAAATGCAAAGTTTATTTGAAAATAATGTGCAGGCAGTAGCATATTTAGAGATAAAAATGGTCTACTACAATCTAAAGATGGAGAGAGTCACAGAGTAGCAGAGGCATGAACTCTCCTTGCAAAATCCCACTACTAGTTTTAGACTTTACATTCCAAAACCCAAAGTCTGGATTTAAAAAAAAACGAAACAACCTCCCATAAAAAAATCTCCAAAAGGTACATGCGCCGACATATTATGATAATTAGAGTCACTAAATACATGTTCAGATTGGTTTTTGCAATGGATTTGAAACCACTGTAAGAAGATGAGGACAGACACTTTATCATTAGAGTGTTTTTACTTTCTCCTCCTAAGATGTTTACATCTTTTTCAAAATCTTCTGGTGCTGAGATTTGCTTTTAAAAACCAGCTATATTTGAACAAAAAATAATTGATGCATTGGTATTTAAGAAAATAGAATGTTCCATGACTTTTCCTTCTTTTGAGAGAGAATATTTAACTCTGGAGAGAAAAGATGACAACAATGAAGTCAAAAGAGGGAAAGATTTGGAGGCTAGATTACATCCACTCCCAAGGGAAGGGAAGGGAAGGGAAGGGAAGGGAAGGGAAGGGAAGGGAAGGGAAGGGAAGGGAAGGGAAGGGAAGGGAAGGGAAGGGAAGGGAAGAAAAAAGTAAAGCAAACAATTATGGAATCAGCTTTGCTTTCCTTCCAATATGAAAAGCAATAAGAAACCTTTCATAAAGTCAGGGTGTAATTCTGCTCTGTTGAATAAAATTATTCAATTGTAACAGTGAAAAGACTGTGTACATAAGCCATGAATCAGCTAATAGCCAGCTATTGATATTGAAATGTGTTTTCTTCAGAGATGAAAGACTTGGATATGAAAGTAATCACCTGTCAGCCTTTTACTATGACAGAACAGGTCATTGTACCAGACCAGAGCATTTGTGCAGGGCGGAAAAAAAAAAAGAGCCATGTTTTGGTTTTTCCAGTTTGGTTTGTGGTTATTTGTCTGAAGGTGGAGAAGCTCTAAATCAAATAACTCAGCCTTTATTTTGCCATTTCTATCTCCGTTCTACATAAAATCTGGGATTAATCAGGCCCTTTTCCCTTCATAAATCATCTGATAACTTTTGCTATATCTATCCCTGGTGTGGTTTTCCTCTCTCAATGTGTTTCTACACCTTGTGTCTTCTCTTTCAGATTTTTCTAAGAGGCCTTCTGTAACTCTGTGTGCCCTTTAGAGAAGCTAACTAAAAAGCACTAAAGTCTTTAGGTCAAGCTGCCACAGGTTAGCTGGACTCCAGCGACTAGCTGTACTCCCTTCTGAACACTGACAAAACAAAACAAACATTAAAGTTGCTTTTGTAAGGAATCAATAGGGCTAATTAAAAGTATAGTTTGCCTTTCTCAAATCACTCTGTTAGCCCCTCAGGACAAAGCCAATTCTTGCACTGAAGCCCTAGACAGAGCAGCTACAATCAGATAAACAAGTGTACATTTATGGTTGATAACAGTCCTATCAGAGACATCAACAATTCTAAAAAATCCTGTGAAATTCTGATTGTACTTCAACTTTTGTTTTAATGAATATTAATGTATTAATATTTTAATGAATCTGCAGCTTTCCCCGTGGTCAGAAAACAGTATGGATATTGCAGAGAGTAGAAATACAGTACATGCATATGTGTGAAGAAAGATTTTTTTTTCACTTTATAAATGTCTGAAAAAAAATCAATATACTTTTTTAGGACTCTTTAAAAATTGAAGTCATGCTATGTTTATTTGAAGTGCTCTGTATTTTCGTCTGGCATGCACGATGGAATTGAAGGATATGGTCCATTCTACTAAATTTGGAGGGTTGATTTAGATCTGTTTGTTTAGTTTTTCTATTTCCAGCTGGAAGAAGCCCGACCAATTTCCAAACATCTCATTGAAGGCTCCTGAGGCTTGGTCACACCATCTGTTTGGGAACTTTCTCATTATAGGATAAGTAAATAAGCATTAGATGCTGTGTTCATACCATGAATGTCTCTTACACTGTGGTTTTTCTATAAGTCTGCCAGATCCACTGCATGTTTTGTGTTTTCACCCCTAATGCATTATGTGCGGGCATAAAGATGGTTATCAGCTTTATTTCTACTATCTTGACTCTCTGTTTAGGCATTAACAAAAGGTTTACAATTCTGAATTTAATAACAATAAGAAAAATTCATTTATTGGAGAATCAATTACTGACACTAATGAACTCATAAAAATCATGCTTGAAAGAGACACATTTTAGAACCTTTGTATGTATCATCCCTCCTTCACACATGCCCCGTTAGTATTCTTAATTTTTCAAGATTAATGGAAGACTGAAACACTTCTGCATACATACATTCTAATTCTTTTGTGCTTTCCAGACGTTATTTACTTTGTCATTTTTCTGTTATTCAGGGGACGATGAGAAGGAGAAGGAGCAGAGAACAAGCAAAGTGCTCACACTGATCTGTATTTACCGTGGGGAAGACAGAGGACGTTGTACTTCATATTTTGTGATTGACTTACTGTCAGGAGCTAGAGTTCCACAGTTTCAGATGAATCCCCAAGAAAGCCTCAGTACACACAATATGGATGTTACCCTTGTAAAAAGATCCATACTGCCCGAAGTTTCATTACTGTGTTGAAAGCATGTGCTCCCTTTGGTAATTGGGACTTAAGACTGTTGAGCTCCCTGAATTTTGAAAAGCCATGAGCTTGAAGAAGAGCTATCCCATGTACCTAAAACATATCACATTTCTACATATGAATTTTTACTCCTGAACTTTGAGAAAACAAGGTCTGACCTTTCAATATGGCTCACAAATTGTTGTGACCCACCATGTTACTGCAGTGTCAAATTGTTACAAAAACAACTCTTGGAATTGTCAAAGATTTAAGTTAGTTTAATGAAAGTACTTGTTTAGAAGACATTACAATCAAAGATATTTCCCTTTAATTTCTCCAGTCTTAATTTCTTTCACATGATTCCATTGAAATATGTATAATGGAATATATATTCCATTGAAATATGTATTGTGTACATAAAATGCTTTCAGGTTTTTAATCTACTCTATGGATCATGTTGACTAGTTATTCAAAGAAAAGGTGTCTGAGACTGGGAGATGTTAAACAACTGATGAAAAATGCTTAAGCAAAGCTGTGGAATCAAGTTTTAGCTGAGAAATTATTGTGAACAGCAAACACTCTTTTTCCAGGAATGGGGCTCTGAGGAATACCAACAACCAGGATTCAGTCTGGTTGGTGAAAAAGTCATTTATTTCTTGAGAGAGATTTTCATTCCTCCTACCGTTGTTTGTCCTTTCTACAGCCTTTGTACCTAACAAGCTAATATGTCACACATTTCCCCGATGTTGTCAAATCTCAGTGGAATGATTCTTTGCTTTCTCCTACCTTCGGAAATTTTTCATCTCTGACGGGTATTTCGTTTACCTCATTATTTTTTTCTATTTAGACTCCTGCCAATTTTTAAAAATATGTTCTTTTTTTAAAAGGCATTTTCAAAATTACTTTATACTTTTGTCATCCATGACCACTCTTTTAACTTGTACCCCTTGCTCCTTTATAGCACTGCACTGAAAGGGGCCTCTAATGAAGATAATATTCAGAAGCATGCCAAAGGACCAATTGTAGGTCAAAAATGTATTCAGCACTGCTTATTGCTTCACCTGTTAGTTTTTCTTCACTTTTCAGAGGAAGAATTCATATTATTAATTTTAATTACATTTTAATCATGGATCAGTTATCATTTATTTTGTTTAATCAGCCAATGGAATACTTAAACCCCCAAACTAGTGTACCCAACACTCACCAATGGAGTCATAATGACCAAAAAAAAGATTCTATAATTGGCAGATCTCATCAATTAAGAATGTGGTTGCTTAATCTGCTGTGGCAGAAACTTTGCACCACTTTGTCTGAATCTAGTAGTGCCAATGAAAGAATATTTCTAAGTCTACACAGTTATGTTAAAGAAGTAGTACAGCCCACTTCCTCATATTACCTATTTCACATTGCTGTTGAAAACTTGTCAAATAAAAATTAGTAAGTAGCACTGTGTTTTTGTGCTTTATGTAAAGGAAAACTTATATCAATAGACTATTTTGATTAATATAATTAATTATTCATCTGTATCTAGATCTAAACCCAAATGGAATCTGAATAAATTCCAAAATATTATGGTTCCCTGAATACAAAATGTTACTTTTATGTGCATCACACAACTTTATGTAGCCTCTTCTAACTGACAAATATCCAAATGGTAATTTGCCAACTGTGGATATCTGAGGACTACTACAGAAATTAAAAGAGTCAGAGAAGTATAAGTTCTTTTCCTTTTATGGGCTCATTCTCTTTGTCTCCCAATCAAACTGGAAATAAGTACATGATATGTAAAGATAATTTTGATCTATTTGTAGTGACAACTGGTTGGATGTATCACAGAATCAAGGAATCACAGAATGAACTAGGTTGGAAAGGACCTCTAAGATCATTTAGTCCAACATATGACCTAATATTTCCTCATTATCTAAACCATGGCACAGAGTGCCATGTCCAGTCTTTTTTTTTAAACATGTCCAGGGATGATGATTCCACCACCTCCCTGGGCAGATAATTCCAGTGCCCAATCACTCTTTCAGTGAAGAAATCCTTTCTAACATCTAACCTAAGCTTCCCTTGGCGCAGGTTGAGGCTGTGTCCTCTCATTCAGTCAGTGGTTGCCTGAGATAAGAGACTGACCACCACCTGACTACAACCATTCTTCAGGGAGTTGTAGAGAGTGATAAGGTCATCCCTGAGCCTTCTTTCTTCCAGGCTAAACAACCCCAGTTCTGTCAGCCATTCTTCACAGAGCTTGTGGTCCAAACCCTTCACCAGCCTCGTTGCCCTCCTCTGGATGTGTTCAAGAATCTCAACGTCCTTCCTACACTGAGGGGCCCAGAACTGAACACAGCACTCGAGGTGTGGCCTCACCAGTGCTGAGTACAGGGGAGAATGACTTCCCTGGTCCTGCTGGCCACGCTATTGCTGATACAGGCCAGGATGCCATTGACCTTCTTGGCCACCTGGGCACACTGCTGGCTCGTGTTCAGTCGGTTATCGACCAGTACCCCCAGGTCCCTTTCTGCCTGGCCACTGTCCAGCCACTCTGGCCCCAGCCTGTAGCACTGCAGGGGGTTGTTGTGGCCAAAGTGCAGGACTCAGCACTTGGACTTGTTAAACCTCATGTTATTGGACTCGGCCCATCTATCCAGCCTGTCCAGGTCCCTCTGCAGAGTCCTCCTACCCTCCAGCAGTGTAAAGACTGTTTGAAGCATGTGTCTACAAACATTGAGAGAAATGGATGAAAATTTCTGCCTAAACCAGAAACTGAACTATATTGTTCTCTAGAGCAATTCAGCAAATAGCCTGCTCTTAAAATAGTTCTCTGGTGATGGAATTCAGGACAAAGAACATTGTGAGGTCTGACACTACCCTAGCAATATAGGAAGTGCTAACAATGTATGGGCAGAACTCAGCTGAGAAACTCGCAGTAACTACTGCTGGGCACTTCAAGGGTTCAATGTCTTCTTATCTGTAGTCCTCCACTGTATTTTGGAACTGAACAATAGCTCACAAAAATTCTGGCAGCTTTGTTTTTATTTTGGTTTTTACAAATAAAAAAAGACCCCAGACTAATCCCAACAAGTTTTTGTTTTCCTCTCCATATCTGCTTTTCCCTTGAAGCGTATTTATTCTGATAAATTGCTAAGGAACATAGTATTGAGGTACAATGGAAAAGGGATAGACAACTTTACTGTATTTGACATCTATAATTATTATTTGGCAGTGGTTGTTTTCATCTCTGGTGGAAAAGTCTTTTGTTAATCGGATTTATAAAAATATTTTAAAAATATTAAGTTGTGTTGGAGATTAATTTTGATCTCCTGGTGCTAGTGCTCAGGCATATTATAAATGTTTAGTTAGTGTCTGACTATTCTAGTTGAAGAACCTGTTCTCAATGGAAGGAAATATTTTACCTGCTTTGAGTGTTCAATTCTTGTCTGCTTTGTGATGGCTACAAATGGCTTTGAACATTTCATCTCAGTTGTAAGACCTTCTTGTGAATGCTTGTAAACTCAGGCTAGAAAACCACATCAAAAAGAGTGTTTCTGAGAACTTCTCATCTTCACTTCTGTGTCTCTTACTTTTAAGTGTTTCTCCATTTCTAATAATTTGAAAGAAATTTAACTTATCAGTTTTAAATTTTTCATGTTCATTTAGGGCCTAAGTAGTTCATTAGCAAATTTCTCCCAAATTTTGAAACTGTGCTTTAATGAGTAATCCATACTGATAACAATGTATGGATGAAAATTCAGACTTCCTCTGATTTTTCAGTCTCTCCATGTTTGACTCAGTGTTGAAACAGCAGGAACATAGCAAATTTGAAATGCATACAGAAAAGAAATAACATTGGCAGAAAATTATTTCCCTACTTCTAACAGATTGCCTCTCTAAAAAAAATCTATAGAGCAAGCATTTCTGTTATATATTTAACTGAACTGATTGAAGGACTTCAGAAAAAAAATTACAGTGTACCTCAACAGTTATTATTCTCTCATTTCCCATTTTATTATGTGTGCGTAGATTAAATCAATAATTTGAATTAAATACAAAAAATGTTTTTAGGACTTTGTAAACATTCTCAAATGTCAGATTTTAAACTGGTAAAATGGGAACAAGATCAAAATTAATGTTGGTCCTCTCCTTGTAGAGAGGAAGTGCTCTGACTCCTCACTTACTGCATTGATATTTTGGCAAACACCTTCTTCAGTGAAGGAGACTAGGGAAAGATTTGTCCAAAGCTCTGTACAGCTATCATTCCTAACAAAATTGGGTACTTATGTATTTATTTTTGTTTAAACATATGACATGCCATGGTAAAGCCATCTAGCTTATTCCCATGCCCCAAGATTTGGCTGGCTTAGTTGCCAAAGCCTGACCTGTAAAACCAAAGTCTGTATTAGTGGCTTTTGTGGGGAACTGTCAATTTGTTCCATTGTTAATTTGGGATAATTCCTAATTTTTGTACACTGAATTTGCAACTTCCACATAAAATACTGGAAAAAAGAATTAATTGTGTAATATAAAAAAGTAGACAAACACAGAATGATTTTAAAACCTATGGTGTGCAGTGCTTTCCTACTGCTGAAAGCCTTTTAGAACCTCAGTGTTATTTTGCAGAAAAAAATCCACTTCACAGGTGAGTATAAATCATGAAGTTAAAGTGATGTCTATATGTTCTCTTATTAATGTCAAATTTCAATGTTGTGATTAATCTTTCTAAAAAAGAATTATTTTAAGACAAAAGTGTTGGCCTGTAAATGTAATTAAATCAGAAATCTGACAATATTAATATTTTAAAGACTAAAAAAGCTTAGTGTGTGTGCATACTGACACTGGTGAAGTTCTTGAAAGGAAATAATTAGAAACAAATAAAAAAGAAAGGAACCATAATTCTTTAAATATTTGCAGGCCCTAGATTAAAAAGAAAAATCAATAATGATTGTGTTTTTACTCCTTTCAAATCCTACTGTAAGACCTATTAAAACCTAAAAAGAATAAAAAAAATTTAGTGCAGAAAACCTAAACCTTCAACCAATCAATGCTGATTAGATTTTACAGTCTAACTGCAGTTTTTATAGTTTTCATCTAAGCATTTTCTCCTAGATTATGTTTCTGGACAGATCTATACTATAGGAATTGCTTTAATCTCATTCACTGACAGGCTGACAACCACCATGCAATGCAATTTAGCTCTCACAAAAGCCTAATATTTCTTCTCTCGCTCATTTATAGCAAAACTCACTTGGTTTCAATGACATTGTACGACAATTTCCCACCAGCAGTTTCTCCAGTTGTGAATTTTCTGATCAATTCTTATCTACAGGGATGACCATTTGCATCCTATTAGATCTTTCATGCTCCAATGAAAAGTAAAGTTATAAAATGTGTGCTAACACTTGGCCTCTACATGCATCTTTGCTGAGCCTTCCAGGAACTGTGTTTTTGAAGAATACCATCCTATCCAGAAAAAGAGCCCACTGCTCAGCAGGGCTTGAGAAGCATTTCCCATTCTGGTACTGTAGGAATTACTCTTGTAGCATCATCTGGCAAAAGGGCAAGTGACACATGCATTTTATTGACATCTCACATTACTTACACCTGAAGGTCACAAAATCACAGAATCACAATATTGTTATTGTTGGAAAGGACCTCTGGAGATTATCTGGTCCAATCAAAAGTTGGCAAGCAGCTGCAATTTATAACCAGGCTAATCTTACTAAAATGAGTTAGTGCTTCTTGCTGAGCTGCCAAAGAGCTGTTAGGCAAACTTCACGATTCTGCCATGACTCTCCTTGAAGTTGAGACAAAAACCACTTCTTCTTTTACAGATCTTTTTTCCATCAGGATTGCATTTTAAAAAAATCCTGTCTGCATCTAGAGGAATGTTACTGGGGAGCTCTGAAATGTTGATAAATTTTTAAAACATCTATTGAAGCCTATCACAGAATTTTGTCAGCAACATGGGACTTGAACTTATTGTAAAGGTCTGTCAAATTGCATCCTCCAAAGAAGAAAAAGTAATGAAATACGAAAAGCCCTAGTGACTGAAAGAAGGTCATGTCTGAAAAGATATTTTTTAAGAAATCAAGTTACTTAATATTCAGTAATTTAATGCACGTACAGTTATCGATTATTTAATTAATATTTGTAAGATTGCCTGGCAGCCAGCACGATTTAATCTAGTCTTTTTTGACTGCTTCAAAGCCACCCTGTGCCGGAACAAAACCACTGAGCTAAGTGACACATAACTTTAAACGTGTGATTAGTTACTACCAGCGATCGTAATTAGCTTATCTCTTCCTGGTTAATTTCAACTTCAAATTATTAAAATGGAATTCATGTAACCCTAAATGGTTGGGAGGCCAATGCAACTCCAGCACACCACTCTCACTGCTTTCCCACCACGCTCTCAGTGTCTCAGCTACAGCGTCTACTCCTGGCCCTTGATTCGTCCCCAACGTAGAGGCCACCTGGCCTTTCCCAGCAGCTCTCTGACATCCTTGTCACCACGCACTGCCTTCCCTTTAGGAGCTCTGCATGTGCTGAAGCCAGGGTGTGAACCCGAGTCTCTCCCACGTTGGTGAATCTGGCACCTGACCTTGCCTCTCCTCTTACAGATGGTTCCAGTCACACAGAAGAACTGCATAGTAACGCAAAAATTTTGTGAAGGGAGAATCAAAATCCAGTGATGTCTAAATTGCTCTTTATATGCTATAGGGATTCTCTACACAGGGGAGGAACTTTAATTTGATTGATCAGAAGCTTATTATTGAAAAGAGTATATTAAGTCTCTAATATATCCTCAATATTACATATAAACTTGAAAGATAGTTTGGGTAATTCTTTTGGGAGATAATGTAGAATAAATTGTTCTAACAAAATCTGTGATTATCAGTGATTCTGCAAACCTTAGGATTTAAATTGCATGACTGTTTCCTACTTGGAAACTTTTCCTTTGCTTTTATTAATTCACTGGTGATTTTCCCAGTCCGTATGAAATATGAGAAGACAGGGATAATAACAAAGATAAAATTGGTTATAAAAGTGAGAAAATAAGTAGAAACATTGTTGGAAAGGCAAGAGATAATTTGAGATATGATCTTGTCCTATTTTACTGTTTATCTGCCTTCCAATCTTAGACTCCTTAAGGGAACACAAGGCTAAATCAACGCTGATTTCTTTATGTGCTTATTTTTGCCTCAGTTTTGCTGTCAGAAAAAAATAGGAAGGACTATTGAGCAAGCATCTCTTTATCATACCTTCTCTGGTGAATGCTAGAATACAAATTTCTGTAAATAAACTACTGCCTTGATTTTTTTCTTTCCTTCTCATACCAATAATGCTCAATTTTCCAAATTACTGAAAATTTGCAGTTTTCTGGAAGGAGGGAAGGAAGGAAGGAAGGAAGGAAGGAAGGAAGGAAGGAAGGAAGGAAGGAAGGAAGGAAGGAAGGAAGGAAGGAAGGAAGGAAGGAAGGAATCATGACAAGCAAAATGTTATCTAAGGACAGATGATAAAGTTGTATATTTACCAGAAAAGTGAAAAGCCCAACTGCACATGGTGAGCGTAAGACTATGATGCTTGACCTCTGCCCATGAAAATTTGATCTCACAGGCCTTGAAAATATATTATAAAGATTGGTGGTCCAATGTTTTGCATGCATATATAATTCTTTTTTTTATTACAATCCTGTGTCACATTTGTCATCTCAGGCCTTACTACTTATATATGGCTCCAAAGTTCCCTGAGGTCAATGGGAATCTTTAAAGAGATAAAATCAGAAGATGATAACTGCATCAGAATACATATACATAGATTACAGAAGCTTGTGACTATTGACTATCAAATGAGCTATGAATATGAATAGCAATCAATTCTATGTAAGACATCATTTATAAATATATTTGGTAAGAGCGTCATCCATTCAGAAAGTCACTTTTTCTCTGGATTTATACCCATGGTTCAATCATTTCAATTAGATTATCTAAAAACTTCCTAATCTACTGATGTAAACTGTCAAGATGGGTTGTTACTTCAAATTTAGGAACTAATCCTGCTGATGTAATATATGCCTACACATGAGAGATGAAGATCAAATCCTGTGTATGTAATGCCACTAACAACAGATGGCTTAGGAGTCTGAAACCAGTCTGACTGCAATGATCCCTCCTCATAAGACAATTTGGCAATAAAATCTAGAGTTCAAGAGTGATTTCGTTTTGTTAAAAATAAAAAAAATGTAAATAAGAATTTACTGCTAACAAATTATGTCAAACTTTTACAAAGAAAACTAAAGCTCAAAGAGAGCAATAGGAAATTGCAAAATTTTGTAGAGGTATTGCACAAAAAATTTCAGACTATTCTGGAAGCACCAACAGTATGAGTAAGGAAATCGTTTATCACCTGTTATTCTTTCACCACTGGGCATTTCAGTAGGATTGCCAACAAAATAAGGTCTGCCACAAAGGTATTTTGTGATGTTATTTTCCCATGGAGAAAAGAAAAAAGGCAATATTACACTCCATATCAGAAAAAGCAACTTGCATTTTGAATATATGGGGCATACTTGAAATATTCTCCCTCCCATATTTCCAGTCAACATTCTCAAAGCATTTTAATCTTCATGTAGGCAATCTCAAAGCCACAGTTTGGCTGCTTATTTTGACTACTATTTTGTGAGTTTCCTCTGGAAGATGTTCTTCTGTTGTCTTTCCACAAAAATCATGATACAAAGCACAGAGCAACTGGAGCTTGATGAGTATCCAAGGCTTTCCTGAGACATATCTGGACTTGGAAAGGGAGAAGCAGATGTAGATCCCACAGAAGTTAATTTTGCTCTCATCCTATGTCTTAAATATCCAGCAGTAAACTGAAATCGTGAGGAAGGAAACAACTTGCTTAGAGATGAAAAAATAATATGTAAGAAGATTGTGGGTAAAACCAAATCCCTTATGTTTTAGTCTTGTTTTACTGCAAAATCCTCCTTTTAGTTGTTTGGGTTTTCTTTTTTCTTTAATGCCTGTACAGTATTTCAGGTGCTGTGTTTTTTAGGTTCTAATTTCTATTAGAATGTCAGCCACAGGTATAAAAGTGCAGTATTTTTTTTTCCATTGCTTATATTAAAGTAAAAAATAAAAATTATAAGTGGTGTCAGGTGCTCCCCAAATAGTTTAAAACTCTAAAGTGCTATTTAGTTCAGTAGACTTATGTCGATTTAGGGCTTCTGGTGATCTAGTCAGAACACTCTGTGGACATAAACAATACACTTCTGGTGAAAGCAACAGTTGTAGTTATCAAATTCAGTTATTGTAGTTGATAAGGAAATAAGCACTTGCATCAGAACAAAAGATTGTTTCTCTCTTATTAAGAAAGAAAATCCAACTAAGAAAGAAAGAAAATCCAATTGCTTCTTTCCCTTTAGGAAAGGGCCACTTTCCTACCCTTTCCATTTCTCCCTCCCACCCCCCCGCAAAAAAATCACAAGTATGGTGGATTTGAAGTTTGAATTTTACTTGTTTATTTGTCTGCTTAAAGTCTTTATGTGGTTTTATCTATACTCAGTAGCCATAGTGTTTATGGTTTATTTCACTGTCTTGCATCATTCCTGGCTTTGCCTGTGTGAAGTGAAAGAAGGGCAAACCTGTCTGGTCAGCTGGAGCTGCTGCCCAGACATCTGCTGAATGCTGTCATGGGATTGTGTTTCTTACTATCCCAAAGCAGAGCCATCTGGTCCTCACGTAACAGAAACTGTGAGATGTCTGTAATTTCTAAGGAGATCCAGAGTTCAAAAATGAGCTACTATCATACCTCTTATTCCTATGAAGAGTTTGTTTTGTGACATTGTCTCTCCCCATAGCATATAGTACAGAACTAGTGTGTGTTCTTGAAAGTGCAGAAATCTTTAAAAGCAATTAATAAAATATTGAAGATGTATTTATAGTAACATGACATCTACGTCTGCATCAGACACCAAGCTTTTTGGTACCATACAATTAATTTAGTTTTTAATGGCATGTCACAAGGCAAGGAAAGAACTTGTTTTTAGGACCTTTCAACTATGGGATAGTTTAACAGAATTTCATAAGAAAAAGTATGACTGAGTTATCGTGCTCTTCTTTGATCAGGTCTCATGATTTAGACACAATATTAATTTATCCAAAAAGTAGAAATAAGGACAGAACTTTAAAGTAAACTGTAGACATAACAGTAATATAATATATGACTTATTCATCGAGATGAAAATAAACTGTGTCCTTGGAACTTTCACAGAAAGTCTATTTGTACACCATTAAGCCATTTTGAGGTCTGTTAAATAGATGTTTATTTTATTTTGAAAATTTTTATACTGATGTAACTGAATAAATGATGGATATTTATCTTAATTAAATTTTCTCCAGCATGGTTGCATTTCTTATCAGAAATGTGTATTAGAAATGTGTATTAGAAATGACAATCAGATTTCATTAGGCTACTTGATATCAAAAATAATTTAGATAGAATTCAAAGATCCTTATTATTTTAATGCTGGCAATTGTGAATGTAGAGACAATTTTATTTTTCTTACTGAACAGTAAGAATATAATGTTTTCTGTGATTTATCAAGTGCAAACCTGAATGATATCTGGCAGTCACAAGAATTTCACAATGACATGCCTTGTTGTTTTTCATGAATTGTTTGAATGTGTTGCCAGTCATTCTTCTCTACCAGTTTTAATCTATCAGTTGACATTTACTGGGTACTGAAATATAGGGGCTCAGTTACCCTTTAAGCTGAGACCTTTATTCTAGATTTCTGTACTCCTCTTTATTACAAAGAAGTTTCCTCCAGTGCTGGAAGGCAAAAAAAAGCATCCCCTATATTACATTTTTATATTAACACCAAGGACCCAGTATTTAAATACCTTCAAAGAAAAAGAAACAAAAAGAAAACAATTCAATATTTAAAATACTTTATCTTTAAATAACCTAATCACTTAACTTTAAATAACTAAGTCTGTTGCTTGGTTTTTTTTGTTTGTTTGGTTGGGTTTTTTTCTGACAAAAGAGTTGAGCTCTTTTGTGTAGAAAAAGCAAGATTAGGTGCCAAGAACTTTCTATATTCAGTGAAAAACCTTGATGTACTTTGTCCTGAGCAAGGCAGAAGGCTGCCAGGCAGTGGCTGGGTGTCGGGAACTGGAAAGCAGAGACAATGCGGTGGTCATTACTGCAGTGTAAGCTCAAAATCAACCTTGTCTAAACTGGACTGGTTACAGAGTAATGCATTTCTCTGGGATTTTCTTAGTTTCTCCAGATCTCCACACTTTATAGGCTTCTTAGTGTTGCCCATATTTTCTTGCTTAGGCCCTGCAGTCTTGACAGAAAGGTCAGAGTTACACTGATGCAGCTGCGCATGCTCTCCAGGACCCTTGAAATTTCTTAACCTGTCTAACTGTGACTTCTCTCAGTGAAATCAGCTCCTGTGACATTTCATCAATCACCAGGAACAAAAATAAATATATAATATCTGGGTGTTTTTTCTCCTAACAGATCAACATAGTTACATATTAAGATCATCTATCTAATTTGAACTAGAAAAACTGTAATTCATTAATGATTTCAAGTGAATGGTAACATACAGTATATATAGAAAGTTGATAAAATTTATAGCTAAAATAGCAGACAATAAATCTAATAATAAATACTCATAAATATTTAAAAAGCGAGTGAATCACAAGATAGATTTTTCAGTGTTCCAAATATACAATAATTTTATCATTTACTAAAAATTAAAATAATATGCTAAATTATTGCATGTAATATAGCAATCTTATACTATTCTTGGTTTACAGATTCTAATATAGTGTATTAGAATCTTTTGATATATTTAAAATGTTCTACTACTTTATTTTTGCATTCTGAATATTCATCACTGTGTGTGGAAATGCAGTCACCCTTTCATATACATTGAAATGAGTTTTTCTACTTACGTTAAAAAATATTTGAGATGCAGTCCACCAACTTTTCAATGTCGCTACTACAGTTGTAGGCATTTGGTTTCCATCTCTCACTGAGGAAGATAGGTGCTGCTCTGAAGCACCCTGATAATGGTCCTGAGTCAAAACCTCCAACATGAGTAGTCATAGCCAGGTCATACTCATCCAACATACCTAAATGAAGAATTTAGGCAAAGAGAATCCCAGGGCTTATTTCTATTATTATTTCTCTCTTGCAAACATGCAAATTTTTATTTCAATAAGTTCCATTTTCCATTTAGGAACTTTTTTAAAATAATTGTGGTGATGAGGGACTGAGAGATGTTACGTTTGGTAAATGATCTCTTGAAGATTTTGCATTTTCTTTATAATCATGTTGGCTGGCCATTTACTATAATTTTATAGTAATGTTCCTAGTTTAATGATAATTTTAATAGCTATTTTTCAATTTGGACTCTGCTAGATATGTTTATCCCCTTAGATTAACTACTAATTATTTCAATGATAGGATTCCAGTTATACTGTCTACGGACACACCATATAAATTAAACTACTCATTGCTTTTGGAAAAAAACCACCCCAAGTTATTAATGCGTTCGTTTCTGAGTCATTGTTTGTTTCCCTTCATTATAAATGATTTATGTGATTCATTAGATTGTGGTAATTATCATTTTAGACTCATAAGTTTTTTATTTATGCAAGCTTTGCTGGTGATGAAGTATACTGCTACTTACAAGTCAAGTTTGATAAGTAGTAAATGCAGGATAATGAAACCAGTCAAAATATGTTTAAAGGACAGCAAAATGTGTTGTGCTTTATTCATAGAAACACCTTAGCTTGACATTACAAAACAGCTGCATTGTCTCTTAAGAGAAGCTCTTGGGTCTATTACTGTGGTATTTGTAGAAGAAACAAAATAGTCCTAAAAAAATGGTAACAGCTATGCTAACGCCGCGTCTGCAGCATAAACCATCTTCAGCTAACACCATCTTCAGCATAAAGAAGAGACTGCCCAGTTTAACACATCACTACAAAAAGATATTGCACCATGAATTCCTGAGCTAACCATTGGCCTTATCAGCTCTCCAGTGGTCCCCCGACACATTCATACCCTTTTCCATCCCCTGCCTTCTGCTTGGCAATGTAGTTCTGCTTGGCAGTGTACTTCCAGCCAAGGCCACCACTTTACCTCAGATCCTACACTCCAGACCAATTAGGCCAGCACTCCTTTTAGCTGACCTCCCTCATAAATTTCCAAAGATTTTAGCGTGCCAGTCTAAAATTGTAATTTCCATACATCTGTGCCTCTACCACCTCTTTAGAATGACAAACTTAAATAATTTATTAATCATCAAATCATTTAAATCTGTCCTGTATCCCTTTATCAGGAACCATGGTTTGGATTTTCTCCACTGTCCTTCCTCTGTTAATTCCAAAGTACTGATTATTAATATTACACAAAGACACACCCAGAACATTTTTCCATTGCCTGTTTGAATTTGTCAATAACTAATTCAAAATATTAAACAAAAAAAAAAAAAGAAAACAAACAAAAAAAGACCATGTAGAAACCAACTTTTAAATTTCCCATATTCTTCTATATATAGTTAGAAGGGACTAATTTAGTCTTAAAATGAAATAGAAAATGTATCTTAATTTAGAATCTAAAGTAGAACACTTTCTTCCTTTGTAAGCATAAGTTTTGTAGCTAAAACAGGTTTTGGGGAACAAAAAAATCTTGCTTTTAAAAACTACCTTAAGATACCTGAGGTATTTTTTGATGAAAACATAATAAAACAGAAATATTCTTTCTATTGGGATTTCAGAATTATTAATTAATCCATTTACGTATTTTTAAAAGATTTGAGATAAAATAAAATAACGACCAGGATGTCTTCATGCTAGGAAAAGCAATATTTTTATAGCCTAGTAAGTTTCAGTTGAGGAATTTTTTAAATTAATGTAAGTCAAACTAATCAGTAGGGAAGTTAAATTCTTATAAAGGCAATTTGGCAAAGTTTACAGCTCTGGCAGCAGGGGAAAGAAAAAGCAATTTTTTGTCTTCCAGTTAATTGTCTTGAGTTACAGTCTGAATGCAGCTGACATTTATTGTTTTGCAGACCAGAAATGTGCAATATTTATCACTATTTTTTAGATTTAAAACT
The DNA here is from genome assembly GCA_013398955.1 of Callaeas wilsoni. Classification (NCBI taxonomy): domain Eukaryota; kingdom Metazoa; phylum Chordata; class Aves; order Passeriformes; family Callaeidae; genus Callaeas; species Callaeas wilsoni. The sequence goes on from VWPU01000905.1 coordinate 484,287, forward strand.
ATAGTTGACACCAAGTACACTACCTGAGAGACCATGGAAGCAGACAATATCATAAAACATTCAAAGAATATATTCATGTTAGAACATGTTAGATATAACTATAATAAGATTTTTTTTAAATGGTAGTGTAAGCCAATCTCAAATGTAGCAGATAGATTTTGGTGTTGGTACTATGCATATATACTCTAGTGTCTTATTTCCTAGATTGCCTCCTTATTTTGTCTTTGTTTTTTTGGAGGGCCTGAGACCTTAGAGCTGAGATGTGCACTGCAGCTCCCACAGTTCCACACGTCACTCTGCGCCAGGTGAACAGCACTATTTCCCATTTACCCCATGGGTCATTCAGCTTCTCTCACAGTGACCTAGGCCAAAGCACAATCAGAGTGCCCTGTGTCCTGGTGGAACAGGGAAGGCAGCTGCAATCTGCTTATGTGTATAATACACTGTGCTGGTTTGGACACAAATCCAGGAGGAAACAAGCATAAGCATTACTTTGGCTCAGAGGATTCATGGACACAGCAAAATGTGGGGCAGTAGGAAGCAGGGGGTTTTTGTGGCTGTGGCACCTCTCTCCACAAGCAGCTGCTGACATATGAACCCCTGCTTCTCTGGAAATGGCTACACATCTGCCTGACAAAGGGAACTTGTGAACAAACTCCTTTCTTGCTGTGCTCGTATGCGCAGATTTTCTTGCTTTCTTAAAATGTCTTGATATCGGCCCATGGGCAATTTCTTGCTTTTGCTCTTCCGATTCTCCTCCTCATTCTGCTGGGGGAGTGAGTGAGTGAGTGACTGGGTGATGCTTAGCTGCCTTCTGTGATTAAGCCACAACACCTGTGAATATCACTGTAGACATAACTCGATGAATATTGATAAATTGCTTTGATGGTGGACCATTGATCACCTTTTTAGTTTTCTTTGATCACGTAGTGGAAAAAATGGAACAACAGCAAAACTCATAAAATATTATTTGCATAATACAGATCTTTGCTTCTTAAGTCTGAAACTAATCTTCCTGAAGTGAACAAGTAACAAATTTTTTGGTTTGAAGAACAAAAAAGTGAGAAGTCAAAATTCCTTTTCATGCTTTATCAGTAATTTGAGAAGGCAAGGCTATGAGGTAGGGATGTTTTCATTTGATTTAGTGTGTTGTATTTGGCTATCATGAATTTCATTTTTAATTAAACATACTATAACCCTGTTGGGAAAGTTGAGCTTTAATTGTATATGAAAGTTACTGAAATAAAATTCAGGCTTTCACTCTTGATGAGGTAATAACAGTTTTCTGGAATTTGCATATTTTTGTCATTGACCTCTCTGAAAATTACAGCAGAAACATGAGGAAAATATATTCATAATGATGCAAATAGGAGAAGTAAAGCAATTTCTACTTAAAAATTATTTTGAATTCAACAGGAGTTGTGTTAAAATAGCCCCTGTTTTATCACTCTGCTGCTCTTATCCAAGGAGACTTTGGGAATCTTGTTAGATATGAGCAAGAATGATGAAATTTTGCAAATGAGATCACTCATATTCTGAGGAGAGAGAAGGTTAAAACTAATACGTCTAACATGTACTTTCCTCATTTACTTGACAAATGAACTTTTAGCTTTAATTCTGAGGATAGTTCAAAGTAAGGTTAATATGTCTTAGAAAAGCCATGAATTCTTAAAAATGTGAACTCATGTGCTGCTCCATAGTTCTATTTGAGAAGCTGGGATATATTTTTTTTCTCTCTGATCATTGCTAACTTTGTATATGCATATATATAAATGTAAATTTCTCATTCTACCATAACTTTAGTAGTTTTTTGCTTAAAGCACATTATTTGAACAAATAAAATTACAGAGATATGGACCGTGATAATAGCAACCCCCTCCCCATTTTATTGCATATTTCTATATTAAAAATTTCTGCTCTGTTTTGCCACAGTTTAACTTTTTTTTAAACATTAACTATTTAAAATTGTGGAATATTTATGCTTCAAGAAAATTCGGTGCATTTAAACACAGATAACACAGGCATATTAAGAAAAAAGCAAGGCTGAATAAAACCAGTTATGTCTGCCATATCTATAAAATATCGGTATAGAGGGTTTTAAATAGTTTTAGCATCCTTATGCCATGAAACAGGGACTAAAAGAAAATCCTTTTTTAGATTAAAAAAACCAAAAAACAACACCTGAATTTAAATACCATAGCATAATATCAGGAAACACAAGTACAGGGAGATCCACTAGATTTTGAAAATAGTATTTCCAAGTATCTCTGAAGTCAGAGCATATTTTACTCTTCTCACTTCTTAAATGGTGAGGAGGAAAAACTGGATGTGGATGAAGACTGAAGTCATAGTAAAATAACACAGAGCTAGAGAAGTAGTTCAGAAAAACCTTTGCCTACATTGGTCCTGTGCCAATTGAAATATGGATGTAATAAAAGGCAAATCGATAGCAGTTAGGATTTGGCACAGTGACCAGAGCATGCAGAGGCTAGAGGAAGAGCTGGAGAATGCAAGTTTATACCAGAATAGTGGCAGGAAACCTCAGCAGCAGGGTATGGACAAGAGAGGACAGCAGTGGTATCTAAGGATAGACTCCTCTTTTTTCAAGCAGGTGCAATGGAGTCTTACTCATTTCCAAGAAGATCTGAAGTAAATCTGCTGATACTTTCTGGAAACCATTTAGCTATGTGGCAATGTGCCTGACCTAGAAGCAGTGTTGAGGAACAGGACGTGGAGAGTCAGGTTTATCAGTGTACCCTTTTGCACTTCTTCCTCTGTGTGGCCCACCATTGGCTTGGAGCACAGGCAGAATTAACTAGGTTTACTGCAAAAAACTTGGTAAGCACAATCCAGAAATCTCTTTCTGAAAGATACGTTGCCATTCATCTCTCATTCACAAAATTAAGACATATGTGTGTGATAATTTTAAAATGTCTGCAGAAGCTATTACTGTCCCATGGTCATTTGTTACTGCCTGGTGATTGAAGCCTTTAGATGTCTGCTTCTGTGCACAAGTAGCTGAAACTACAACAAATAAAGGTACTGTGATGGAATTATTGATATGAATTCAAGTTGTGTCATACAATTGATACATACAACTCAGCTGCAGGCACATGAATGCTGGCAGATAGAAGAACTACTCTGTAGGGACAGTAGTTTCTTCAATTTCTACAGTTTACTCATGAAATAGGCACGTATTTGTACCATCAGATCAAATAGCTGCTACCTTAATTGTGACGACACTACTGAAAAATCACATGATGTTATGCTTGTTTCTGATTTTTTTTTAATATGCAAAAGAAAGAAGGATTTATGACAAAATACTTTATTCAAACTGCAAAGTCAAAAGCTTGAGTGAGAAAAAAGCTTCACAACCTGCCCAGACTTTAACCACATGGTATTAGGCAAAAGAGGCTGAAGAATCTGCACATACATAAGTCTCAAGGATGGTATCTAGAGTAGTGGAGAGAAGTTCTAGTGATTTTAAGCAAGTTCAGCAATTTTTTTTTTTCCAGGAGAAACCAACTCCCATTAAGTTCACAAAGCAGAAGGATTATTGTATAGCAAGGGCTATTGCTGCCTATAGAATCTCAGGTTAATTATTTGCCAAGATTGGAAGATCTGCACCTAAGAATAGATGAGGAGCTTTCATAGTTAAAGCCACTGAATTATGTTCTGATAAACTGCCTCTATTTCAATTTCAGATTCTGTGGATGATGCTGTAGATTTTTAATGAGTATTTAATTCTTTGAGTGATGTAGTAGATACAGGAGCAGAATCTATATTCCTTATTTCCTGATAGCAAATCTATTGCAAAATGAAGACAGCTATCCAGTGGCTCTCTATTCCTGCAATTTCATATTTGTAAAAGGGGGGAAACATGCTCTGAATAAAACTAACTATGAGCCACTAGTAGGGTAACAATATTGTACAATAAAAGCAAACCAAACTGAACAAAACTAAAACAAAACAATTCTGTAAAGGTAAACACCAGGACTACCTCTTGAGAAAGGAGAGAGTAGCATGGTCCTGAATATTCTGTGATTGTATGAGCATGTTCCTTGTTAATTGATATATCAAATGAAGAAGGGCTCCAGAACAAATTACAGCACTACAACCAGAGGCTATAAAAGAATACTTTTTTTTTTAAATTTATTGTTTGAATTACAGACTAGCTACTTTGAAGTACTCATGAGCACTAGCAAAAAAAAAAGGTGCAAAGTTCAGATTATTCATATTACATCTATGAAGATATAATAGTAGAGACATTTCAGACATTCTCACAGGTCTGAAATGCTGCCAATCAGTGAACTTAACTATGGAATATTTCAGACCTGCTGAGAAATATTGGTAAAGTTAAGTGCATATCAAAGCATGATCAGGTAACAGGTTACAATTCCTGGTTCACTGAGGTCTTAACTCTGACTTTAAGTGCAATAGATTGCCCCTTGGAAATTCAAATTACTTAGACAAAATGAGATGCCGATGGCTAATATTTGATCACGTCTGATTTTGTGAAGCTTGAAGGATTTCACCCTATGTATGACATTTAAGAGGGAGTTGTTCATTCTCTTTGAGATTACTCTTTGTTCCTGCAAACTCCTTGTTGGAAGCAATCCTGGAACCAACTCTCACTCTCTAGTCTGAAATTTTAGTCTTTCCATTTAATAGCCATCCCATAAGAAATAAAATTTAAAAGTTTTTCACATTGTTAACAAAGTTCTTAGGATAATCAAGAATTTTTCTTGGACATGGGAGGCTGAGTAGGCTGCTCTCCTGTTCATTTCTTGTGTGGATACATTCTGTGGGATTTCCCTTCCTTTGCCAGAATGAGCTCTTTGCACACTCTGCATTCTGAAAGTTCAAATAACCACAATAAGCCAACAATATTTATCTTTAGTGGAATGGTTGTTAGGCGCCTATACAACAACTACACTTGTATGAATTTTATTGCTGTTATTTTTTTACTTTCTTTAGCTTTGACAGTCTCCTTATTGATTTTATGACCTGCAGTCATACAATATGAAATTAGTGAACTTAATTTAGTCTTTGACCCCATGCTCTATGTTTCTGTACATTGTGGAACTGTTAACTTCATGAAAACCAAAAATGCCTGTTTGTTTCTTTGGTTAATATCTTCAGTTATAAAAAATTAAGTAAATATTTTCTAGGTCATTCTTTTACAGGCAAATTTTTCACTTGGTTCTACCGAAGAAACAAACAAACCAAAACAAAGAAACATAGAAACAAAACAAGCAAACAAAATAGAAAAAAACCAAAACCCAAAGAATCGTAATCTAGGACTCCTGCGTCCTGTGACTGACAATTAGGTTGTGATGTGTATGGAAAGGACCTGCATGGGGCTTCATTTTTCATCACAAATCACAAGAGTAAGAAAAACTGGAAGCATCAAATTAAAGATCAGAGTTAGAGAACCAGTCTCATGCTCTGTATCTCATTAAACCCCTTTCAAAAGGACTCAAGGGAGTGAGAAATTTCAAGAATGCATTCTGGTATTAGAGACTATTCTTTAATATTGGCAAACTCAAATTAAGCTCCATCATTCAGTGATGGTTTATATCTCCCACACGGATAAAACAAATGCCTCCTAGTAATTTTTTTTTACAGCTTCATGTCAAAAGTGAAGTTTCCCACAACTTCTATATCTTATAGTAGTAACGAAGATAGCTCTGGGGACCTTAAGAGTTCAGGACAAAACCAAGCTTATTGTCAAATATCACTGGTATTTATTTTTTGTTCAATTATTTATGGGAACTTCTTTTTGCAATAACACTGTTTTCCTGTGCCAGTTTTTTCCTTTCTCCCCAAACCAACAGAATTTATAGAAGTGCCCATACCCACGTTCAAAAACACACGCACACGGGGAAGAACTACTTGTTAGTTTCCTGCAAACTACAGATAGCTTGGGATACTTCAGCCCTATTCATCCTTCCTTTTTAACAAACAAATTTTGTATAAAGTTCTTACTTTAAGAGGTTAATATTTTGTATACATCTACTGGCACAGACACATATACAGAAATCTGTGCTTCAGAGGACCAGTTCCTTATGAATTTATGTCTTATTGGCAGCTTAATGCTTTTTTCCTAAGCTTTTCATCATGCTCAAATGAATTCTTCATCTTTTTCTTCTTAATCAGCTGCATGACTTGTACCTTGCTGTAAAAATAAAAGATACTGGGTAAAACCACATGACAAGATTTAACACTTTTTTGATAAGCCAGCATGAAGCCAAAAACACATCAGCATTTTAAAGTGTTGGTTTTGTTTTGTGTTTTTTCCTAGTTTTGCACTCTTTGAGTTTTTGATTTGAATAGAAGTTCAAATTTAATTTTATAAAATTGGGGAGAAATCTAGATGTTTAACTCTCACTAATGGAACATATAGAAGATATGAATGGGTATATATTCATATTCTGTATCTAGGTAACTTAGGTAACAGCAAAAAATCTGCATCCAAATTCAGCACATCTTTAATTAAGCATCTGAAGTAAGCAAAAGAAGCAAACCAACAAACAGGCAAATGTTTTTAAGACGAGCGTCCCTTCAATAGATGTACAGTTCAGGCTAAAAAAACCCTGAAACCAACAGTCAAACAACAAACAAAATTCCCACACCAACCAAAGTAAAATCTTTTGATACATTTTTCTTTTTCCAAAGAAGGAACAAACATGAATAACAGCACCCATCAATTTAGAGGTCTGATCCCATATCCTTGGTACTCCTGAACCATCAAGCCCCAGGCCTCATTGAAATGGAACAACACAGATTGGTTTTTGAGCTAGATTTGAAACATATCATCTTAAAAAGTCCTCAGCAGAAACTTGGTAGAATGTAAAGAGAAACATGTCTATCTTGATAGAAACTCATTAATTAAGTACTCATTTAGAGTTTTGAGCACAAACTCAAGTACTCCAGAATACAACTAATTTTACAAATTCTCATAAGCAAAACTTGCATTGTTGTACTTTAAGAACATTTGAGGAAAGTGAAAAGGCAGAAATCTTATTAAACTCAATGATAGAAGGAGTGTGTCTTGTGAGAATGCATGGTATTACACATATTTTCTTTCCCCTAGTACTTAATAATATTGAGAGTCAGTGACATATTCTGTGGGCTTGAAATGCTGAACCTGAAACAGCCAGGCCTCTGCAGAACTGGTGAGATCTTTATCAGGATGAATATCCCAGTTAGCGGTCAGTTCAGCTGTTTCTATGGTAACAGATTAATTCAGCAGTTAGAAAGGCAGCCTTCGCTATATATATTTCTTGCACTGCGAACGTAAGTCAAAGTTGAATATCTTGAGGGACAGCTACATTTGGAAGGATGGATTGACTGTCCAAGAACAAGTTTTCAACATCTATGATTTCTTAATGGATACTTAATAAGCAACTTTCTCATTCAGGAAACAAACAACCAGACAAACACATTTTCAACTAACTATTTAAGAAAAGGAATAATGTAGAAATAAGCATCCCAACACCTACAGTTTAGGAATTATTTTTAAAATAATTCTTAAAGTCTGAAGAAAACAATTAAGGATAATGACAGGATTGTGGCTTCTACATAATGAATAGCTATATAATGAGTGTTATTTGATTAAATCTCAAATAAATTAGAATTTCAGTAGCATTCTTTATTAAAGTGCATTTCTGGGTAAGATCACACTAATTTTAAACTCTGCTTTGTTAATGACATTAAGGAAATCAAAGTTCGAACTCCTTATAAATATGCAAAACATGACTTGAAAAGCAGAGAATTGTGACAGCCCTTCCAAAATCTTCACATTAAAACTTTGCATGACCTATATGAATATGGTACTGACTTTGGTGAGTATGCCTACAGAAACGCTAGGGAAAAAAGCCCACTAGTTAATAGCCAGTGAAAAGAAAACACAGATTATCTTAGTGTTAATGATACTTTTCCCCTCACCTAAACAGCCTTTAAGCAAGAACAGTATGCACTTTAGTCTATCGCTACTAAACACTCAAAGGTGTCCTCTATTATGATACACTGGAGGACGAATAATGTTCATATCCTTCTGGATATGCATTAGTCAGAATAGGCAATAAATTTAACAGCATCAAAATACATTATCCGTTCTTAATTCAGCCTAAAGTGAAACACCTTCACATAGAGAGTATTTGTGATATTTAAGTTTTGTCAAATGCTGATGCTACATCTATTGGATGGTAGATGTTGATACTCAACCTGTAGAAGCTGAGAAAACACTAAAAAATATTCCAGAAAGAGTCAAATTTACCGAAAAAATTATATCCAGAGCAAATATACCTACCTAGACAAAACCAGTATTGCATCAAATAGAGATAATGTCACTTTTTAATTTTTTATATGTTTATTAAACACATTGTTTTAACTTTAAGACAAAAATTATGTGGAAAATATCATCATAAATGGTCCTGTAGAGCCGAGGGTGCTAGACAGCAGGAAGCAGTCTACAGTACTTGGATTCTCTGCTTCGGGGTAGCTGATGCATCAGATGACTGATGCTCAAAATCTGAATTAATACAATAGGAATTCTTCTCATTCATCCAGTTGTAAGGTAAAAGAGGGATCAGAGGGCCTATAAAACAAGGAATTATTGGCTACCCTTTTTTTTTAAGTATCTATAAAAAGAAGTTTATTAAGGTATCACAATATCTTATATGTAAAGTAACATATTTAATAAAAAGTATATGTATGAGAAATCATAAACGCTTTTCAAATGTACACTGTATTAAGTTTTAATACAAAAAGTGATACGTGATAGAGATGTGATACTTCCTGGAGCCTTTTAAAAGGTTTTTGCCATGATTTGAACTGGTCTTCATATTATGCAAAGCAAATGAAAAACAGATGTGTCTTGAAAAGACAGGAGTTACATTATGATGGCTAGAGTGCATTAATTTGTACTTTTAAGCTAAAGAAGGACTGTGTAAATGTGAAGTAAATAGGTTGTCTCATCTCATATAGAAGTGACAGTAATTAATAGTTCCATAAAGAAACAGACTGATGCACTGAGTCTTTCTCACGTAGATTCCTATGGCAAATGTATATGTATGTCTTCATGACTTTTCTTAGAAAGCAAAATCCAGTCTGCCCAAATCTTGCCTGTACTTACGTGCTTAACACTTTCTGTGTCCCAGATGGTTAATCCAGACTGCTGATTTTCCAGGTTTCCAGGTTTGTACTCAGATACAGTACAAGCAGAGGTACAAGACAGAAATACAATAGATTTCATGGCTGTACCAAAGTGCATGTCATGAATTCAATTGATCTTCGGATTGTATTGGGCAGATGAAAATAGGGCAAGGGGATACAGGAAAAAAAAGAGACAGACATATGTGAAATGGAAAAGAATATAGCAGCTATAGCATGATTGCTAAACTACATTCCTGAAATGGTTTAGAAAAAATGGTCTCGTATTCCTGCCTGTACAGCCCCTCATCCTAGAGCAGGAGGGGTAAAAAGCAGCAACCTGGCCAAAGCATTCTTTGAAATGTGTTTTAAATTGTAACACAGCTGGAAACACAAGACGTAGCATTTCTTGCATCCTTAATGGAAAAGAGAGACACTCATTTTAAGCAAAGTTGAATAAACTCCCTACAAGCATTCCATAGCTGTCCTTCATCTCTACACAGAAGAAAGAGAACACAAGTGGCCATGTGACTAAATTTCAGTAAGGCAAAACCTGAATTGAATATCAATATTAAACAACAGTATCTTATTCCAGAATAAAGCTTTATGCTGAACTTATTTTTATTGTAAACTCTTTTTTTTCCTTTTTAAATTTTTATTTTTTTAATAAAAAATATGTTTAAGTGACTTTACTGCAGCACATATAAGGACAGTAATATATACTCATGCATCACAAAGTATTAAAAAAATTAGAACTGTGGCTGTCGAGTCTAACCAGTTCAGACCAAGCCCTAAAAATTTCCTGGGTGATAACACAAGGTAACAGAAATTAGTCTTCCAAAATCCAGAAGCCATAATAAAACACTGTAGTTAGGCCAGTGTTCAAGTGTTTAAAAATCCATGAGAAATCTGTTTCTCTTTTACACAAGTGATTGCCCATTTATTCTACTCTAGTCAGTATAGATCTCAGACTAGGGCAATAACATAACACATAAGTTTTCTGGAGTAGAGACCCTGGTGAGCAGAACTGGTGTGGCAGAAGGAAATAATACTATTGATCAATTGCTTCAGTGACTATTGGTATTTTAGTTGGTAACAGAACCAATGAAAAATGTGCTTTCATTGAGAGTGATTTGCAAAGTACATTTAGGCAATTAGAAGAAATCTGTAATTGAAGATACTTGCACCTGGAAGAAGAATGAAGTATAGAAAAATGAGGAAAGGAAAATACTTTAAAAATCCATTCTCTATTTTTGTTTGTTCACAGCTAAAATACGCTCAGAGATATATCAACAATACCTTTTTTTATAACTGAACATGTTTCATTAGCATTAAAAGTAATGATCATTAAGGTGAATGAGCTACAGGAAATAGCAAATGTTACAAAATTAGTTATTATTACAATCCAGATTTTACCTGGCTGAATCACTAATTTGAATAATATTAATTGTAAGTGTGTACTAATTTTTAATGTAATAACTATTCACCAAAATAGTTAACCACTTTTTTCTGGTGACTACAATGATTACTATGAATGCAAAAACTTTTCTTTTTTTAAAATTATTTTCTTTTTTTTTTTCCTTGATATTATTACTTTTGAGCAATGTCAAGTTCTGGAAAAAGATATTTTCAGACATATATTTATGACTTACCAAAGATTCCTGATCTAAGTGTAATTTGACATGTGAATTTACATGAAAGGTTAATGTTAACATCTTTTTTACTGTAGTGTATTTTTTTGCATCCCCAAATTAGAGGTAATTGTTTGGAGGAGAATATGAATTAATTAAGAAAATAAATTTCAATTTATGGATTTTAAAATTGTCTTAATATAATCTGTCTCTCTTTTAGCCTTAATCTTTCAGCTGGAGGGCGTATTTTAGGAGTTTCCATACAGGATCTGGAATGACTATATTCCCAAATACTGCTACATTCAGGTTCCAATGATATTCAGTCAAGACTTTACAACAGCAGATATGTTGAAAAATGAACCACTTATAAACCAAATGATAACTGTGTTCTTCTTGACACAGGTTTTAGATGAACTCCCTTTCAAGAAATTTTTTTCCAAAACGAAGATAATATGGTTTGAGCAATTCTCCTAACATGGACTGAAGAAGGATTACACTGTATGGCTCAAGTTTCAATCTCCCCTTCCATCTTTCTTGTAAAGATTTCAGGTTATTATACATTGAAGTCCAGAGAAAGACATATTGACTTAATAGGACCACAAGGCTAAAAAAGCCTGTGTCTCCGAGTCTAGGGGAAGCATGACAATTTAATTGACTCTGCCGTTAAAACACAAAACAAGAAAACTGACCAAACCAAACCAAACAAAAAACAAAACAAAAAACCCCACCAACTTGTGTTATTGTGCCACTGATCAAGATGAGGCAATGGAGCTGGTTCAATCTAGTCTGACCATCAGTGGCAGATTTTACCCCAATTGTTTAGGAATGCTACGACACTCAGGCAGGATGTAAAGCTGCATACGCTCTCCTGAATGTCTGAGGATATTTCTTTCTAAATACAAAGGCTTGATCTACCTTGTAGCTGGAGACACTTATAGTTTTTCATAAGTTGATAGAACAAAATAATAGGAGATGCCCAGATTCATTGCCATTAACAAAGAAATCTAAGATTGTTATTTCCCTCTGCATGGTGAAACCTCATTAATCCTTGGAGAATAACTTAATCCTGGTTTCCTTCTCTCAGATAAAGAGGAGGAACAAGAATGAACGTGATTTCCTAATTAATATTGAGCTTTCTGCTCTTTGTGGTTTGTTCTTTGTTCATTGCAGAAGTTTCAACCAATGTTTATTTCATGTAAAATTCCCCATTGGGAAGCGATAACCACTTTGTCACACTAAACGCAAACATTTCTTGCCGTTACATCTTTTGCACCACTTTATTGGAGGGTTTACTTTATGGAACCTAACTGTTTGCTTTACCAAGACCTACAGGCAAGGTGTAAAACATGATAATAATGAGGGAAAGACAAGTAATAGGTTACTCCTTGTAACTGAATTGATTATGGACATGTTTGGAACTAGAATTTTAGGAGTCTGAATAGGTTTCAAGAGACTACACTAAGACTTAGGCACAAACTCAAATTCCAGAGTCTCCCGATTCTTTTTCTAGGCTTTAAATGGACCACACACAAGGCACTACACCTTGCTGCCTCTCTAGCAGTAATGTTACTGACTTTGTGCCATCACTATAAGAACTGCTGGAACCATTGCTCTATTAATTTATTACAGACTCCCAAAGCTCATTTAGTTTATCTTAACATTGTTTATTATTGACTCTCATTCTTATCTGAGCTTATGAATAATGAATTTATTAGTGATACATTCATTTAAAATTATCTTTCAGAAGAGATAAGCATGCCAGTGAATTCAATTTGACAGTGAACAGCTAGCCAATCTAGAAACCAAACAAGTCTATTTTATAGATTGCAAAGGTAGGACAGAAATACCGATGAGCCCTTTTGTACACTTGTAGTTGACTCTTTATGAATTGTGCCATCTGTTCTTTCTTAGGTGAATGATTGATTAACTGAGCAATATATGATTAGTGGCTTGCCTTGCTACTGTACTGCACAAGTTGTTCTGGAGTGTGCTCTCAACAGCCACCATCTGTGTGCTTAACAAATCAAACAGTGCAACATCCTGTTCTGTCCCATCCATGCAACCCTTGGGGCTTCTCTCAGGTTACAGATCTCTGTAGTCAGTAGGGCTATGGTTGAACAAATCTGAGCAAAACTAGGGTTTTTTCTGTCTGATTTATTATTATCATATTATTAGTCCTTCCTTCCTCACTCCCCCCTTCTTTCCCTCCTTCTCTCCCTCTCTCCTTGCTTTTCTTTTATTCTTCCCTTCCTATAAACCAGAACATTTTCATTTAAGCTTTTCTGCTGAGATTATAAATTGTTGTTGTTATTATTGTTGTTACTGTTATTATAATTTCATTATCCAGGAACAGATATCTCAACAGGGAAAATTTAGCTTGATACTTGAGGTTTCAAAAAGGCATTGAATTTATAATGGGAGATATTAGGAAACTTTACTTATAATTCCAGAATCACAGCATGGTTGAGGAAAGAACTCCAGAAGAAGGGAGCTCTGGACTTCATCTTGTCCAACCCACCTGCTCAAACAAAGTCTCCCAGACACCGTTTCCCAGGACCACATCCAGGTCCTTTTGAGTATCTCTAAAACCTTCCTGTACAAGCTGTGCGAGAGCTGAGTCACTCTCACAACAAAGCAGTGCTTCCTGATATTCAGAGAGAACCTTCTGTGTAACAGTTTGTGCCTGTTGTCTCTTCCCTGCCACTGACAACTCCTGAAAGGAACCTTGCTCCATCCTCTTTGCACACTCCCTTTCAGGTATTTGCAAACCTTCATGAGTTCCCCCCTGACCATTCCCTTCTTCAGGCTGAACAATCCCAGGTCTCTAGGGCGCCTCATGGGAGAGATGCCCTAAATCATCTCTGCGGCCCTTGTTTGGACTCTCTCCACTATGTCCATGCCTCTCTTGCACTGAAGAACTCAGAACTCTTGGTGTAGCCTCAGGGCACAGCACTCCTGGTGTGGCCTCAGCTGTGCTGGCTAAAGAATCCAAGGACCCATCACACCCACATAAGCAATCCTAGAACTACAATGTGAAAACGTGCAACACTTATCACTGCTCTGATCCTTCTCCTTGAGAAAAGCATGGTTATAGACAAGATCATGAAGCATTTTTTAATTCTTATGTTGGCTAAACAATGTATGATCAAATGCTTAACAGACATAAGCAATAAAGTGAAATTTCTGGGTTAGCTTTGTTAATGATTCACAACAGACCTTCTTTTTAAACTTTTGCTATTTAGTCATTAAGTACGTGAAAACTACTACCATCATCATTCATTCTTAAAAATTGCTGTTTTCAGTAATGAGAATTTAATGATATTATCTGTCAGTATTTTTGTTAAAAGTTAAGAAAGTTGCAGTTATTATTTTATAAGAGGAAAAAAAAGTTAGAGGTGTTTTTTTTCTTCTATATCTACAGTTCTTTTTAAAACATAATTTGAGAAAAAAATGTAAACTTCTCCATTTCTCTTTCTCTCATTATGTTTTTTTGCTGTATAGTCAGAACCTTGAGCTTAATATACAATCTATGGACTGGTCAAAGGTGAAATATGTCTTTTATTGGAAGAAGACTGGATTATATTTAATTAAGTGTACTTGTATTAAGACAGAAGGGGAATTATATTGCTGGGTCAGATAGTTCCCAAGAGTACTTTGATTACAGCTGTAAAATGTTATATTTTTTATGTTGGCATTGGACCAATTAAAATATTGCCAGTAAAAAGCTATGAGCTAGAAAAGAAACTCTAAAAATAACATCTTGTTAGTGCACATATCTGCTTTCTGTGTAGGTTCTGCTTCAGGGTTTTACTGCTGTCAATACTGCTGACAAAAAGCTGTAAAACCACAAGCTGTGCTCTATTCTGTCTTGTGCATCATCAACAAAATTGACAGTTAACACTGATTTTAAAATCTGTATTACTGATAGGTAAAAATGTATATAAATTAATATTGAATTGCAAGACAGCCTGCAGTCTTGTGCTGAAAACAAAAGGGATTGGGACAAAACACAGAGAATGAAAACTACTGTTGTATAATGCCTTGAAAATAGAATTAAGCTTTTGTTTCAATGATTTTTTTAAAGATCTTCTATGTCTGATAGTTAACAGTTCTGTCTTCCCATAAACCAGAGTGATGAATATAATGATTTGGGAAAAGAATGACCCTCTTTTCCCCTTAGGCATATTTATTTTCTTGGCATATTGATGCACCACGAACCACAGCTCAAAGCAGAGCAGTATGTCATTAAGTTTACGTATAATTCCTCCAAAAGACAGCTGTTAGTTCACATACCTTTGCAACTAATTCAAAATGTCTGTCAGATGTAGGCAGCTTGTATTCTCTCACAGGCAATTTCATGGATAAATGTCAGTAGGTGGGAGCCAAACTGAGCTCATGTAGCACAAAGGTTTATGTAATTTGTTCATTGTTCTTCAGTTTTACCTCTTAACCAGACTCTGGTGTCTGACACAGCCCAACACTGCACTCAGAACTTGAGGTGAGGCAGCACCAATGCTGAGATAGAGTGGGATAGCCACTCCTTTTGACCAGTTAGCTGCGCTCTGCTTAAATCACCCCAGGATATTTTGGCCCTCTTGGCTGCCAGCGAACATCGTTAGTTCATATTGAACTTCACAGCAAACAAAGCTCTCAGATCCCTTTTTGCAGGGCTTCATTTCAGCCTCTTGTCCCCCAGTGTATACATGCACCCAGGCACAAGGCATTATACCATCTCAAGTATAGAATCAGTATTGGTTGTTGCTCAGTTTCATGTGATTGGTGTTTACACATTACTCCGATTATAAATATCACTCTCTGAGGCCTCTTTACTCTCAAGGGAATCAATGATTCCTCCTAATTTGTTATCTTCAGCAAACTCTGTGTGACCTAACTCCTGTGTCCAGGTCATTAACAGAAACATTGAAGAGAATTGTTTCTCAAATTGAGCCCTAAGGGAACACCACTAGTGGCTGCCTGCCGTTTAGATGATGCCTCCATTACTGCATCACTTTGAGCCCATCCTTTCAGCTAGTTGTTCACCTACCATATAGTGTGCACGTTCAGCTGTGTGCTGGACACCTTTTCCATAAAGATGTTGTAAGAGATTGTATCAAAACCTTTGCTAAAATCCAAAAACCCCTGGCCACTGCCATTCACTAGGGAAGTATCCTTGTCATATATGAAGTTAATAAGGTTTCGCTTCAGGAATCCAAGTTGGCTTCGATCAGTCACTGCATGGTGTTTCAAGAGGTTTTCATTAGCTCCCAGGATATTATTTTTTATAATTTTACCAAGCCCAAAAGCAAGACTGTCAGGCCTCAGATTAGTAGAGTCCTCTTCCTTGCTCATTTTGAAAACTGGAAAAATGTTTGCCATCTTCCAGTCACTTGGAACTTCTCTAGATTCCTAAAACTGTTGATGTATAACTATGGTAGGTCTTGCAATAACATCAGTGCACTATTTCATTGCCCTGGGATAAATCCCATCAGGTTCCATAGATTTATGTGCATTTAGTTACAGCAGCAAACAGTGTTCCAGTTCAAAGTCATCTGGGAGCTGATCACTCATGGTCAACCCCGGTCTTCCCACCCAGGGCTCCCAGAGCCTGAAGGCCCGTGATTTGGGTTAAAGACAGAACTGAAGAAGGCAGTAGATATTTATGCTTTATCTTCACCCATATTCCTGAAGTCGTTAGCCCCACCAAGTAACAAATCAATGTTTCTTTAGAACATCTTTTGCTGTCAATATACCTAAACCCTTCATTTGTTGTCCACCAGTATATTGGCCAGCTTTAAGACCTACTGAGCTTTGGTTACATGAATTCTCTTCCAGTAGTGGTTAACAGCATCTCTACAGTCCTATTATATAGTCCTGACCTTGCTTCCAGAATCCATACACTTTCTTTTCCTGCCTAGGCTCTGAAGGATGCCACTGTTCAGACCAGCCAGCCTTCTGCCTCTCTTGCTTGACTTTCAACACATTGGGATTGCCTACTCCTGCACTCTTAAAAGATGTTTCTTAAAAACTTACTAACATGTGTAGACCCCATTTCACTCAAAACTTAGGTTTCCATGGAAATTTACTAACTAGTACTTTGAGTAACTTAAAGTCTACTTTCCCAAGATGTAGCAGAGTAGCACTACAGCTTTAATTTTTTTTTAAAGTATTTTTTTTAAGTTTTTCTAAGACAGTACAGACTGAAGTCCAAAGGAATTCAGCCCATTGAGTCTAAAAATACTGGAACTATGTCAGATGAAAAAATCTTGTCAATGAAACAGATATATTATTCTATCACTGGACAGTGAGCATGAAGACATCAGCATGATTTTTATTTAATATTTTCATTAACATTACCTTGCTTATCTTACCACATGTGTTCACACCTTAAGCCATTTGAGGATGAATGGATTATTTCATTAATATACCTGTGAAACTAGTTTATAGGGTTTATAGTTTTTCTCTTCCTCAGTAGTTGACTTCTCAGCATGTCTCATATAACTCCCAAAAGCATATCTGTGTTTCATTAGTTTTCCTGTGATGATTAGCAATGTACAGTTTCTAAAGCTAGGAATTAACCTTTTTCTCAATTTTACAGAGTTGTAGGGGAAATACAGTTAATTGCATTTTTATCCTACTGTTTCAATTGCACATTAGAGAACATCTATCTGTAGTCTAACTTGAAAATACTGCAAAAATATTAGGAGAATGAAAAATCTGGGAATATGTTTCAGAAACTGGCATATGCAGCTCTGGCGATGCTTCCACTTAAGATCTAATTTGAAGAAGACCCATAACAGGAATATAGATTTACAACATTTCTGTAATTTGAAGTCAAGTTTTAGACCCCAAAAGGATAACTTAAAGAAAGATAACAGTTGTAAAAAAAAACCAAAAGAAAGCAGCAGAGAAAGAACTGAGGATCACAGGCTGTCCATGAGCCAGCAGTGCCCTCACGGCCAAGGGCCAATGGTATGCTGGGGTTCTTTGGGAAAAACACTGCCAGCATTTCAAGAGAGATAATCCTTCCGCTCTACTTAACCCTTGCCAGGCCACATCTGGAGTGCTGTTTCCAGTTCTGGGCTCCTCAGTGCAAGAGAGACATGAAGATCCTGGAGCAGGTCCAGCGGAGAGCTACAAAGTTTATCAAGCGATTTGAGCATCCCTCTTAAAAGCACGGGCTGAGGGAGCTGGACCTGTTCAGCCTCCAGAAGAGATGACTGAGAGGGGACCTTATCAATGTCGTAAATATCTGCAAGGGAGGATGTCAGGAGGACGGAGCCAGGCTTTTCTCGGTGGTGCCAAGCAATAGGACAAGAGGCAACATGCAGACTCTGATGCACAGGAAGATCTACCCAAATGGGAGGAAGAATTTCTTTACTGTTCAGGTGACCATGCACTGGAACAGTCTGCCCAGAGAGAATCCCTCACTGAAGATATTCAAGAATTGTCTGAACATAATCCTGTGCCATGTGTTCTAGGATCACCCTGCTTGAGCAGGGAAGTTGGACTGGATAACCCACTGTGGTCCCTTCCAACCTGATCCATTCTGTGACTCTGTGTTAAAAAAGAAATAATTTTCCTGCTATATATAGATGAACCTGTCTGATGAACAGTATTTTTAATGCTGCTGGAATCAGTAATGAATATCCATGGCAGTTAGTGAGAAGAATTTAAAGAGTGATTGATCTTTTTTGTTAATAGTCTAATCATTGCTGCTGAAAAAATATGTTGTCTTCTCAAGTAGGAAGGAAGGTTTTCAGCTGAAATACAGAGGTTATAAATCCAGCATTATTAAAAACATGCATTTGATAACTTTTTAAATACTTATGGCAAATTATGCCTCCCAAAAAGGGATGGCTGAGAGGGAACAACTTAAAATAATTGCATAGTGACTTTATAAAACTCTGAAAAACCTGGTCAATTTTTAGCTAGCATAGTTAGTCTTTAAAATAATGATAAAAGTATAAAATTATACAGTCAGTAAAAGTTTCTTACTGTCATAGACATGATTTATTCAAATGTAGCTTCCAATCTACCATCAACACAGAATAGGACCTTGAGTTGATAAAAAAGAGATAGAAACTCATGTCCTCTGTGCTAAACATGAAACAAGGTAATACGTTTTTAAAAGTATAAAAACCAGTGTAGATATTGTCATAATACCTTCTGAAGGAAACCATCTTTCTGTCATTCTTTTGCCTGTTTCTAATTCTATTTCTATAGATTTCTATACATTTACTGTGTTTTTCAAACTGAGATTCCCACAGCACCTGCAACATTAGGTCTCCAGATACAATATATTGTTATACATTGACTGTTGATCTGAGTAGGTTTCTAGTTTTAATGGCAGAAGCGAGCTCAGAATATGAAGGCCCTAAATCCTTGCGCTGCTGCTGGTCTGTTAAGGTAATCCTTGACAAGGTACTGCAGAGTCTTTGCCTTAATGATACTGTTTGAAGAAGGGAAGTAATATTGCTTGAATCTGGAATCACAGAATGATTTTTCCATGTAATCATGCTGTCCTGAGGAGTGTTTGCACCTCTACCTATCTGTTTACCATCTGTGAACAGTCTATTGGTAATAAAATCAAGACAGCTACCTAGATGGTAGAGTTCTAACAGGAGTTCACGAAAATGTTGTGGCAGACACTAGACGAGTTAAATAGTTAGAAATTCTTGGAAGATATTTATTTAGATATAAAGGGTTTTAATAGTGGGTAAACGGTTGTCTTTGTATGGTAAAAAGCATAAATTGGTGTGTTGCATTATACAAAGAATAAATCAATGGATATTTCATGGCTCAGTGCAAGAAAATGCTTTCAATTCATCTGTAAGCGCTTTAGGATAAGTACTCCAATTGAGATATTTGAGGAAGGCACTGATATCCAATGAAAAAAATATCAACTCTGACACCATCTGTTAAACGAAGCCATTGCACCTGTGGTGAGATCAAAAGGTAGAGAAAATAGTACTTTTATATCAAGTGGCTGTAGTATCAGTCACTAAGAATCAGGAAAGGGGAAGTTATAAAGTATCTGTGTTTCAAAAGATGTAAGGGCAGCAAAATAGCAAGGCATTATAAAGCATTTACTCTTAGCATGTAATGAGATAGAAAATGGGAACTACACATCAAATATACATTTAAAAGTATTGAGGGACTATTAAGGAAGATTTAAAAACAACATAAAAGAAAATGCAAGAAAAAACAAACCAAAAAAATCTAGTAAAATCCAACTTAGTCCTTTCATAGGGTAGCTAAAATAGTATTTTAAGACCACAACCAGCAGAAGTGAAAATGCCATATAAAGCTTTTGACATGCCATCCTTCCACAGAAACATTAATAACAACCCCCTATTCACATTCAGTCATGAAATAATATGTGGTATAGGTTAAAATATTTCTACAGAAGGAGATGCTATAGTTTATATTCCAAGAAGGCCTCTAGCTCAATCCTTTGAAACATTTTTGTTAGCAACCAGATTGATGAACTAAAGACAGCACTTAGATCATTCACAGATGGTAAACAGATAGGTAGAAGAACAAACACTCTTCTGGACAGGATGAAAATCATTTTGATAGAGTGGGAGAAGATCTGAGATCAACAAAATAATATCCAATAAAAGCAAGTGCATTGTACTTTTCTTTAAAAGGGAACAAGTATTAAATAAGGAATATCTGGCAGGTGACTGCAAGTTTCATAAGAGTCAACAACCTGATGTCTGTAAATGAGAAAAACAGTGTTTTGTGTTGTGCTAGTAAGACTGTCAGATGGAGAACACAGGAAATAATACTTCTACTCACTGTGAATATAATTCAAAACCAAATTAATGAATTTGGTGTTCAGGAGAAGGAAGAGAGTTTTAAGCCATCTCAAAAGCAATATTATTTGGGCAAGAGGTTTATCTGGAACAAAAGAGAGTGGGGTAGAAGGGTAATGATATGTTAAAAGAGTTGTAAAAGTACCAGTTTTACATTATTTTCCTGAGTCCATCAATGACAACAAAAAGTCATCAGTAGTCTTCATTACAGCAAGTCTTACGCTGAAGATTGAGAAAAGCTTTCTAATGATACGAATAGAAACCACTGCAGCAGCATGCCTGAGGAGATATAATCTCTACTAGATTTCAAAGACTAGGAATAGACAATACTCAGCCTGTTCTCAAAGGAGAGAGTAGCTCAGCTAGATTTCAGGCTCTGTTTTATTAAATCTCTATTACTATATACAATAAAAAAAAGCACAAATATGACCACTTGTGTGATTTCCTTGAAAAAAATGCATATCCTTGTATAAAAGATTTATGAAATTGTGAAATAATAATATATTATTTGGGCATACACTGAGTTATGCAATCTACATACAAGTAGAAATAGATGTTTAAGCAAAAGGCTACAAAGGAACTACCGTGGGTTTGTTGCAAGATATTGTTTTATACCATTTGATACAGTAACCAGTTGAAACAGTATTGTCATAATCCAGTAGAAATTGTAATGATTGTTATGTAGACTTAAGTTTGCACTCCCCTTTCTCCTATTTTAAAATACTTGGGGTTTTTTACTTAACATGCTTTCTTAAGGAACCGGTATTAAATAGACCATTAATACTTTGAAACGTATTTAATGTTCACTGTCATTTGCTTTTATGTGTAATAAGGCATAGAGATGAAAAACTCATGATAAATACACTAGGAAATTGGATTTCAAATTGAGACAAATTACATGCAAATAAGGGATCAAAATTCAAACAAAAAGAGCAATTATGAACTTAATCAAATAATTTTTTTAAAAGGACAAAGAGGAGGGGAAAAAAGTGATAACAAATAGAACAACTGTGCTTTGATGTATGATAAAAATGGAATAATATTTTAAGTGTCAAGCCTCTTGTAGAAACAACATTATTTGCTCTACTTTTTAATAATAATGTCAGGCTGTAATATCTACAACTTTGATTTTCAGAAACAAATTGATTTGCAATCAACATTGACTGTGATTATAACAAGTGGTATAACATGCAAAAGGCATATTTTGATACTAGGAATGATAATCATTGCTAGCACTGTGAGGAGGAGGGGGAGCCCCAGGTGTATGCATGTTAAAGGACAATCATGCAGATTATTATAGAGTGTGTCAGATATAATAAGTTCTCAGGCTCCACATAATAGCTCTGTACCTGCTTGTTCTGCTCTAGCAGTTGTCTTTGACAGTGAGAATTATTAGAAGACAGAGCAAGTACTTTAAGGGTCACGAGCTAGTTTGGCCATTCACAGACTTCAGAAAGCCAATACTCGGTCATTAGTGTCTACACATCCCTAAAAGTCATAATAAAAGTCTGTCCCGAGTCTATGGGAAATATAATCATGAAACTTTTCCTGCATCTCTTCTTTCACATGAACTCTTCTGTTGTGTAGAATCTGTATAAAAGGAAACATCCACACAGAATTAAAGGTCAGTACTAAAGTATTCTATGTAATAGTACTTTTGTGAGTTCCCAGAAATGGGACTGTGGAAAGCAATTATGGATCACTTATGTATGGATTTACTGTGAATGCTTTTTGTGTTGTTCTCATAGTTTGGTTAGTTTTGGTATTTTGGTTTTTTGTTTTTCTTTTTTTGTTTGTTTGTTTGTTTGGTTTGGGTTTTGGAGTTTGGAGGTTTTTTTGAGGGGTTGGATTTTTGTTTTTGTTGGTTTTTGTTTGTTTTGTTTGGTTCGTTTTTGCTTTGTGGGTGTTTTTAGGGAGTGGTGGTGTTGGTTTTTTTTTAATTGTTTTTTTTTTAAATACTGATTTTACCGAAGAGTCAAATTGGAAGTGCTGCATTTTGGGTGTAACCTAAAATACACATATGACCAAAAGATGTTTAGAAGCCAGGGCATGGAAAGATATTTCATTTATCTATAAAGTTCCATTAAAGTGAGAAAATCCTTTAGAGAAAAATAGAATTATCCAGATATGCTGCCTTATACATAAATAATTCACACACTACATTTAAATTTATTGCAAGGTAACCTCATCTTTTAGAAAGACAAATGGTCCTATGAGTTTATACAGAATATTAAAATGAAGCTTGGAGTGTTGGCAGGGATAGTTTATTTGATTCAATGCCTAAAATTGTAATAGGTTTTTAGTACAATGCCCAGAAATGTCTAACAATCCTTTTCATACTTTCTTCTAAAACTTTGCTTTATACTGTATGCAAATTCACCTGCATCAGGATATTTAGTTGGATAAACAAGCTACAGTTGATATGTTAGAGTAAGCATTATTTAGCACTCTCAGTGAGTCACAAAGCAGATGGGTGCTTTTTATATTTTTATAGGACAGCACAAAAGAAAAAGGATTAAATGTCCTAAACAAAGTAATTCAGTGCTCATAGTTTTGATTGCCTTAAAATGTTACAATTTTCATTACATTAAAGTTATTGTACGAGTTATAGTCATATCAAGCAGAGGAAAAATTTTTAAAGGATAAAGATGTTAAAATAGAACAGCTTTGGTTCTGAGAAAGTAAGGGTCTGATGGAAAAAAAAAATCCTTACAATGTTAGAAGAAATTTAAGTTGTCTAAAATGTCGCAGATGTTCACAGAAGACTTTTGAAGGAGTTTTAGTAAATATCCTCTAAATACAATATGGCATACTGGCCACCAGCTTTCCACCTCAAAGTTTAATCTTTTCTTTAAAAGGATGAAATTATTCAATGTGTATAAGTTATTACAATTGTTTTGCTAAGTTCTGGAGCTCTGTCATTCTGTCAACACTTTTGAAAAGAACAAGATTATTGTTCTAAAGTACATTGCATACAGCTGTATAGCGCTTCATGTGTGATGACTTCTGTTTATGAAAGGGTTTGATTTAATTGGTAAAATAATATTTTTCGTTCACCTAGACTCGGTTTTCTTCTGTTTGATCCAGAACAGTACAAAGCAATAAAACTGACAGTTGTTTCTCTGCAATATGTTAGAAATTCTTCAGAAAGCTGACTGACTGAGAATACAAAAGATTCACAAAAGACAAAAACAAGGCTCTCAGTGGTTTGCATAAAAATTTGGACATTAATTTCTTTATTTGGATCTGTGTTAAAAAAAATCCAAACAAACCAACATTTGATTCTTCAATACTTTTTGAAGAGTTTGGTAGTTAATATTAAACATTATTGCTTGCTAACTTTATTAGTGCCTTTCAATAAAAATTTCTAGGGAAGTAAGAGACATGCCTCATGAAATTACCACTATAAAACAGTGTTAGAGTATTGCACCGTAAGGGTGAATTAAGACAATTTAAGCAGAGTAGAAGAGGTGTCATTCAAAAGGACACATTGAAACACTTTTGACAAAAATATCTAAGATGCAAGCAGAAGAACTAATAGAAAATCTACTGTGATGAAATTTTCAGATAACTATTGAGCCTATCTCTGATGAAGAACATGACATTTCTTTTGTATTAAAAGTACGGCAAAATTTGATGATAAGGTTTAACGTATTCTCTTACATGTAACTAAAATATTGAGAATATAATAACTGAACCCTGTTGCATTGTGCCAGGCAGGACCTGCAGAGAAGCTGTTAGGTCTGAGACTGAAGCATGACCTTTGGAATAGTATTCAGATCCTTACCTTTTTCCTTCTGTGCATTTGTTGAATAAATGAATACATCTGCCATCCCTTGTCGATGAGATCTACTGATAGAAAACTATTTGATTACCTGTGACACACTCTTTCATTAACTGCTGATAACTAAGTTTAAGCAGTGACATGGCCAAAGGTCAATATGGATTACTGACCTTTCCCTGAACAAGAGCGAGATGTCAATTAGAGGTTCATGGTTTTATCAAAATAAGTTTATTTTATATATTGATATAACAAAAAAAAAAAAAACCAAGAATGAGTGGGATCAAGTGTCAACGTGTATAGTTAACTAACATTAGACTGGAAGACCATTGATCTAAAGTGGACTAGATTACCATCATTTTTCTAAAAACTAGGCCCTATTAAGATGACTGAGGTTAAGAATTCCAAATGAAAATGAAAGGTAGAATAATTAAACGTTGTCAGAAGCATTAGTTTCACCCACCAGTTATTTAACTTTTTCAAATAATTCCTGACGATTCTCCTGACAGCAAGAATCTGAAGACTTCAATAACATACTATTTTTACAGTAAAATAACCCAAACTTAAAATAATGCTAGCAGACCCAAGATAAATAAAAGGATTATTAGAATTATTACAGGTGCAGCACCTTACACTTGGCCTTGTTGAACCTCCTAAAGTTTGCACGGACTCACTTTTCAAACTTGGCCAAGGTCTATCTAGATGGCATCCTTTTCCTCCAGTGTGCCAATTGCTCAGCACATCATGGTGTCATCATCAAACTTGCTGAGGGTGCACTGAATCCCACTGTTCATGCCACCAACAAACATTTTAAGCCATGCTGGTCCCAGTACTGACCCTTGAGGAACACCACTCATCACTGATCTCCAATTATTGGGCTGTTGACCGCAATCTTTTGTGTGTGACAAACCAACTGGTTCTTTATCCACCAAGATGTCATCACATGAAATCCATGTCCCTCCAGTTTAGAGTCAAGGATGTTGAAAAGTTTAACAGTTGTGGAAAGGAGAAGGAATTATTTTAGTGTGAAAATATTTACATTTGTTTTGATAATTTTGAACAATCATTTTACAGAAACTGCATTATGATTTCCTCAGTGTTATGCCTGTCTGTGCAGAAAACAGAAAGTGAAAAAAAGAGTATTTAAAACACAGAGACTAAAATCAAAATAATTATAAATTCCAAATCATCACATTGACCTTGAGTATTTTTCTTAAGATGGCATGTAAGGAGAAATTCCTACTTCCTTCACCAATTTCTACCAAAGAAAACACCACTGATGTTATTAGTAGAGTAACTCTGGAAAATCAACCTTAATATTTTGCCACATATGGGTGATTCAGAAAGAAAATTAGGAAACAGTTATTTGAGCCAAGGACAAATTAGAAATAAGGAATTTAATGAATTTCAGTGCTACTTTATGGAAAATGAACTTAGGAAACAAAACTCGTGTCATTTATAAACATTCTTAGTATTAGGATTCCTTCTTAACCTTTCCCTAAAGGCCTTTAAATCTTTTGTAAAATACCATCTCCCATCCACAATCCGATTTTGAAGCAAAGCATTAAAAAGCACATGTTATGTTTTGAAAGCTAAGCAGATAGACAGCTCGTTGAGACACTGACAGTCATCATCTTCTGTACACCCAGAACAGCTGCAGATACACTGTCAGTCACGGCTGACTAATAAATGTACCGTAACAAGTCCTAGTGTGCTGCCCAGGGAAGAAACTGCACTAGCTCCCCGAAACTGGGAGCACCCTCCTTCCCTAACATCATTATAATTTAATAATAACAGTGTGACATTGACCCTTAACAAGATCAAGTCCAAAGAGGTAAGGAAAAGAAAAGAAATTCTCACTTAAAACACATGAATTCTTAAAATAAAAACCAAGTTCTGCTTCTGTGTCTCCACAAGTTAGTGCAATGTGATCTTAAGAATCTGAAAGGCTGTTATTAAAAAAAAAAAAGTTTAAAAGGGCACTTAAGGGAATTAAAACCTTAAAATGTTACACTCATCTTGGAGACTTCTTAGGGAAGATATATTAGAAGCACAGAACAAATCTATAGTACTCATAAAAGTCCTCAGAAAAGAAGCAAGCCTGGTTAAAAGGCAGGGCAAGGGGAGTTACTTGAAAGCTGTCTTCAAAGGACTGGGATCATGTTGAAATGAAGAAAATAGAAGAAAAGTAATATCTGGAAAGTTAAAAAACTCTATAAACCTGGATGAAAGAAGAGCTTGAGGTAGAACAAGCAAAATTCATAAAAATTAATAAATCTTTCTTCAAACACATCAGGAGGAAGAACTCTGAGAGACTTCAAATCCCATAGATTATCGAGCTACAAAAGGAGCCTTCAGGAAAAATAAAGTCACAGAAAAAAGCTGAAGAGACACTTTGTGGCTGTGTTCACTGTTGAAGAACATGTACAAATTTTCCCATCAGAACACCCCACCCACCCTTTTTTTTTTTTTTTTTTTTTTAAATTGGGAAAGGGTTTCAGAAGATGTGCTTCAATTTGAGCTCCCCTAGGAGAAGTTTCAGGAAAAAAAGACAGTAATGAGAGACTAGAAGCAGATAATTTTAATCCAAGGCCTTAGAGATTTGATGGTAAAACAGATGAACAAGATGTGATGTACAGTCTCTCCCTCAAAACCCGTGAGGTACATGAGAAGATGAAGGGAAGTTCAGGGATTTCTTTAACCACAAATGCTTGCAAGCTCACAGGTTATTCAAAGAGGGTACTATTCTTGTTTCCCTGTAATTACAGT
This sequence comes from Callaeas wilsoni, assembly GCA_013398955.1. Lineage (NCBI taxonomy): Eukaryota > Metazoa > Chordata > Aves > Passeriformes > Callaeidae > Callaeas > Callaeas wilsoni. Next base: position 511,442 of record VWPU01000905.1, read on the forward strand.
CTTTTCTATGCATCTGCTTTTGATGGTAACACCAGAGGAGAAGGACATTTGATCTCATTTCAGTACCTCTTCTCTTCCATGCTTCAGTTATGATGGGAATGACAGTTTAAGTATTACCAAAATGTGAATAAAGCACCTAAATGCTATGCTGAGGTACCCCTTACATTCTCCAAAGCAGCAAATAAAATGCAGTACCCTGCTGGCTTTTTTCACTGTAGCAGAACCCTGTTCACTAACATTGAACTTGTCCACTGGGAACCCCAGGACCTTTCCACTGGGCTACTCCCCAGATGGGTGGATCCCAGTTCTCCAGCCAATGCATAGACCACTTGTCTAGACTGTCACACATCAGTTTCTCTGTATCAGGCTGTGTGACTCCTGAAAACCTTGGAGAAATCCAAGTAGGCAGTATCCACTGCTCACTCCTTAGAGAATCTCCAGCTTCTATAGGTCAAATAAAACTAGGAAGTTACCCTTAAACTCTGAGGAGCTACCTCAAATAGCTGTCATTCAACTCTGAAACACTAATACGTAAGATACCAGATTAAAAGGGACCTCGCATCTTCCTAAATCCAAGATGCGATTTTCCAAGTTTCCTTTTAACTGTTACCTTGTAATGAAGAAATCAGAAGCCTGTGAGCACTTAAATTACTGAGATCTCAGATCCTAGTTGCAAGCTCCAAAATGTAAAAATATTTAAATGAAAAATGTGGATCTTTAAGTTTAGCAACATCTACATCTTAGGTCATTCCCTAGGCCCTTATGTTCCAGAAGCACTTGATATGGTGTGAACATTTACAATGTAAACATACCACCAATCCTTCTACTACATAAATATATGATGTTAACAGGCAAAAATTGCATAAGCAGCATAGGGCAACTATCAGAGCAACACCTACAGAACTGCATTTGTAATGTGATATCTCCTTACATACATCATATAAATAGACGGTATCTTAGTTAAAGTAACTCTTAAAAGGCAGATTATGTGGTTTTGAACTTAATAAGCAGAAGAAACCTGAAATAAGGACTCTCAGATGTATCCAATGAGATGCAAAAGACTGCAGAAAAGAACAGCTTTGGCAACTCAGCATTAATTTGAAGAGCTTATAAAGCTCTCTCCACCATTTTGTTTTGCTGAATATGGGAAGCTCTCTGCCAGATAACTGCAATGGTTACATGTTTTCTACTTTGCAGAGTTCTCTCCTAGACAAGAGCAGCTTTCAAGCAACATAACAATTACACGTACACATGCATATATGTATATTATATGAATATATGTTTCCAATTGGCAGTCTGGAAAGAAGCATAATAAAATCCCACGAGAGCTTGGAACCTGAAAAGAGAAGGATGAATATTATAAAACCCTAAACAGTATAATACAATGTAAAAACCAGCATATCTGAAAAATGAGTGTGGACTTTATTTTTTAAGGCACTAACAACAAAAAGTAACTACAGTTTTGGAAGCATATGCATGATAAAATCAACTCTATGCTAAATTTTATAGATCTATATACATACAGAAAATTAGTCACAGCTCTAGATGTTGCAATTACTGACAGGATGCAATCTCCCTGCTTCTGAGTGTAGTTTGTCTTCAAAGAGTTTATGCCCAAGACTCGATACAGTTGTAGTCGTGGCTCTTTTTTCAGCTCTGCATGTGGTTAGGATGCATTCACAAATGCCTGTGGTTTGCCATGTAGAAATAGCCAGGTGAATTCCTTTAACAAACCTTCTGTAATGTACTGAGACACACATATATATGTGTGTGTGTGTGTTTGTAGTAGGGAGTACACTGGGACTGGGTTGGCACAGCCAGATAATTAAAAATTACAGTCAATGGATATTTTATTTTTATGAAGATATTTATTTATTTTTATGTCAGTGTCTATCTATTCTCTTCCTTTTTTTTCCCTCACTCAAAGAGATTTTAGTTCACATTCCTTGAGAAAAATTCTGAAAATCAGTTCTAGCCATCTGTTTATTTTAATATACTCTCAAGGATATTGCTTCTAGGATGAGAGCTGGAGCTATGCCTCTAGAAGGTGACAAAGAGAGGTTGTGAAATCTCCATCCTTTGAGACATTCAAAAGCCATGTGGACATGATCCTGGGTAGCAGGCTCCAGGTAGCCCTGTTTGAGCAGAGAGGCTGGACCAGGAGAGGTCCTCTCTAGCCTCATCCATCCTATAATGCTGTGATTACTTACCTGGCCAAAAGTCTTCTATTCTGATTCTGACTTGCTCAATGCCTTTTAAGAAAACCTAGGGGCAATTAAAGATCAGCAGTATTTACTTTTCATATTGTATCACTTTGTATGTGGTAACAGCACAGATAGCGGCAGGAAATAAACACGTGTAAGTATTTAATAAATTAGAGATATTTCAATACACTTGTCTCAGCCAGTCTTGATTTCACCTGTGATGCTCTTTTGAAAGTGTTTTTTCTGCCCCTAACTTGTCACTATTTAGAAAAATGTTTCCTTGCAACGCTCTTTCACATGCTTATAAGGCTCTGCTGTAGTGTTAGAACTCTTCTTTCTTCTTCCCTACACTGCTACTGATAGAAATTAAACTTGGTATGAAACGTGCACAAAACCCAGAGTAGATGCCCTTTATAATAGAAATTGTGATTGAGAATCTTTTTATTCTGGCTCATTTATATGTCAAACTGTGCTGCAGAGAGATTCCAGTCAGAACTACACTGGTAATCATATTAAAGTTGTAATGTGTGATCCTTCATGCTTAGTCTTCATTTTCATCGTTAGAAAGAATCACATAATCATAATTAAGTTTTTATTCTGTTAGAATTTAGGCCAGTGTCAGATCTACACAGAGAGAAAGGAAGGACAAGATCTCATTACAAGTCCCACTGTGGTTGCAAAATGCCCCCAACTCTGGATCATGAGTGAATCGTTATTAATCCATTTGACCTCTATTCTGGATAAATTAAAAGACTTGCAGGCTCTAGGAGCAGAGCATAGTGTAGCACTGCTCACTAACATTCCTTTGCAGGAATCCCTCTCCAGGAATAATAAATAGCTTTAAGACAGAAAGTAGCTTTTTTTACTAAGTGGAGACTTTGTGTGTTAATGTGGCATAATAGGTTCAAATCTCCATTGTGGAAATGTAAATCAAGAAATTTAAAAGGAATGGCCTGATCAGATAACAGCATGAAGACTTGAGGTAGAAAAAATAAGTCTCTGCTGCAATACACAGCTTTTTATTGTTTAAGCCTCTTCTGAGCATTCTCCACTTCTCTGATTCCCTGATGAATGCAACAGTGAGAGTGTCAGATGAAAGTAATTGTTGACAGAGACAGCTTGTATCTAAAAATATTTTACTTCTTGAGTATGATAAGTGACGAAATGAACAAAAGGATGACTTGAAAATTGTTTATCGATAGTTCTTTGACAGAGACAGCTTGTATTTATAAATATTTAGCATCCTCGTTGAAAAATAAACATGAATAGAAAACAAGAGTTGCACAAGCAGTATCTGGAAATAAACTAATTACCTTTATAATCAATTATATGACTGAACTACACTGCTTTTTCAATAGACATTAGTTAAATGGGTTTTGAGAAGTGATTTGCTGAATTTGTTAGTGGAAAGCATTTAGTTTATAATTTTCATCTGGACAAATTAACAGACCTTTTTTTCCACTATGACTCCTTCAAATGTTGAAATGCTTCAGTTTCTTTCTAAATGCAAATATATGAATACTTAAGTGAAAGAAATACTAAAAAAGCTAGCTGGAAGTTTACAGGATTAATGTAAAATAAACTTTTCTAAAAATGCTGCCAGCTGTTTTCTCCGAGTGCAGAAATCCGCACCAACATTGTGCAAAAATTTTGTCCATTTGAAGCATGGTGTACACCTACTTAGGCTTCCATGCCAATGAGGAAAACTGGTCATGCTTCCAGTTGTAGTGGTTCCAGTAAGAAGACATTTGGCTGACAGGAAATAAACAAATTCTAAACCAGAGTCATCTGGAGGGGAGGTTCCATGCAGGTTAAGGGAAGCACTGTATGCTTTGCAACTGCTGGGAGTCCACCCCTAAGAGACAACAGATATACACAATGTGCTATCAAACAGCTCACCGTTTTGTACAGATTCCTTAACACAATGTATCTGCTCTTCTCAGAAAAGGATTTGTTTTTTTATTCTTTTAATTTTTAATGATAAGAGGTTTCTGGTTATGTACTCACAGAGAATTTTGATGTACACCAGATATTTGGGAATCTCAGTTGACATTCTGTGACTGAGCTTACTGAGCGGTCTTTTCTAGATTTTGGATAAATAATCCAATGATCAGAGTAGCAGCAACATTCTACAAATGCACCTAAAATATTTGTTGTGTTCTGCATGATATATAGAAGGAGAGCTGATACAAGCTGCTATGTGAGCTCACATGGCATGACCCATGAGATAAGACCCAGAGGAATTAAAAATATTGAGAAAGGCTCTTTGCTGTTGGACCCAAGTATACTGCTCTCAAACCCAACTTACTCCTCAACTTAATTATTTGGTTGGCTTTTACAGAGTTTGAGATAGTTCACTGATGTTAACAGCATGTTATTTGGATATCAAGTAATTTGTGGCATAGATTTTCATAAACCATAAATGAGAATTATGGGTGTTGCCTTAGCTTGTTTGCCATCTTCCTGAATTTCAGAATAATCTAAGAAGAGCTCTCTGTGCAATGATACATATGCACAACTACAAGTTAGAATTTACGATACCTGATTAGATACTTGAATTATCTCACAACATGGATGAAGAGAGTTATGTGTTCACTATTAGTATTTTAGTTTCCTGACTGAATAGATTGTAGAAGTTGGTATTCATATGCTGTTTCTGCACCTAGAGTATGCTTGGTGAAGCTAAAGGGTACAAAACCTCTTCCTAGAATAAAAAACCTTCAGTTTTTTCTCTGAACACAGATGGCTGCTCTTTTTCAGTGTATTTCAAAGAATCTCTTTTATATGAAATCACTCAGTTCCATCTGGAAGGAAAGAAGAATCTATTGCCCTTGCACAACCCAGAGCCAGATACGACGAGTAGTCTTGGAAATGAATGTTGGGCTGTAGGTGGGTAATAGGGGAAGTGAATTCATACAGGAATCCTACAGAAGTTCTTGGGTGAATGAAATGCCTCTTCCTTTTCTCCTCTGAATTTCAGTGAAAGTTTCTTTTTAAAATGGAACAAAAAAAGAAAGAAACATAAGGCTTGCTCAGACTGTTTGTCAAAATAGCAGAAACTGGATTCAGCTCTCACCTTTTCTTCCATTGCAGGAATCAGCTGGGAAAAGACTAATATGAAGAGAAAAAATGGTCCCAAAACTCCTGTTCTGTTCTCTCAGACTTGGAGAGATCCCTATTCTTTTAAAGCATCAACTATTTACTATTAACTATTAACTATTTAAATACTAATTGACCTAAAGAGAGCCAATCCTCGAGTACAGCCCATAACTGGAAGTCAATACTGCTAGGATTCAAAGCCTGTGTCAAGAAATACTTACCATATAAAAGTAATGTATGCGATACAAGACCTGAAGCCTATTTCATTTAGGGGAGGACTTCTCTGAGAAGCTGACAGAAGCTCCTCTCATTGTTGAACAGAGCCAGTGTCAGACTGCTCCAAGACAGATCTGCCACTGGCCAAGTCCAAGCACATCAGTGACAGTGGTAGCATCTCTGGGATAACATAGATTTAAGAAGGGGAAAAAAACCCCTGTGCAACAGCGATTGCAGCTGGAGACAGGAGTGAAGAAAATATGAGAAAAACAGCCCTGCCGACACCAAGGTCAGTGAAGAGAGGGGGAGAAGGTACTGCAGGTGCCAGAGCAGAGATTCCCCTGCAGCCCATGGTGCAGACCATGCTGAGGCAGCTGTGCACCATGGAGATCCACAGAGGAGCAGAGATCCACCTACAGCCCGTGAAGGACCCCATGCTGGAGCAAGTGAATGCCCAGAAGAAGGCTGTGACTTTGTGGTACACCCACTCTGGCACAGGATCTTGGCAGGACCTGTGGCACCATGGAGAGAGAAGCCCATGCTGGAGCAGGTTTTCTGGCAGGACTTGGGACCCCACGAGGGACACACACTAGAGCAGTTGATGAAGAACTGCAGCCCATGGAAAGGACTTGCATTGGAGAAGTTGGTGGAGGGCTGTCTCCTGTGGGAGAGACCCTCTCTCTGGAGCAGGGGAAGAGTGTGAGGAGTCCTGCCTCTGAGGAGGAAGGAGCAGCAGAGGCAATGCGGTGCACTGGCAGGAGCCCCCATTCCCGATCCCCCTGAGCACTGTGGCAGGAGGAGGTAGAGAAAATTGAGAGTGAAGTTCAGCCTGGGAAGAAGGGATCTGAGAGAGGAAGGACAGTATTTTAAGATTTGGCTTTATTTCTCATTATCCTACTCCAATTTGATTGGTAATAAATTAGGTATTTACACATCTGTTATTGAAAGAAAGGCAGTGGCAGGATGGGAAAAAAGAGAACCCAAACATTCTCCATGACATGGCAATATTCTAAGTCTTCTAATACCTAAACAAATTAACACTAGAAGATCACTTTTTATCACAATCACAATTATTTATAAAATATGTTTTACAGAAAGAAAGGGAGTGGGATTAATGACTTTTTTTCCTAGAATATCTGCAGACCTCCTTAGACCATTATTTTTGATCCTTCTTGCACTTTATATTTGTCCTATGGTGCACCTTTACTTAGTATTATCTACTTTATCAGTCATTTTGCTATGTTGAAACTCTGAATACGAAAGTTTTACATCCTTTTGAAAGAGAATAATTGTGACTTCAAACAACAAAGGGGTTACTGCAGAGCCAACCCCAGTAAAACCTTTATTCGGCTGGTGAAGAACATTCCCATTTATTGAATCCCTGGAAACAACATTGTTCTCTTATTTAAACATAGCCAAAATACTTTTTTTTTTTTTTTTCCAAATTTAATAAAATTAAAATTAAGGTCAAGATCCAATCTATTCAATATAAACTACAATGAGAAAGTGCCACAGCCTTTTTCTTCATAAGAAGGGGGCACAGGAGTTTCATCTTTGCCTTTATTCTGCCACAATTCTCTTCTGTAATTCCAGGGGCTACCTGCCCTTCACAGAGCTCATTACACAGCCCCTGGCTCCCTGCCAGCCATTAGTAGGCTATGAAAGTTGCAAAAGGCTGCTTTGGAAGTGGTGGCCATGGATACTTTGACCATCTCTACCATCTTTCATCTAAATATCTTAAAATGCTTGAACATTTAAAAAAAATAAAACAGAAAAAAACCCCAAATGTCCAAATTGCCCAAAATTGTCTGTCAGAGAAAACACTCTGCCACTTTCCAAAAAGGTGGTAAAACTGTCTAATAGTCACTGTCCTACAGATAGTCATATATATATGTTGTACCAGTGAAAGAGTTCATTTCAATTGGACTAAGTCTAAAAATACACACTGACAAGTTTGAAAAAACAGCCCCTGCTGTTCTGCCACTTGTCCAACCTCTGGATGACATGGAAATGTGTAAACAGGAGCTCTTTGTTAACAAAAAGCATAAATGTTCCTCCAAAAAAAAAAAAAAAAAAAAAAAAATCTGAACGACAACCAAAATCAAAAAAATACAGCCAAACAAAACACCCACAAACAACCACAAACTAGACTAGAAAAATCCCCTAAAAATAAGATCTCTATTAAAACAGCATAGGTTTGTAAACTATTACAGTTGTCTCAGTACTATAGTTACAGCAATTAATATCTAAAATGTACTGCAAATGGTAATATATTGCAGAAAGAATTAATTTGTTTACAGGATTTAATTAAACAAAATACAATTAAAGCTGAATTTGCTGATCCAGAGAGCCTGAAATGTTTAATTTAATATATTTTGAGATCAATGAACGACTGGCCAGGACTGGATGCAGACCAAGCAGATTTTGAGAGCGCAAAGTTCCTGCCTTTCAGGAAAACACCTCGACTGGTCACCTTCAGAGAAGCCACCTATTTACCTCTGAATACACAGGACCCCTTTGCCTGACAAGTCTGGTTTGGAGACAGTGCTCAGACAGACTGTCCTAATTGTTCCAGCTCTTTAATTCACAGCGACAGACCCAGAAGCTGGGGAACAAAGTGCTGTTTAGCTCTCCACAGAAGGCAACACCAAAATCTTAATGCCACACACTCTGGCTAAAGTCTGGACTGCAATATCTTCTGGCTTTGCAGAGCTGTCAATGAGTCTGTGCCTGCACTGCTTAACAAACCAGGCAAGCTCCATCACAGCTCTGCCATCTGCCTGTCTCACTCCATCACTGGCATTCTCCCTGGCATGATCTTGCACCAAACCAGCACCTGACCACTGGAACAGCACAGACCCTGGCTGCTCCCAGCACACAGGGGAGTGAAACTCCATGATGAAGATGTGTCTGTGTGTGTGTATGCATGCATAAGAGAAAGGGAGCTTGTAGGTATTATTATGGGACTAATTTGTTCCAAATACCTTAAGAAAGATCCAGAAACAAGAAGGTATTTTGAAAGATCCAGGTTACATCATGTGGCCCAGGGCCAAATAACAGATCTTGCTTCTGCTTTATTCAAAAGTACAGGTGCAGTGTCAAAGAGAGTGCTGTGGTTCAGAAGCATCTGTCACAGCAGGGCTACCTGTGCTTTCCTGAAACTGGTATAATAGCAATCATAATCCACATAGATTTCACTGATGGTATTTATATTGACTGTTGTGAAACAGATACAGAATCCAATGTCATCCAGAGATATTTTGTGTGGGAGTTTTTTTGTTTAAAAAAGACCAGTTAGCCCCAAGATGACATTCGCTGAGAAAGGGAGCCTCAGGCTGGTCCTAGTGGGTCTGAGAAAAGTACTCACAGAAACTTCTCATAAAAGGAATTTTCTGTTTTGAAATTTGTTTTTTCTGTTTATTCTATTGTTCTGAAAACTGTTCTGAATTTGTCCTGAAGAAACATATTGGACACCAGGCCAAGCACACCTACAGACAGTAGCTATCATGATTCCAGGTGGGAGTAATGTTTTTCCCATACAAAACTTTCACTACAAACCATTTAAAACAGATGAAAAGATAGGACTAAACCTGCAGTGGGAGATGTGAGTCACAGAGAGGAAACATTTGCATTTGAAAGAAGCAGGCAGTTTAGTCTTTCCCAATTATGGGCTAAAACAAGCTAATGCCAGCCAGTCCTGAGTTGCAGTGACTATACTGAGTTCAGTGATGGGGTAACTCAAAAACTGAGTTATCATCTCCAAGGTTATCTACAACCTTAGAAACGGCATGCAGAGTGAAGCACACTAGAGCAATCTAGAAAGCTGTTTAAGAATAGTGCTGGCAAAATTTATGTTTTAGTCTGTCCACTAAACTCTCTGTTCCAAGTCATCCAGCTAGCACCTGTGTTTGGTATCTTCAGTTTTCAGAAGATTCATATTTCCTTATTCAATTGTTTAAAATGTCCAGGTTAATTGTGTATGCATGAAACCAGCAAAATAAAATCTACTGGGTCCAGACTACAAAGGATTAGCAAGGAAATGAAACCCTAAAACAGCTTTCCAGCAAAACTCCATCATTCCCCAGAGAAGAGACCTTACTTCACATTTTCAAACAAATAATAATTTTTCCCAAGCAACAAGAATTTCCTGAAAATTTAAGCTCATTGAAAGGCTGAAAACTCCTAGATTTGATATAATTCAAACCCAAATCAAATTTCTTCTAAAACAAAAATTAATCCTGTTAAATGAGAATTCCTACTTTAGTTAGTTGAAATTGAAACAGCAGCACAGAATCACAGAAACATAGAAAGTAGGAAACAGAATTGTATTGCATCAGTTTCTGCATATCTGAATAACACCATGTAACTAAACATCTTCAGACAATATTTTCCATATATATATATATAAATAGTATTTACTCTACATTTATTCTAATGTGAATAACATTACTTCTTTCATCCAGTCAAATTTATGATGGCACCATGAAATCACCATATACCTCCACAATGACTTAACTCACCATGTTTTCCCAGTTTTTCTAAGTGGCTGTTTCCATAGTCATTGATAAATAAAAGTATAATTAAGCCTTACTTAAAAGTCAATTTCCATGTAAAGGAAAGGGCATTAACATCTCATTATTATCAATGCAGAAAGCTTATAAACATAACATTAAGCCCAATGCTAAAAAAAATTTGCAGGTTTCAGTTCTTGAGAAAAAAAAAACCCCTCACTCTAAGATATCTACAAGAGATAGAGTACTGCGATTAACTCTATTTGTTTCAATAAATGGAGATTATACAGTGACCTTTACTTTAGCTGCCTTGGTTTCTCCATTTTTAATCATTATGCAAGATTTGGTAGGATTTGTTGCTGACACTCTGCTCCTCAGGGGACAATTAGCAGAGAAGTGAATTCACTAGAAAGGCAGCAGATCTTTTCACTTTGCTACCTAAAATGACAGGAAAGAGCCCAGCTTTGCTGGACTGTCATAATGCTCATCTATGGCTGGATCTGAGAGAAGCCAGGCGATTCAAAACACCACACGATTACATAAATCTCTCTGAATTAAACATTGGAGATAAAGAATGTTAATAATATATAAAATGTGCTCTGTGATGCTGCAATTAAAAGTTTCACTGCACAATAAAGTAAAAACTTTACTGTTTGCATTCTGAAGGAATAATGTTAGTCTCTTCACCTTACCCTGAAACTTAGCATCTTTTTCTTTTCTTGAAGTACTACTAATATTAAGAGTTTGCACAAAGGGATACGTTAATGGTTTTTTTGGTTTTGAGCTTTACATTTAATTCCTGCCACCTTACCCCATGCAGGCAAACACACTCACCTCATGTCTATTGCAAAGACCTCTGACTGACATATGCTTTGTATACTGTGTTAGCTTTATGTTTGTTGTTTTCACCTTGCTAGAAGTGCAACTCTAAATTCCTGCTGTCCGCATACCTCAAACATGCAGTCATCATTTCAGTTCCATTAGTGTTCCTCTACTTCTACCACTCTCTATGCACTTAATATGCATTTGCTCTCTTTTACAGACTGCGGTGTGGTAAAGCTAACAAAAATTCAGATAGTTTAGTGTCTCCAAAGAAAATAAGTATATGATTATTTACAAGTAATATGTTATTCAGTAGAAAAGGTCAAAAAACAAATCTTCTAAAGAACTTACATATATCAGGGATTTAAACACTTCCCTGTGCTTAAGATTCACAGTTCCAGGACCAATTTGGGAAGAAGATAAATAAGCCTTTCTTCCATTATGTCCCATTCCTACCAGGAACAATGTATGTTTCAGGGATTCTTTTAGAACTATGAATATTAGGAGAATGTTTGATCAGAAGGAGAGGCAGATTGCATAGGGTGGCACAGGCAGCTATAAGAATGAGTGTGGTATCCAAAAAACGCTCAAAATGCAAACCAAACACCTCAGAGAAATTAAAGTTTGTGCTTTAACTTAGCACATACTGTCATAGAGAAGTGTATAAAAGCCAGTCCTCCCAAAAAACTTGAGGGTATTTTGGTGATTCAGACATATTCATTTGTAGTAGAAGGAGAGCAAAAGGAAAATAAACCTGAAACCTTTCCAGTTTTCTCTCAATATGGAAAAGAAAGTCTAATAATTAGAGTTTCTTAGGTATTTTTGAGCAAACATTTTGTGTGGTGAAAATTTGACATAAATATGAAGCCACACGGAAATAAATGAAGCAGGATATGACAAAAGAATTATAAAGTTCCTAAATAAATGAATTTAAAAATAGAAAGAAATCAGTAAATGTAAAGAAGGCTATGTAAACATAGGTCAGTATATGTGTAAGAAGGAGAAAAAAATTAAACAATTAGTTTTTCATTCAAAGTAGGACTTTATGAGATAGTCTTGTTGCACAACTTTTTTTTTAAAATCTTTTTATTGCTAGCAGAATAAGCAACCAAGCTCTGTTATGATTAATTTCTTTAGTGAACTTACTTAAAATTTATATTTTGAAGCTTTGTGCATGAGGGTTTAAGTGATGCCCTATTAAGTATTAATGCTGAGTCTGAATTAAGGGGATAATTATAATTTTAAAAATATGGAAAATGCTCACCTACAGGTATATTTCTTACTAACTGTGTGTTTACCCCTACAGAGATATGAGACTTTTACTTCTATTAGCAGTTGGATTTTACCTGTGAGACCATATAATTGCTTCAAACATTTTTGACATGAAAATTAACATGAACATTTTCAAATGCCTATGGATGTTGCTGTTGTAAAACAACATCCTGTGTGTGGAATTACAAGACCTTTTAAAAAGTACTGCTACAAAATAGGTACTGTGCACAGTAGTTGCAAAGACAATATATATTTTCATAACTCCTTTATATACTAGTCAAGGAATGTCTTAAAATACTCTCTTAATACAGAGATTTAGTTCTGTGTTTTAGGACTGCAAGAACCCATTTATAAATTAACTGAAGACAAAGAAGAGTCTCCTAAAGTAAATGGTAATAGGATTGGTAAATCTGGCCTGTCAAAACACACTCCTCAACACGCATCTTACACCTGCACATGCTACCCAAACGCTATGCAGACCTTCAACATCCATCTAGTATGGTTTCTAGTGTAATGAAAGGGAAATTTATGTTCTGCAGCATGGATTGTTTCTAAATTAATACTCAAATATGCAGGGATATTCATCTGTGAGGACACAATACTTTTCCATCTAATAGTCCAACTAGAATAATGACATACAGCTGCTAAGTGTTGTAGCATAATGTAGTCTCAATTAAATAGGTGCAAACACAGAATAGTTACAAATATCTCAGTACTGCCATAATAAAAATAAAATAGATAAAATTACTAAGGAGTAGTAGTCACGTAATAAGAAATTCTGTTCTACCTTAATCCTAGATGTAACACACATAATTTATGTACAACATAAATTAGGTGAACACACAAAAATTTTAAACACATCACCAATTACGTTCAACAACACTCTAAAGTGAAATGAGTGGATAACTAACACTAACTCCTCCTGAGACCATTGATCTCACTGGAATATATCATGTCAAGTCCAATATGAGAAAGATGTATATTGATTCTTAGTTAAAGTAGCAGAAGTTTTGCTGGTTTATTTTGTGTTGGGTTTTTTTATTTTCAGAAAAAATGAGAGAGATAATTTAATTGATAGCTTATGCATTTTCACGTACCTGAGCTGTAAAAGTGTCTTTGTGTAGAAGTAAATATTCAGAGGCATCATAAAACTTACTCTTTTAAAATTTGTTGGCAGGAGTCTCAAGGAGAAACAAGACATCTCTGTTAAAGATAAATACTCATTGCGTTGTGTTTTCAAAAACACATTACCTTAATGATCAAAGTTATACAAAAAAATAACATCTGGAGCCCTGCCTTTCTTCTCATTGGTCCTGTTTGGTCTCACTGATGAAAGCTCAGTGCTCTCACCTAGAGTTTAGAGTAGGGCAAAAGGCAGTTTTAAGTTCTGAATAGTCTCAGAGCACAGAAGTATTAATGTAGGGAAAGATGATTACAGCAATTAGAACTGAGCATGAGCATTTTGGGGAAGAATGACTCATCCTTTGCTTCCCTGCACCATATAATTGAGATCCCAGTACAGTTAAGTACAGTTCTTTATTTTCTAATCAGCAATTAGTTATTGTTTTTCCTGTACAATCGCAAAACCCCAAGATGGGCTCTTCTTCTACTGCCCACTGCTGTCAAAATTCATGCATCTGATTTATTTATTGTTTTAATGATCCATTTAAATAATAATCACACTTTTCATCCTCAGCATGGCTAAATCTAGTTGAGTAAAAAGTCTCTTGCTCCATAAATGAATCAGAAGAAATCGGCCAAATAGTAGCACTTTATTTCAATAACACCACTGATTTCTTACACAGCCTATTTATCAGGCCAAGTTTGGTTCAAAGAAAAGTAAGTTACATATAGTGGAAAAAAATCTCAATTGTTTAAATAATTACAAAAAAAGAGTGTGCAATCAAGAATAATTTAATGATTTTAATGTAAGTAATGTATCCAAAAAGAAAGTCCGATGTTGCATTAAGAGTCTTCTAAATACTCTGTCTAAACATCATACTTTGGACAGAGCAAAGCTTTCCATCACTCTGCCATCTTGAGGCAATCTACATTACAACTAATTAAAGTTCTGCACTAATCAATTTAATTTATAAAATACTTTTTTTTAATTTCAAGACCAATATATAATTTTTGTAATAACAATTGAGGCTTTTTTTGTAAATGGCAATAAATTAAAACAATGTTTTCTAGTCACAGTTCTCATAAGGATGCAAATATCTCATTGCAAATAAACTTTAGATTAGCAAAGACATTTCAGTGTGAAGAGTAATCTCTAGAAAATATACAGTCTACTGTTTTTTAAAGGACACAATTCCTACCATTCTATTTGCATGAATCAACACAACCATTCAAATCTAATTTGACTGAGCACAACAACATCTTCCGCATACATGTTTTAGTAAACATTTCACACTGGACCTTGCTAAATAATACATGCAACTTATAAAGGGAGGGTAAAGGTGTCACAGTAAATGCACCAAAGAAAGAGCAGGGCCTCCTGACACAGCAATCTCTTTCCCTGCCTGCAGTCCAAATTCAGGTCAGGGGAAGGCCCCCCTCACTCAAGACAAGTGGTATTCTTCAGGTGTCAGTGTTGGGATTGGCGCACTTTGAAATCTTCGTCAGTGACATGGATGGTAGGATTGATTGCATCCTCAGCAAGTTTGCCAATGACACCAAGCTGTTAAATGCAGCTGACACATCAGAGGGAAGGGATGCCATCCAGAGGGAAGGGATGCCATCCAGAGGGACCTTGACAGGCTTGAGACATGGACCAGCATGAACCTCACTGAGTTCAATCAAGCCAAGTTCAAGGTCTTGCACATGGGGAGAGACATCTGTGGTTGACGAGAAGTTCAACGTGAGGCGGCAATGTGCCCTTGCAGCCCAAAAAGCCAACTGTGTCCTGGGCTGCATCAAAAGAAATGTGGCTAGACAGGATGAAGGAGGTGATCCTTCCCCTCTATTCAGTCTCCACCTGGTGTACTGTAGCCAGCTCTGGAGCCTCCAACACAAGAAGGGCATGGATCAGTTGGAGTGGGTCCAGAGGAGGGACATCAAGTTGATCAGAGGGCTGGAGCTCCTCTCCTGTGAAGACAGGTTGAGAGAATTGGGTTTGTTCAGCCTGGAGAAGAGAAGGCTCTGGAGACAGGCCTTCCAGTATCTGAAGGGGGTCTACAAGAGAGCTGGAGGGGACTTTTTACAAGGTCATGCCATGATAGGATAAGGGGTAAGGACTTCAGCTAAAGGAGAGTAGGTTTAGATTAGATATTAGGAAGAAATTCTTTACTCATATGGTGGTGAGACACTGGAACACCCAGAGAAGTAGTGGATGCCCCAAACCTGAAAGTGTTCAAGATGAGGCTGGACAGAGATCTGAGCAACTCAGTGTAGTGGAAGGTGTCCCTGGAAGAAGGATTGGAATGAGATGATTTTTAAGATGCTTTCCAACCCAAATCATTCTATGATTTTATGAAATTTTCTTTCTGAAAACCCAGCCTCACAACTAATCTTCTTTATGCTTTCTGGCTGGATGATCCATTCACCCTCCTTCCCTTTTCTTGTCAGCACTAACCAGGGCTTGTATAACTCTCTATTCCCTCTCCTCACACTGATTAAATAAAATCCACCAACAGAGCCATTATGTTTTTTATCTCCTCACCGACACAACTATGACTTCTCTTTCAGCCCACTCTGTCTTTCATGACAGACAATTTCAGTGTGCAGGTTCAAGATATACATCATTATCGTGGTTAAATTAAATCAGGAATGAAGCTGTTAATAATGAGATGAATCTTTCTGTATTTCATGTATCTTTCAGGTAAGCATATTTACTTGGAATCAGCACAGTAGGAAAGACTAGGGCAAACTATAGCAAGACATCTATAGTATGCAATCGATCTCAGTAATTGTCTTACACAACCGTGAATTATGCTCCAAATTATTTTCTTGAGCAGAAAAGCATAATAACTTATTTTTCACTGATGTATGAAATTTCTGAGGAAGTGTGATATGTCTGGAAGGCTTACCCCTTAAAATAAATAAATAGTTTTGTTTTGGTCTTTTTTTTAATCTGCTCTTTCCTTTTTTTCTTTTTCTTTCCTGTCTCTGGCATACTTGACAGGGAACTGCCTAGTGCCAAAATTTCTGCAGGTTAGATGCTTCTCACCCAACAGTGGGCATACACAGTATAAATCACAGAATCAGAGATTCATGGATTGGTTTGGGCTGGAAGGGACCTTTAAAGATCATCTAGTCCAAGCCCCCTGCAATGAGCAGGGGCATTTTCAACTAGATCACGTCTCTCAGAGACCCATCCAACCTGATCCTGAATGTTCATGGGGATAGGGCAACTATCACCTCTCTGGGCAACCTGTGCCAGTACCACCCTCACATGAAAGAATTTTTCATTATATCTAACCTAAATCCTCACTCTTTTAGTTTAAAACCATTACCCTTTTTCCTATCACAATGGGCTCTGCAAAAAATTTGTCTCCATCTTTCTTATAAGCCAAAATCCCACTTCTGCACTGGACTGAAAGGGTGCAGAAGCAGAACTCAAACATCCATCACAACTTTAGCCCTGAAGAATTCCTGCTTAGTCATCAATAACCTTTCATGCTCATCTAAAAAAAAAGTATGGGCTACTTCACTGGAGCAAAATATCCATTCTGAAACAATGGGCTGTGTAGGTCAGTCATCCAAGGCAGATTGGATTGAAAATTATTTCTTCCCAGTTAAAGAGAGTTAGAGGGAAAGGAAAGAGTTTGAGGTTTGTAGATACTGTAAATTCTTTATGGTTTAGAATTTAATCCTTCTATTGCTTTGCCACACCAGCACTTAAAATCATTGTTTCTGCCAATGGATGCTTGGGACAACATGAGAATGCCATCAGCCTGCTCAATGCCTTTTCAGAGTGTATACATGGTGAATAGAATAGTTTACTCTGTTTGAAATCTGAACTCCTCACACTGCAATCTATTATCTAGAGGTTAACTTGTGCTCATATTGAGGAACTACCATATTTAGAAACCTGTTCTAGGCTAATGGAATCTTTTTTTTTTTTGTCCCCTTAACATAGAATGAAAGGAACTCAAATTGAAATGGTCTGTATTCCAGACTTAGTTATAGTTTGTTGTTGAACAGCTCCTCAATGAAGGTCAAATATATGCATCAGAATAAATAATGCCTTCTTTATCTTATTGTTCAGCTGAAATTCTAGTTTTCTAATGAAAAACAGCTTTAATTTCTATCTGTAGTAGCTCATAAAATCTTAGCTCTTAAAATCACAAAATTTCAAAATTAGAAAGGATTTACAAATTCTATGCATACCTACATGGCTAAAAATCCGCCTATTTCATAAATTCATAAAAGTTAGTGTTCATAAAATATTTGCAAGTAAGTTAGTAGTGTTTAAAAAAAGCAGAAATAAAAACATTGGTGAAAACTGGAGTTAGGAAAAAAAACCTCACATACTTAGCATTTAAGGATTAACCTAAAAAGATGTATTTATAACAAAGATATCACAACCAGGAATTTTTTACTATGAATAATATTAAAATATATGCAATACATAGACCTCTTTTCTCAAAGTTTCTTCAAAAGTGTAAAAGAATTTCTAATGAAGTGGTTGAAATAAGTAGCCTGAAACACTTACTGTAAGAAATATTTGCATACAGACACAAACTAAGGTAATTGAATCTTAGAAGACCAGTAATAGAAAAAGCAGCTCATTAGGCTCATTTCAACAACTTGGGTTCACTGGAGAGGTTAGGAATAAGTAATAAGGTTTAGTTCAGATTAAAAAATGGAAGACAATTATGCAAAGACTAGAAAGGAAAACCTGGAAAAGGGATAGTGGAGAAGGAAAAGCAGGCCCAAGAAAAGTTGTATATTTAAAATGAGCAAGAGTGAAATATAATTCACAGAGCAAAAAATAATCATCTCTATTTAGCTGTTGTATAAAGACTGAGGCTTTTTTTTTTATTTTTATGCAGATCACGAACTTAATTAGCATTCCACCAAGCACAGAGATTTGCAATTGCAAATAAAATTTGGTGTTCTTGGCAGTACTGGCTGGGATGGAGTTAATTTCCTTTATAGCACCCCCTATAGTGCTGTGTTTTGGACTTGTGAGTAAAACTGTGTTGATAACACATGAGTGTTTTGACTATTTTTGAGCAGCAATTATACAGTATCAAGATCTTTTCTTTTTCCCACTGTCCTGGAAGCAAGTATGTTGAGGATATGTAAGCTGAGAGGAGACACAACCAAGACAACTGAACCAAACTGACCAAAGGGATATTCCATATCATATAACATCATGCTCAACCAAACCTGAGGGATAAAAGTTTGGTTAGGTAACCATTGCTTGGAGATTGGTTGGGCAACAATCTGCTTGTGGGAGGTGATGATGTATTGTCTCTGCATCACTTATTTTGTTTTCTTTCTTTTTCATTTTTTTTTTTTCCTCTTCTTGAGCTATCCTTAACTTGCAAATTTACAGGGTGCGTTCTACTCCCCATCCCACTAGTGGGAGGAGTGAATGATTGGCTGTGTGGTGCTTAACTGACAACAGGAGTCAACACACAACATCCTCTATCTGACTGCTGTTTGAGATTTCTTTGCCACTCAGAAATCACCAGCACCAGCAGGAGTCCAGGATAACTTGACTGAAGTCAGTGAACCAGCCTGTTTCAGAAAAACACTTGCAATGCAACTTATGCAGTTTGGTTGACAAAGTCAGGTCCAGTGAGTTTGTAGTAGTGGAGCCACATCTAGAATAGGCTAACTATGCCTCTTTATGCTCTTTAGTAGGGTACCATGAAATGCTCGCTTTGCTCATTTACCAAAAGAGGCTATAAAAAAAAGAAAAATAGTAGCAAAATCACTCCTGGAATTCCCCCCTTAGCTGAATGTTATTTGCTGTCCTTACTACATACACTTCTGTTGAGATACCTGATTCACAGGGATGTCCACAGAGTGCAAGAACAGGATTAGTAATAAAGAGTTTACAAGGCAACTTGAAAAAGGTTATCTTAAATGTTAGATAGAACTGTGATTGTGCTAAAACTATACTTTTATAGTTTAAAGATCTGCAAAATCAGTTACCAGATTCATTAGACTCGGTCCTCCCAATTAATTATATGACCTAACATGGAAAGGACTCACAACAGGCAAAACAGGAACTATGAAACTACAAAGTTAAGTATAATATTAAATACAAGGAATAATAAAGTAAATGCACAAACATCTGAAGAAATAAAGCAACAGTGCCAGTCTTTAGTTGTTCTTATACAAGAGCAAATACATGCAGTTTCTCTAATGCAAAAACAGAGAATTATTATACCCTTCTTTCCTGTTTGAAAATTACTCAGTTTCGGGTGAAGGAAGGTGTCCTGCTTATGTGAAGAAGCACACTTCAGCTGGATAATGCTGCTGCCTAGGAGTTGCGCTGAGTACATAATAAAGATGGCTCTAGCACTAGATTGTTACATATAGTCTAACAGAGAACGAGGGATGAGTCCTATCACCTTCCTAGGTAATGCTGACTCATGAGCTCTCTAAATGACATAAATACAACTATGTTCCTTTTTTCTACCATTGAAACTGATTATCTTTTGATGGATAATGGGCAACTAATTTTCACATCTAGAAAATATACTGAGGTACATTGGGCTTCAGTAATTCCTTTCATTTTACTGAGATTGTCTATTTTTGCTAGTATTCATGTTGGAGTTTATCAACATTGAATCTATGTTCTATTCTTATAACACATAAACAGAGTGATCATGCAAAATACTTTTATTTTTCTTTTATTCTCCTTAATAATGGCTGTGTATCAATTCTTTTGAAACTTTGCTGTCTCTAGAGATGCATGCTGGTCCTAAGACCTGTTATTAACTATATGCTTCTTTTTGAAAATGGCAGGAAAAATTGCTCATTTGTGAATAACCAGGGTTCATCATTAGCCAGAAAAAGGAAGAAAAACAAGATATTTAAACATGTCATAGGTGTCAGCCATCCTTCTGCATTTACATCTTTAACGGGACATTGTCTCCTTTGGCAACTGCTTCATTTACTAACTTACTGCATGATTAATTGTATTTTGCAGTGTTACATGAATTCACATGAATACAACAAGGTAATACATGATATCAAGTCAGAACAGAGTTTCTGGTACTGTTACAATGGTTTTTATACAAATAAATCTAAAGTGTTATTTCATTAATCCTCCTCACACATACCCTACACATCTTTCCTTACTCCCAAAATCATCCTAAATTCCAGAGTCAAAGTGATTATATCACATTTTTATAAAGGATTATACTATACATTTTAGCAGTGAAATGCATATTTCTGAAGGCAGAAGAAACCCCACTATTAATAGTTGACAATAGATTCTACATAAATTTCTCTGTGAAACTCTTATAGAAAGAAATAAATGTCTGTAACTTAAGAGATACCATGAAAGAAGCTGGCAGAATAATTAATTGTTTAAAAAATCCCATTTACTCTCCTCACAGTGGCCTACAAGCACTACATAGAAAGCAAATTTTCCTGAAGAGTAGTATGTAGCAAAATGGCCATTATTCATACTTGAGACATAGACCTGTACTTTCACAAAAAATTCTGTGAATTAACATACCTGATCTCTGTGTAAACCAAGCTCTTAATTTGTCTCAAAACAGTTGAGAGAAAAATCTGACTTCAATGGATCTTTGCAGCATGTACTGAAGATTCCTGTGACATTTTCTGCTTACACATTTGACCTTCTCACCAAATTAATGTGATGGATTTGGCTCAAAGTGGCAAACTATGGTGGAAATTAGGTTAAATGTATCAGAATGAAGATCATTCTGGACAGAGAATTAATTTACCTTGTTTGAAGGATTTGTTTTGATTTTTTTCCCACGTCACTTTGCTTCTAATTAATTATATTATCTTGAATATATGGCTTAATGTTTTCTCTCTTTAATATACATGCCCAAAACAGAGACAATATCACCTCAAAAAGTATGTTTTAGGGCAGACATAATAAATGTTAACATTTAAAAACTAGAAATAGAATTCAAGGACAACATATGAAAAAGACACTCATTGAGTTTCCACAAATGTAATAAAATGTTTGAGTTACTCTTGATTCTATTTCATGTTGTTATTGAAACCATAACAAATGAAAATATTTTTAGAAAATATATCGTCTTATCAATACAGGAAGGCTGAATAGTCTAGACAGTACATTTGCTTTGTATGGCCCTTAACAGAGGAGATCTTTTATGCTGCAACTCCTGTTAACGTATTTGCTTTGGGGACATTGCTATTCAGCTACCACTTTCCTTTTCAAACATCCTTTAAGGCCTTTCTTTCCTAAAGGACCATACTCTGCTCTAGCAACTTAATGTTATAACTCATACTGGAACACTCTTCTTTGGTGTCATGGGGCTCGGTAAGACAATGAAAAGGGTTACAATTTTGAAACTACTGACTTCCTAATGAAGTCGAATAGCAATGTCAAAACAAATATGAAGTTGAAACAGACAGGGAGTTACAGGGAGAAACACTGTCCTTTTCAATTTCAGTACTGTCTCAACCAAAGATGTTTATTTAGTCCTAACTATTTTTTCTCTGAAAAGTTACATCTTGCTTAGTTAAATATGAAGTTATTACCAACAACAGGGTGGCAAAACTGCAGATCCTATTCCATTCAAATAGTTACAGTAAGGGGCACACAGCATGTCAGAGAGGCTACCCAACTCCAATTTGAGAAGCTGGCACCAAAACATTCTGAAGCAATGACTTTCTGTCCCCTAATTTACTATGTATCACATTCCTTCATGCTTTCAGCCTAAGAATTACAGGTGCTCTGCCTTGTAGTGTACAAGCATAAGAAGGGTTCAATAATGCATAATACTAAGTTGCATATATAAGTCTGTATTTTGCCTTATATGGGCATTTTTTCTTTCATTAAAAAACCCCTTGCAGCATAGCAAGACTACTGAACTGCAACTATGCTTGATTTTTGCCAGAATAGAGACATTACTTGAACAATAAGCAATACATGGTAGGGGGGAAGACCAATCCATAAAGATTTATTTTGTGAACTAGAAATAGAGGCCCTAACAATATAAATATCTTCATCACAACAACAAAAGAGACGCATGTAAATTTTATCAGTGAGATCAATAAAATCAAAGCATTCAGTTCTCCAGGCTTTACCTCTACAGGATTAGAGCTAAGCCATTTTTGAGCATACCCTTTTCTCTCACATTGTCATAACACCAGAACACATTTGAAATGGTACGTAAAAAAATATCCTGAAACATAGGCCATACCACAGACTATTAAAATGGGGTTACTTTAATGATTATGTATGAATTGGTTGTACTTTTTATGAGGAAGATCACCTAACACCAGTGTCACAACTACCTTAGCACAGGGCATGTTCCACACCGTTTAATCTACAAATTAATTTATCTGAAACATTTGAATACTCATCTAGCATTTATTTTCTTGCGATTGATGACAACACAACATCAGAATGGTGGACAGTTATCTTTTGATTTTACAGAAATATTCCAATTTAATTAAAAAGGCCTTCTACTTGACACAGGGAGAAAACTCCATAAAATGTCTCCATTTTGACAGTCAGACAACCTGATCAGATAACTTTAGATGAGGATTTCCATCTTCATTCTTCATTTACTTTATTAGAGAAGAGGAAATTCCTCCAGTTACAATAAGGTTAAATAAGGTTAAAAAGCATTATGAGATTAAACCTATAAAGAACAAATTGAATGAAATTAACAGTAGAATAAACTGTGTGATTATAGATTTGTTTACACTTTCTGACAACTAATTTAAATTCTGTTAATGAAGAAGTGCTTGTAAACTTTTCCATCCTTCAGAGGATATCAACAAAGCAATTGAAAATATCTTTAACTGGAACACAGTCATGATTGTTTTCCTCTTGCTAAAAGTATTGACAAAGCGTGAAAATTTTACAGATTTAAGCCATTTTCTGACTAATGAGTTATTAATTTCTCAAATATATGTGTAAGTCCTTAACCTGCTTATGCTTAGATGCAATTTTAATGCACTTGCCCTTGAAGAAAGATGTGGAAGTGTCAGATATGGAATAAAAACATTATGCAGATGACTAAGTTGACGTTTTTACACTACACCTCAAATTTTTATTCCACTAATACTAATTTTTGAATACCCTTTGAAGAGGATGCAGTGCCACGAACATGACAGCATTTTCAATCACTTGCAACTTCCACAAGTTATATCACTGGTAAGCTTATCAGAGTAGATATTTAGTGTGACAGAAGCTACAACCAAGAGAACAGCTGCCCCTTCTTCACCTGAATTCAGGTTGACTTTCAAGTTCTCAAATCTATAATAGTCTGAACAGTAAGGTTATAAAGATATAACAGTAAGGATTATAATGATAAGTGCTGAGGGTTTCAGCAGAACACTGGATGTGAGTACTGCTATTAATGAGGGTCAAAAGAAAAATGTAAAAACTCCAAACACCTCCCTCAAAGAAGAAGGAGGGAAAAACCATACTGCAAGATTCTAAGTGGGAACATCTCCAGACCAGATCTGAATTCCCTTGCAAAGACAGAAAAGTGCCATAGAGGTGTGGTACTGTAAAAGGAGAAAAGCACCAAAAGGCAGGTAATCCAGAAGGGAGAGAAATAAGAATATAAAAAGGGAAGAATGAGGTACAATGGGGACATTGGGACTAAAAATACAATGATGTAATGCATTCCTTAAAATTCCTCTAAATCTACAAGCAGCTAAAAAAAGGTTTCTGCCTTCCTGAGTTTTGAAAATATGAAGAGGTAGTTAAAAAATACAGAACAGAATTCTAGTAATATTTTGAAATCACTGTGTGAATTGCAAACTTTGACTAACTTTATCCTAAACATCATTCACATTCCGAGGTCTCCAGCAGCACTTGCAAATTTCAATGGTTTTTGAGGAAAATAGATCTTAAGACATCATTCTTAGCACAGGATATTTCTATTATATGATGTAGCAGGAGAACTTATAATCCTCAAGACCTCTTCCAGTTTTAGGCAGAGGTAAGTGAGGAAATTAATGGCTCACTAGAAATTCCAGTCAGTGTCTTTTACTTCTACAGTTTTGAGAATATTGCACTGCAGACTGCAAATTTTAAAAACACTTCCTCTGAAGTATATTATAATATGCTCAAAGAGAGATACCAAGTAGGAGAAATGAGTAGTTTATATGCAATGCTGTTACAAAGTAAATATACTTACTGTTTGTTCTGCATCCCAGAGCGCGCACTACCAGAATTCAGACTATAAAAGGTCTCTGAAGAAAGGCAGTCACAGATGCCAGATGACCTCAGTATAAGAAAGGAAGGAATACAGTTTCTTAAACATACTTACTCTTAAGTTTATGCTTTGTGCTAGCTCATACCCAACAGAATCAGATTTACCTTTGTCATCGTTCCTCTAATAAGCTCTGCATTTCCTACCATGTCTAATACACCCTGACAATTTTTAACACAGTCTTTCAAAGTCCAGTTATAGTCAAGTCAAGAAAAAAAAAGTGTAATTTTAGAGTTGAATGGCAGAGTACCAGAGCAGTACTTAATAGATCAGATTCTCCTGAATGGGAGATGATTGACAAAAAGGCCATGAAATAGTATCACTGTCCTGCAGGCAAGGACTGTGATGCTTTTCACAGCGAGCAATTTCAACTCAAGAGCTAAGAGAAGAAGAGAAACAGTCATCAAAGTAAACTAAGTTGGCATCTAAAAATCTAGTGTGAAGAGTCCTCACTCTCTAGGCTTGCAATTTGTTGGAGAGTGACTGACCATAAAACAGAATCCTTTAGGTAAAAAAGGCAGCATGAAGAAGACTATGCTGTTGTCTTTAATTTCATTTTACACAGTGCTGCACTATGGACTTCTTTAAAGTGCTCAGTTTAATAGAGACCAAAAGTTCAGTGATTCATTTGTTAGGTCTGACATGAACTACTGACAAAGTAATGTCCACACACACGACATGCATCGTACCGGAATATATAGTTCCCATACCATGGTACAGTCCATGATAGTGAACATACAGTCTTACAGTGTGGAAAGAATGAAGAGCAGAATGCAACATGACAGCAGCCTTTCGAGGAGAACATGTGCAATGCCTAACAGCAGGCTGAAATAAGGATGAGAGTGTCAAGAGTTTGAGCAACAGGAAAACATGAGTTTGGCTTCCTGAAAATTAAGATGGTGATGAAATTGATGCAACTTTCTTACAGTACCAGCTAGTAATGAAACAAGACCTTTGGTCAGTAAGGTTTAGATTGCCATTATATAAATCAGAACATAATGACAAAATACTTCATGAGGGATGTTCGATTGATGTTTGTCTTATGACTGTGCAACAAACATTTTCAATGTCAAAAGGATACAGCATTTTAAAAAAAACCCAAAACAAGGAACCATGAAGACCATGTAGATACGACCAGTTGTAACAATGTTGTAAGGACTTTAATGACCTTTCTCTAATCTTACATCACAATTATGTGTTTCTTCATATTATAACACATCTTACCTGCGCTACCACAGACAGTTCCAAAGTAGACGAGGGTCTGTGAAGAGAAGACTTAGGCCTTAATTCCCAGAAATTCTGTGGTTTCTACAGGGTCATGATGGATGTCTCCTACAACAACCTAGAAAAAGCGGGTATCTTCCTTTACCCAAAGACATTAGATAAAAATAAGGCTCAAACACTTTTCTTATTCTTTTTTTCTGTGGGTTACTTATTTATTTAAAATACCTTTGGTATGACCATGACTTAAGAGTACTCTTAGGCATTCTTTGCAGGGTAAAGGCTAAAAACACAAATATTGTCTACTGTTAATGTTTACTTCTGAAAGGCTCTAAAATACAGTTCTATTGTGTATAAGGATTTCTCTGTCCGTACACAAAGACGTA
Source organism: Callaeas wilsoni (assembly GCA_013398955.1). Lineage (NCBI taxonomy): Eukaryota > Metazoa > Chordata > Aves > Passeriformes > Callaeidae > Callaeas > Callaeas wilsoni. The sequence continues at coordinate 537,541 of VWPU01000905.1, forward strand.
GAACTAATGGTAAAGGAAATTTTGAATGAGTTTCATCGATATGAGATAAATATCACTGGTTCAGCAAATATAGCCACTTTCATTTCCTGAAAAAAACTAACAAAGCCTGTGTTTTTCTGTGATGACAAAAAGAACGATTGAGAGGCTCCCCATATGATGAGGGAATGGATGCTCAAAAAAATAAGGAAATACTCACTACACTCACTAAAGGGATGCAAGATTTGGTGTTGCTATAACATATTAATATTCCTAAAAATATGTATTAAGTATCTAGTATTTTTTCTGATGAAGGCTGGGAAATGGGGGGAAATGGATTACGTGCAATTTGTTATATAGTCAAGCTTCACTGGTGTCACTGTTGATTTGAATTTAAGTATTAGGAACAAAAGCCATAATATCATGACGCTTTCAAATTCTAATTAATTTGATGAGCATTGTGAATATAAGAGTGATTTCTTATGGGAATTGGCCTAGAACAGGAACGGAGCCATCAAGTCAAGTGGGAACCATGGTTCCACTGGCCATCCCAAAGGCTAAACATCAGTTTAGCTTTTCCCACGTCAAGGTCCAACTGTTCCTCCTCACGTTAGAGTTCTGGAACATTTGGGCCAACTAACATGGGAGTGCTGCTCTACCACATCCACACGAGAACTTAATCTAAAAGTAATTTCAAACAAAACTGATTTAGAAAATTAGAAGTACTTTTAAACTCCATCACTCTATCAGCCTGCGATAGTTTTGACATTTCGGGCAAGGAAAAAAGGTGCTATTTTATGAATCAGTTATAAAAGCTCTAACACACCTCTTCAGGTCTTTTAAAATCAGCTAGTGCAGTTGTGTATACTATAGAGTTGTTGGTTCCTACACCCTCAACTCATGATACCTCAGTAGAAGAATAGAGCTCCACAACTCTGTGGTGTCTTGTGAGAATGAGAAATTCTGCACAGAGCACATCAAAGAGGAAGAAAAACTATCTACCAAAAGAATCTGGCTTCCACCAAATAATAAAATCTTCATCTCAGAGCTCTGTAAGGGTCAGGTTAATATAGACCCCCTGTCAAAAAGGTAATATTCCTGCTCTAAACACCAAAACCCATCTCCAACATGACTTTCTTAGATTCTTTGTAATTGCATTTTGTAAAAAAAACAACCAAACAAAACCAAAACAAACAAAAAACCCCTAAACAAATAAAACAACCCAAAAACCCTCACAAAAACCAAACAACCAGCCAACCAAAAAAACACAGAAAACAAAACAAAACAACATAACCAACCAACAAAAAAAACCCAAACAAACAAAACCCCCAAGTTTTCCTCTAGTAAAGTTTGTATATTTCATTTAATAAACTTCGGGTAGTTCTCAGAATAGATTTGAGTGACTGTTTGTCTTCTCTCTTGAGCAAATTATTTAAGCAGATGTTCGTCTCCAATCTTGTGGACAGAGAAGAAATCCTTGTAGAATAAAGTAGATACATTAATTAAGAGGGACCTTGCAGTAACACAGATTTAACTCGTAAACATTTTTTTCAAAGGAGTAATTATCTTTGAAATGTTACAAAACTCTGTAACTACTAAAGCTGTGTCTACCTTCAATTATAATTAGACCTCTAGCAAATGAAGCAAACTCACAAATAGATCCAGTCTTGGTTAACCTGTCTCTGTCAGTCCCAATCTCATAACTGGTTACTCAGATGTTTAAAAGCAGTTATTCTGAGCAAAGTTACGTACTCAAGAAAGCAAATGTGGGAGGGAACAAAAAAAAAGAACAAAAATATAACTTCTGATACTGTATTACAGAGGTACTAAAGAAAGATGAACCTTAAACATTAATCTAGAAACAACTACCATGCATTTTACCATACATTTTAATTACCATACATCATCTACATTATCAACACGGAGTTCAGTAAAATACAAGTAGGAGATGCAGACATTTTGATCACAGATGAATTGTCAGTACAAATGATTAAGGAAAAAGTGAAAAATCATTTTCCCCATATATGAACCTCTCTAGAAAAAATACATTGACTCCCAAGTCTGTGAGAAAACATCTTAATATTAGTACATTATAATTTTCTGGAAAAGTGATGAAGCCAGACTTGTGACTGTCTAGCATGCTAGGTAGTATGAAATTTTAATTTTCTGACTAGACATCTGCTTTTCTCCGTGTGCCATAGAAGTTTGTTTACCACAGGCCATTTTCTCAGGCGTATAATTATTTTGACTTTAAATATAGTAGTCATTTATTATGAGGCATAGAAGCTGTTTAGAGCTGTGACAGCTGTGGCATCATATTACATTTTTCTAAATCACTTAAGTCTGCTGTTATACAACAGTGTACTTCAAATATAAGTGATCTTCAAAGTGGGGCATCTGTCTGTAAACCTGAAAAATTTCGTATGAAAGTGAAACGTGTAAGGTATAAGAATCTAATGGACAATAATATATCTCAGAAATTTCAGTCATGGAAAAAGATCAAGCAAAACACAAACAGAGACAAAAAGAAAGTTTCACCGTGATCCAGCCACAAGTTCTATAAAACATTACAAAAATTTCCTGCTTATATAGTTGGTATGTACAGTGTTTAGCATGTCTTGGTGTAGCAAAATAAACCATGTAGCAAAATAAAACATGTGAATCTGTTAAAAGTTGAGAAAAAATATATAAATAGGGTACAATTTTTTCTCTGCTGAGAACATGTATCAGCAAGTGATTCTTCAACAACTTAAATGTTACACACCGTCTCCCTCTGAGTGTGCTAAAAGTACATAGAGCATGGTTCTGATTTTTGTTTTAAGTTTCTTCATGGAATATTTTTTTTTTTGGAGCAGAAAATAATTATTTAAAGTTTTTTTTTTTCTTGTTCCAGTTGCAGGAGTATCAGGTATAATAATCGTAGGGCATTATGGAGCAACTGAATCTACTTTACCTTGTTTCACAGTGGACTTTTTTCAAAAAGATACAAAGTAAATAGAGTATCAAGCATTTGCTGAGGAGTATCCCTGATTACAGGAAGTTAATCCATCTTTAAAAAGAGATTTCCAAATTGTATGAATATTCCAATATCTAATTTTATATCATTTTAATAAAGAGGTGATTAAGATTTCTACAACTATGAACTGAGCACACAAGAAAAGAAGCTACAATCTTGAGCCTTATGGCAAAAGTGTAACAAGCAAAAAAAGAAATGTTTGGACAAATGTTCAAACTTTCCTGCTTTCTCCTTGGGAAAGTGCAGGTGTTGAGTAAGAGCATTTTTTATACAAATCCACAAGTTAAAAGTTGTCTAAATGACTTCATCAGAATGGAGAACCACTTCTATGCTCGCTTCTTTCCTTTTAGTGGGGCTTATGTTCAACAAAACACGAAAAAAGCAGATTCCCAAATCCTGACACTAAAAACACATATCCTGTTAAATTTTAGTGTTTAGTAAAGATGAAAAGGCAAGTAGGGTCAGGATGTATCTAAAGAATAAATGTACACAAATATTAAATTATCATTGCTACTAAATCCTCATGTTAGAGCTTTTTGTGGGCATTGTTAATCTTAAAACTGAATCAGTTTTGTATTTCATTCAACACTGAAATACAAAATTTAATATTGAAAATAGAAAAAAACTGGAAAATTAATATTTTAAAAATATAACACCAGAGATAAACAAAAAATTTACTTCTTTATTTATCAAAAATCTGCTTCTTAGTTCTATTCTGTAAAGCATGTTCATTATGGAAGTTTCAAATAACACTGTATTAAGAGAATGCTTGAGTTTTTAACAAGATTTTTGAACACATAAGAAGCTAAAAAGATGTTCAGTGTGAATTTAGTTGACCTTGTGACATCAAGCAGAAGCATAAATGTTGCAGTTAAACATCAGAGGAATAAAACTATTGATATCCCGTAGAGGCCAATTAAAATTTTTTTGGTTTTTTTTTTAACAAATGGATTAAAATTTAATTGAATGCCAAGTCTATGGAGGGTCAAAGAATCACATCTCATAATTGTATTGAGAGGTTTAGAAAGAGCATCTTGAAACATATTTCTTAAAGACTTTCCTGTATAACTTCCCCTTCATTGCAGGAGGTTTACTGACATCAAGCCACAGTATTTAATGCACTTGCTTCAGCGAGCATACTTCTTGATAAAACAATTTAATTCCAGAAATTCATGAGGGAATGGAGCAATAACTTTAAAACAATGCCTGAGTTGTTTTCAAAATCAGACTCATCTGTTCAAGACCACAAAGTGTCCTATGCTGAAGCTTTTTGAAGATCCTTGTCATTTACCTAACTTCATTACCTAACAGTTAGAAATTTGAATACAAACTGGAAGTATTGTAAAAACAAAGAACCTATTCTAAGCATTTTCTAAAATTTCTTTTTTGCTAGTTCATAGTCACCTATGAAATGGCCCACTTCTTTATGTTTCGGGAGTAAGTTCTTCCTTAAAAAAGGCAATTAAAGAGAACTCAATGGTGAGAGAAAGATGTACTTTCAATTAGAATGGGTAAGAAAATAAAAATACTTCACTTTTAAAATTGTTTAGTTTTTGGCTTTTTTTTTCATTGTCTTGATTAGAGTTTTATAAAGCAGATGTTCAAGTAGTGCAACATTATTTAATTTCACATGTATAACAGAAGGATGTAGGAAATTTAATTTTCACTACCTTTATTTATGGAACTTTCATGTTATAACAATAGAAGTGTTTTCTAATCCTGTGTTCATTGGCAATTGTTTTACAGGATGGTAAAGAAACTCAAAATAGGAGATTCCGTACTGAGGGAGGATAGAAGTGGGCAACAACCACAAAGAAAGTCATTTGTACAAGACATCAAATTTCTTAAAGAAATGACAAAAACATGATGAGTGACATTGCATGGAAATCAAACACAATCCTCACTTTAAGCAGCAATGTTGAAATGCATATATTTGATGGTACTTTCCATAGGATATATATATGATATTATGCACATTTCCTTAAATAAGAAAAAAATAACAATTTGAACAGAGCACATTTCAATGGAAAATTTCAGGAGCTTCTTGAGAGAGACAGAATTATATGTTAAAGCTGTCGGCCATGTCAACTTATGTACCATATGACAGAGCTTGAATGATAAAAGGTGTATTTAAAAACTCTTTGCTACTGAGGAAAAGGATTTAGCATGAGGGTTGGTGATACCTATCCCTAGTCTCCCACCTTTCACTATGCTACCATAGGAGGGTGTTACCACATTAATTCTTCAGTTTGCATTCTTTTATTGATTTAATAAGCACACTGTTTATCCTGAAAGTAACTTTGTGATGTTTATTTAATTCATATTTTGTAATGACAGTTGAATATACACTTTTTTTAGAGCTGAGTTGGTTAAAAAAAGACAACAAACTCATATATTTAGTGACTATACAGGAAAATCCTTGATTTATACTTAAGTATGAAAAAAATATTTTTTTAAATCTAGAAACACCAAAATCATAGCAAAAGATAGTACAAAATAGTGGATAAATCCACATACAGTCATTTAAATTTTTTAAACTGTGCATTCAGGCAAATAAGGTATAGTATGATCTGAACATGGGGCTACAAATTCCCCAGGCAACAAAAGAGTTCTAGAAATTTATTGGACTTTAAAAGGTAAAGAAAGTGTGGAGACAGAGGAGGTTTTTATTAAGCATTAAGAAAGGAGACCCCTGACAGCTCATCTTAATGCAATTGGAAAGGTTAAGTGATTAAAAATTCTGCTGGAAATCTCATCAAAACTTCTGGTAGTATGCTAGTAAATTTAACTGTGTGGTACCAACTACCACAGCAATCCTTTAGGACACATCAAGAGCAGCAAAGACTTTTAAAGCTTTATTTCTAACAGTTCATTGTCCCTGAGGCCGCATCAGCTTTTCCCAGCATCAATGACACAGAGGAGATTGTTAGTTTTAGACCTCCTGTCTAGAGCAGATAACAGTTGCAGGGTTCACTATACCAATATAACATATGTGCCTCATCAGCACAAATCAGGTGAGCTGACTATATGCTATCCTACTCCTTCTACCTCCCTTTTTTATCACAGGAAAACAGGACATGGGAGTAAGGAAGGGAAAAAAGAAAACAATAAAAAGCCAAAGCCAGCAACAAAACACTGCTAAAGGCATGCATTTTAGGCGTCTCTGAAAAACTCCATTAAATCTTTTTTAGCACAGTGTAAAATATTTGTTATTTTGGTACAGTAACAGGGTTTGAATGGCTCTGCAGTTTGCTCTGTAGCACTTGTCATAGTAAGCAAATGAGAAAAAGATTGTCTGAGTATTTACTGTTTCTTGGAAAACTGAGCAGAAAACTGAAGTCATACCTTCAACTAAAACAAAAGAGTCAGAGAGTGCAAATATAACCTCATTAAATAAGACAGTGAATCTAAGTGGCATACAAGGCTATTAAACAACCTAGATTGATCCATAATAATAAGAAACATATTTCACATCTGTTGAACAGTTCAGCGCTTTTAACAAGTAATAGGCACACTATGCTGTAAAATAGTTGCTATTCTCCATCAGTATATCATTGTCAATGGCTGTGCTATCTCAAAAGAAGCACTTTTCCCATACACTTTATTGCTTGATAGCTTGCTGATTGCTTTTACAAAGCAATAAATTGATGGCCTGATTCAGCAGTGACATTAGGTTATGTTCATTCTCTGTGATTGATGCTTTGAATTAGAACTCTTACATTCTGCTCTGTTTGGAAATATGGAATTCCAAGCAAGCGAACCTGATGTCACAAACAAAATGAGACAATGGATGTCAGATGAGTGAGATTTATACATTTAAATATCTAAATAGCTTTCCTCTTTATTAAAGTTTTCATAATTTACTGTTGAAGGGACTGTCTTTCAGTTAAAACTATCTAGTCAAATAAGGAGAGAGGAAAAAAAATTAGAAGACGAGAGTAGAATTTCAACACTATAAATTTCTGGAGTATTAGAAATGCATGTCAAGATGAACAATAAGAACATATTAATTATTTAGCTCTCAATTAAATAAATTTCATTATTTATGCATTTTACAGCAAGTTTCAAGGTAAAAAGGAATTTCATTATTTTTCACTAGCTAAAACATTCATCCATCAACTATAGCAGCCTTTTTTATTATACATCTTTTTTAAATGGCACAAACTAGTAAGGCAAAATAAAAAGATGAAATAAGAAAGGGTGACTGCTAACAGTTTTTCATTATTTCTTCACGATAAACAAACTAAATAAGAAGTAGCTTGTTAAAATAATTTTAAATATGGAAATAAAGACCTCCAAGAAGCTAAGAATTTCAGTTCAGCAATCCTATTTTACTACAAACAAACAAAACCCAAAAAAAGACAAAGCCCCCAAGAGCAAACAGCACTCTCAATCTACTGACCATCACAGGTGTGAAGAAGCAGTTCCCCCCACTAAATGTTAAATTTCAGAAAGAGCACTTTCATGTGGGGAGCAACACCAGAATAAATGTATTTCTACGTATGGATCATCCAGGTCACTTTGTGACAGATATATGCAGTTCCTTCACACCATGCGTAAAGTGCATCCCTGACTGCACTGCAGCCCAACATTTGAAACAGGAGAGGGACAAAATCTCTACTTTGTCAAATCTGATGATATTTTTATGTGTGCATTAAGTTTCCTGAATAAATATATTTAAATTAACAGCTGTAGCCCCAGTGTCTTCCTTGAATCTGACTGTGACGTGAGAAAGATTGTAACATCTCAGTTTTCACATCTGTAAATTGAGGATGATGTTATTTACTAACCTTCTTGCTGAAGCTGTGCACATTCATTTGCTGTCTTGCTGCCTTTTATACTGGCCTTTTAAATTATACAGGCAACATTTAAGTGATAAATATTTATAGCAAAAAAGCAAAGCATGATGGGCATCTGCTCATAGACTGATGTTCTTATCACTGAAAGGGCTATAAAATACAGTAGCTTTCACTTTTGGGTTCAACATAATTCTTAGGCCATTCCTTTCAAAGAAGCAGTGGGTAAGAACTACAAATGAGCTGTATTTTCCTTCAACACATTTATATTTTGTCTTCTTTTTTTTTTTTTTCCACCTCTTTTTTGGTTTTGAAATCCTAATACAAATGGAAGAAAAAATCATTTTGACTTCACTTATGCATCAAAACCGGTCATAAGTGTATCAACCTATTCTGGCATAGTTCAGATATAGTTCTGGTATAGCTATCATTATGCCCTCTCTTCTGCGGGTTTCAAAACACACATATATTTTCATATTTTCAAGTTACTGACAGTGTTCTTTACCCTACTACAGAAAAGCAGCATCACAATGTTTCCCCTAACTACACTATTTTTTTGGTTTTTTTTTTAATTTCTTTTACTTGAAACACTGTAAATATTTATAAAAATACTTCAAATACCCAATTTCATGATTTTTACTATCGCTCCCCCGAGGAAAAAATCGTGCACATTCTCAAGGAGTCTGTTAGATATAGGTACATTTTTTTATCATGGCACACATGATGAAGCCACCTTGCAGAGCAGGGCACTACAGGCCCCATTCCCAAACACCGGCACAAACACCTGCTGCAGTCTCACAGCACACGAGTGTCCCTGCAGTAGCAAATGGGACACAGACATGGACCATGTGTTCCCTCCTTTTCCTGGCATTGGACTGCTGTTATAGAGCTAGGGACAAGTCCTCTTTTCTTCCTTCCTCATTTCATTACACTGCCATGTCACAGTCTTTAGTTTTGGAATCTTAGAATGCATGGGGTGGGAATGGACCATAATGATCATCTAGTTCCAACCTCCACTGCTATGGACAGGGCCACTTCCCGCTAGACCAGGCCACTCAAGGCCTTATCCACACTGGCTTTGAACAGTGTTGGGTTTGAAGTATCCGCAACCTCTCTGGGCAATCTCTTTCTGTGTCCCATCACTCTCACAGTAAAGAATTTCTTCCACATATCTAACCTACATTTCTCCTCTTTCAATTTGTACCCACTGCTCCTTATGCTATCACTACAGTTCCTGATGTAGAGTCCCTCTCTGGCTTTCTGGTAGGCCCATTTCACATACTGGATGACTGCTGTGAGGTCTCCACATAACCTCCTCTTCTCCAGGCTGAACAGCCCCAACTTTCTCAGCCCGTCTTCACATGGGAAATGCTCCAGAGCTCTTGTCAACTTCATGGCCCTCCTCTGGACTTGCTCCAAGAGTTCCATGTCCTTCTTATGTTGGGGGCACCAGAACTGTACCCTGTACTCCAGGTGGGTCTCACAAGAGCAGAGTAGAGGCGGAGAATCACCTCCTTCGACCTGCTGCTTTGGATGCACTGCACTGGATCCCACTGGCTTTCTGTGTTGTGAGCGCACACTGCCGGCTCACGGTGAGATTTTCACCAACCATCACCCTCAAGTCTTGCTCTGCAGGGATGCTCTCAATCAGTTCTCTGCCCTGCCTGTGGGTGTGTCTGGGATTTTCATGACCAAGGCACAGGACTTTGCACTTCGCTTTGTTAAATCTCATGAGGTTTTCATTGGCCACCATTTAGGTCTGTCAAGGCTGAGGCATAGAAGTCGTTCAGCACCTCAGCCTTCTCTTTGTCCAGGATAGCCAGGTGTCCTGTTTCCTTGTGGAGAGGGCCCACATATCCCTTGTCTTTCTTTTGCTTTCAACATTTCTACAGAAATTCTTCTTGTTATCCTTGATATCCCTGGCAATGTTCAGCTCTAACTGGGCCTTGTCTTCCCTAACCTTGTCCCTAGCTTCCCATATACTTTCTATGTACTCTTCCCAGGCCACCTGTCCTAATTTCTACCTTATGAAAAATTTTTTTGCTTGAGTTTTTTCAGCAGCTTCTTATCCATTCTTGGAGGCCTCCTGGCATTTTTGCCCAATTACTTCCTTGTTGGGGTGCCCTGCTCCTGAGCTTGGAGGAGGTGATCCTTGAAAATCAGCCAACATACCTGGGCCCCTCTGCCCTCTTTCTGCTTTTCACCTCACACAGGTGTGCAAAAACTCCAGAGCAATGGATGATGTTCCAACTGTGTTTTATATCACCTTAAAGAAATGGTTTCATGTTAGGCAAGTGCCACGCTTCAGCACCAGCAGTAGGAAATCTATACTGGTGCCCTTCAGAGAGAAGTTAGCGCTAGGATGACTGGCAAACAGATACCAAGCTTAAATCTAGAAGTGGCTTGCACTTTAAAAAATGTTCTTTGTGGTTGATTTTCTCTAGCAAATTTTGTTATTTAGTTGTTAAAATCATTTCTGTTAAACATGCTTCCAGTAGATATAGTAGCAGGAAGTAGCACAAATTTTTCAGGCATCAGACTCAAGATTCATACAGTCACACAGGAAGAACCTGCAAAAATCAATACATGGCTTGAGACTATGGCGAACAAGCCAACAGATTGCAGCATTTTTTAATAACTTCTGTGGAAAAGACAAATCATGCCTCTAAACACTGCATGGTTCCTAATACATACCAGAACTTACAGGATAAATTTGGTTTGGGTGTTGTGAGATCATCTAATTATCAAAGGCAAACAAATAACATAGACTGTTTCAAATGAAAAATTAACCATTTGGAGAAATCAGTTAATCAAAATTAGTTCCTGACATCTAATAGAGGCATTAAAGTTTCCTTAAATGAATCAAATGAACTTTATATGACAAAATAAAAAAAGGAAAAGAAAAATCCTCAACTTAATTATAATATAAACAAAAAAAAAAGAAACTCACAAAACAGCACCTCACATGACTAAGTAAATGAGGAAAGATTCTGTTGGTTTAAAAGATTCATGAATGAGAATGTGTTGAAACATTCAGAAACATAGGAAAATGAATTTTTGTTTATTTATTTGCAATGATTATGCTAGCAAGATGCATACAAAGCCTTCTTATTCATGAAAAATATACCTTAGAGCGATACAGTAACAACATCAAAAAAACTCTTGAAAATCCCTGGTAAACCTTTTGGGTGACCCAAACCCTCAGAAAGCAGCAGTGAACAGAACGATGTTGGCAAAACTACCTAGGACAGGATATTTTCTGATAAATCTTCCAGGACATGTTGAAAGAAGACTGGGTCATCCACATGACACAAAAAATATTGGAGAGATCAGGGAAAAAGATTGTTTAAGACTTGCACATATGCTCTCACTGACATAAAATGCTATAGGAGAATATCTGGTGAAAGACAAGGCTTTGCTGCTGGCAATCAAAACCTTACCTACCTCTTAGAACTGGCTAAATGTGCCAGTTTGGACACAAATCCGGGAGGAAACAACCCGGGGGGGGCGTCTCTGTCTCTCTCTCCTCCCTGCCAGGCAAGCAGGCCCCGGCAGCACCTCCTCCATGGGATCAGGAAAATAATTTCTCGAACGAAAGTGAAAAAAACTATTGATTTAACAAACAGAGTCTCCCGCTGAAAAAAGGAAAAAAAGGATATTGAAACCCCCTCCCCTGTCCCCTACAAGAGGACTATGGATTTTAGAGTTCTTTCTGTAGGTAAAACCTGCAGTCCTGAGCTGGGCCGGGCCAGGCAGGGTCCGACGATCCCCCTTGGAGGGTCCCGCCGAGCAGGTCTGGAGACGACAGCTGGTCTCGGATGAAAAGCAAGCCAAAAACAATCCAAAAAGGAAAAGAAGCCGCTGAGGCAGATCACAGTCCCTTCTCCGCTGAAAGCCGAAGAGACTATAGAGCAAAACACGTCCAACCAACAAAAGTTGTCAGAGCAGGAGAGAAAAGAATGCAAACATTCTAGCTGCAAGGTCAAGCTAGCCGATTTGAAGAGTTCTCTCGGCTTCTCTCTCCTCCCTTTGCAATTTAAAGGTACACTAGAAAGCAAGCAGGCAATGGGGAATACAGTACGGTCATAGAATCACCCCAAGACACTAAACTAGCAGGTTTCCTCATTTGGTGCTATCTATTGACTCCTTTAACATTGTGGACCATAAGTAAAGAATATTGACCTAAAATCCCTGCAAATAAAGTAGCATTGAATGAGAAAGCTTATAAATGAGACAAAGACTGTGTCCTGCTCTCACCAGGACACGAAAGGCAAAAGTAGTCTAAATCTACTGAGAATTGGAAAATGAGGCCTCCAATTGGTATGCTGCAACTGGAGAAGGAGAATTTTATTATATTTTCATTCTTCTTAGCAGCATGGGCATTACTAACCAGGAAATTATAATCAACATGGAGTCTGTTAATTCTTGGATTATAATTTTTCCAAAGTAACAAGGAACAGTGGTGTAATTATTGCCTTGGAGCAACAAAATACAATGCCAGCATGTAAAATGCTGTTTGATTTTGAATTAGAAGGATCTGTATCTATAAATCTTTACACAGATTTATTTTGTGCAATGAAAAATTTATCAGCAACTGGACATGAAATACACATGAATAAAAAAAAAGTTTTGAGAAGTTGCCAGAAGGACTTTTTGTTGTTCTACATATTAGTAACTCATTTAAAACTTGTATCCCTTCTCTTTCTTAGGTCTGCCTTAGAAGAGTTTTAACTTTGCTTGCTCAGAAATCAAGTCTGTTTCACCTAAGATAATTAGAATATTTCATAAGGGGGCACATCTTATGTACATCTGCACAATAGATATAACTTGGCTGAAAAATTACTGGTATGTTTTAGTGCTCATACTCTTTTTTTTTTTTTTTTTTTTTTTGTTACTACTTTATCCCACAAGTTTAGCTGCAAGAGGGAGATATATTACAGCCTCACAGTGATGTCTAGATAATAGGCTTCTAAAATACTTTTACATCTTTATCATGGTAAATTATAGAGTGAGGAACACAAAAATGAAGAATTAATACTATTGGATTAATGACAGGTGAGATGACCTGATGCCTGCCAGGATTTCTTTATGACTAACCTAAAAACAGCCAAAAATCCAAACAAACCCAAAACCTCTACCAAAACAAACACACACACATACACACACAGATTGCCTATATAAAGTTTTCTGAATCCCTCTCTCCCTCCCCAAAAGCAATAAGTAGAAAGGTGTACTGCAGAACATACAAAAGACTAATGCTGGATCCTTAAATTGCTCTTTCTAGAGCCAGATTAAAGTCCAAAAGATTTGTGCCTTCATTTTATATATTATGAAATGAATTTTTGTGCATTTCCTCTGAACTCTTCATTGGGAAAGAAGACTGGCTAAACCACAACTAGTTTACTTCTTATCCTGATTTGTCTGGCCCCTCTCCACTCTGAGGGGAAAGGGAGCTGAATGAAATAAAATAAAGATAACCTTTTTCTTCACACTGCATAAAATCAAAATTAATCACTGAAAACTACTTCAGATGTGGGAAGTAACACTTTACCTATGAGCCCCTAAACTCCAACTGTGTTTCAGACAGCAGTAATGATGCACTTCTTTGTCAGGAAAACTCTGAAATTAAGTAAAAAGCTCTCTCCCCCCAAATATCTATTTCTTTTACCTTACGAAGAAGAACTTGGTAAGTAAAATCCATGATATAATAAACTTGTCTTTATTTAGCAATAAAGTTTACCATGTAAAGCAATAATGCATTTGTGAGATCAAAAGCCCTGCTTCGGACAGAGCTCTTGATGATGGATGTGTCCCTCGCTCCAACCCTATATTCTGTTTTTTAGTAAGTGTAATAGCTCTGACTCCACGGATATAAATGTTCTCAACTGATTAGATTAGTTAAATGCCAACTCTCACTTTGGGATCTCAAGGCTGCAGTAGTTGCTATTAAGCTATTGATTAGAAGGTAGGGCTAAAATGCCAAGGTTCACAAACACTGGGAGTCCCTCCTCTCCCAGTCTGTTTTTTAAACCTTGAGAAATTCAAGGTATGAGTCTTTTCCTTCATCTACAACCATGACCATTTATACTACATATGAAGAAAATTCAATCAAATAAATTAGCTAGATGAAGGGTCCCATCTAATTGAGCAGAACCATACATTTAACCCTGCTGCAACCTGGAGAATCACGCAGAACATGAAAGAAAAATTTTAAATTTGACCATAGTCTTAACCGGTATGTTTCTGATAGCTGTAGGTTTGGACTTAATTAGACAGGGAAAAGTAAACAGACATCAGTATTATTGGTTTGCTTTTAACATGCTAGCACTATTGTTATATTTTATTCTTCTGCAATGTACCACCAAAAAATTGATCTTTCTAGTAACAAATATAAATTGTGTCTCTCTTACTGTTTTGAAATGGTGACAGATTTTCTATTATCTTCACATTCCAACACTGATGACAACAACTGAGCCCTTTCCAGAGTTAGACATTTTTTTCCTCATTTGATTTCTGATCCAATGTAGATACTTAACATTCTTCACACACACTGAAAAGAAATAAAATATGAATTTTAAGGTTCTCAGTGGAATTTTTGTTTAATTTTAATGAGCTATCAGGCTATATGTACCCTTGACAGGAAAGAAAGTTGAAACATGCTTCATTCACATTTAGATTTGAAATGAGTGATCCTAATGATTCACTGAAAACAAAACCTCAACAGATAAAGAACAACTAATTATGTTACCAAGGCAAGGCAAGGATCCTGAGAAGTTCAAAATGTAACATTTTCTGAAAAACTGTTACCACAGATGACACTTATAAAAAAAGAGTATATAATGTAGCTTAAGGTAGTATTTTTGGGAAAAGTTTGTTTATATCAAATATCTGAAAGTGGCTAGTGATATATTTCTCTGTAAAACACATAAAAATGGTTAATGTCAGATATAAACTTCTATACATTATTCTGCCGTCGTTTCTTAATTCTGACCTGGGGAGACCTCTAGGGGTGAGAGGTTGATTCTGTTCTTGGTGTCCCTGCTGAGACTGCCGGCTGGGGAGCCAGCAGCCCTGGACGGCCTGAGACCTACGCTTCTTCCCGCTGTGGCCCCAGAACTGTACACATCCTTCAACAAAGATTTTGTCAACAGCCCACCATGCTTGGTCTCTAATCAAAAAGTCATCCCACGCTAGTAAATATTACAGGTTGTATAGAACAGCATAATAATTATTATTTGTAATTGTAGTTTATTTGAAAAGTATGAAATTTTCCCATTGTCATGATTTTAATTTATAGTGCATTTTGAAATGCATTCCCATCACATTCCAGGACTCCCAAAACACTGAATACAATGCAACACATTGCACACTCAAAAATATTAACAATTTCTTTTCAATTATGCAGTCCTTATGTCCTGAATCAGTGGACTAAAGAGAGCTCAAACTGTATAAGTTTTCCAATATCTCAGATCATGTTATATTTGCCTGTGTCTAAAAAGAAACTCAGGTAATAAATTATCTTCAGTTGTTTTATTTTATTCATTCTGCATATAAATTTGAAAGACTGAGGAAGTATTTGAATTGTAAACTGCACATTGATGTGTGAGGGGTTTTTTAATTGGTGGGGTATCCAAATACTTTTTTTAAATGCATGTAGAACAGCACTACCTAATGATGTAACTTCCCCATGATGTACTCTTTCAATGGAGAGTAAATGCAGAGCAGTAGGAAGGACAGAGCCAGGAGTGAGCCCAGGGCTGCCCACATTCATCCCACTCCCCATTTAGAAGATGATAATGAATCAGGTGCCTAATACATATGCTAAAGTTCTCTTTTCATGTTCAGCGTTCTCTTTAGAGCAAGGAGGGAGTGAAGAATTAATTGCGTAAATTGAGGAAGGCCAACTCTGATCCCAGGTCAGGGACCTGCTGCTTCTTCAGCTGATACATATCTATCAGTCTATAGAGAATGAAGTTATCACAACATTGTTTCACACTCTAAATTAAAACCTAAAAAATCCGTGAAGGAGGCAGAATTCAGAATCAGCATATGTATACATCTTTGTATATATATAACACATAAAACATTCTACGTTTATGACACACCATCATTTTAAACCTTCCACTGTTCTGCATTCAGATAAAAGTTGCTTAAAGAGTAGCTTTAAATACAGAAAGATCAGGCAGTTGCTAGGAGAATTACTATTTCTCTTTCTGCTTTGTCGATATCATGATGTTGGAATACAAAAAAGAAGAAAATAAAAATAGATTCCCACTGCTGCCTCCACAGTGTGGGTAAGGAAGGGCAGGTAAATGCAAGGCAGAAACCTACCCCTTCTCTGTACAATCAAGAGAGAAAGCCTGCTCTGCAGGATCCTCCCTATAGATCTTGATCTTCGTTCTGTCTGTTTTCCCTACATTTCTCACTTTTCTGTCTTTTCTGCCACAGCTAAGAGCTAGCCCTCATTTTTTTGACCAAGAAAATTTGCATTCTGTTTATGCTTCTGAGAGGCTTTGGGTCAGGCCGACTGAACCATCTTTGCTTTGAAAACAGGCAAACAGCACCCCACACCAGACAAACCTCCCCTTTATTCCCCTTGCAGTGAAAGCACATAAACAATATCTCTTTCTGCAGAGTGCACAGAGTGTTCTAGAGCCCATTACGACTGATAAGCAATGCCTAGATAGTTCTTGCCTCAAGAGCCATTATCCAACGTATTCATTGGGTAGACTAATATAAAGGTCTTTAACTGGCCCCAACAGTGGCAGTGTATCTACAAGATTCCCACCCATTTGGCCATTGAAGTTATACAGCCTCACCAAGTGGATGATTTCACCAGCAAAGGCATGCCTTTAAAAGGATAAACTGCATCAACACTGGATTTTTTCAAATTTCATGTTTCTTTGGGATTAAAGTAATAAAAACAAAATGCTTATGTCTGAAATAGCTAGGCTCGTGATGAGACCCAGGTGGACTTTTTCTCCTGAAACAACTTCATTGTGTATAAGATACTTATAAGATTCTTATTCTACCTATTGTCTTCCATCTCATGTGCCACTCTAGACAGCTCACTTTGCCTTTCAAGACCTCCTTTCTTCCATCCTCATATTTCAACTCTTCACACATCAATGTTTCTCGATCCACATATGTAGTGTCAGAAGCCTCAAAATCTTAAACACATTTCAGTAGAATATAAGGCCATACAAAATCTTTTCCAGAACAGCCAACCTCTACCAAAACACAAGATGACTAGAATATAAAATATCTTTTACTGTTAGTTGAATAAAACAGAAAAGGTCTATTGTTTTCAGATTGAATACTTAACAAATATGCTTTACATACACTACATTTGCATTGCATGATGTGATACATCCATTCCAGGCCATGTTTACCTCCAGCAGTTTTTCTTTGCACCTGCATCCAATTCCAATTAAAAGAATCATGGTGCTGCTATTGGCAGCTGACTCAAGATTCAAGGTAAAATAATAAAGTCCATGAAAGCTTCTCTGTGAGACACAGTATCCATGATAGGCTTGATTACAGTTCACTGTATATTTTGTTTTAAAAGGTGCTCGTCATCAGTGAAGGGGGCCGTCTGCTCACTGTTTTGTTCTAGACCAATGAAAAACTGCATAACTAAATGAATCAAAGATGGAGCTGTCTCTGGAAGTCACTGAGAATGACCAGCTGAGGGAAAAATTCAATATAATAACATAACCAACTACATGGCACAGAATTAAAAAAAGAAAAATAGAGTAATTGGAAAGTCATCCTAGAAAAGTTCAAAAATTAGGGGTTGAGGATTTGTGGTTTTTTTTTTGTCAGACCTTTTAAGGACTAAGCCAGCAAATCTGACTTCTCTCTATTTCAAAAGTTTCTTTGTTCCTTGTGCTGTAATAAGATTGTTTTTTAGAAATGGGAAAGTCATTAGTGATTTTTGGTAACATCACTTTAAGGAAAAGCTGCAGACAGTTCTGCTTCAAGGATCTGGCCAGACTGGGTTTTTGTCACAACTTATTAGTAAAAAAGTTACCATCTCAGTGTTTGATGGCTGTGTTGAAACTGCTGCTCAGAAACGAGGAGTGTCTCTCTGTTACTGCTACAGCTTCTATATCACTACCTGAGCAGTTCACCATCTTTGACATATTATCTACAACTTCTTGAAGCAAGGTAGAGCATACTTTTACAACTAGTAAAATGAGAAACACAAATCATGCATAATCTATAGTATGTAAACCAGCAAATTCTACCACATTCCAGGTTGCTTCTGCTAAGCCTCAGTTTTCTCTTAAGTAGAAATCAACAAACCAGCTTTTCTTGATTATGTTAATGAATCAGGACAAGGGAAAGGAAGTAGTTACTATCCCCAAATCAGCAAATGGGACTGCAGAATAGATGTATTCTTCCTAAAATTGTTCCTGCACTATATAACACAGATGATGTAACTACATATACATTGTGTTTTCCTTTCTTTCTAAAAGTGTAATCCCTTGCCTACTCAGGTATGTATCTTCCTGTTACCTACATCATGTCCTTGTCTGCTGTTTGTTAGGAGGCTTGCTAGATTTCTGAGTAATATTCTTGATTAGAAACAGCTATCCTCTATTTCCCCTTTCAAAGGCAATTTAAAGTAATGAACAAGGACTATGTGCAATCATCTGTCAGGAAAGTCCAATACTTTTGGGGTTTTTTTCTACTTTTTTAAAATTTTAATACAAATCCAGTGTTAATGGTTTCCTCAGACAGTGATATCCAATGATATTATTAATTGTGCTTTTAGACTGAACACCTAGTGGCAGACATTGCAGGGGCTAAACAACAAGTTTTGTCACAGAAATAATTTAATTTTCCTGTAAATTAAAAAGTAATTTCCATATTTCAAGATACTGAGCATGCCTGGGCAGAAAATATAAAATTTCTGTATGCCTTTCTTTCCACATCATTCTCATAATTTGAGAGTATGACATCAGTCTTGAGTTCAGTTATAGTCAAAATATGCACAGACTTAGAGTTTTCAGGTGGTTTATATTACGTAATATTTAGATACACAGTTTATTAGGTCACACTGCAACAAAGGACTTAGAATAAAAGCTTTGAATGGCCTACTCTGTGAGGACCTTAGATCACCTTGTTATTTATTAATGCTTCATGTTTGAAATTCCATTCAGGAGTTTCTATATACATATGCATATACATATACATATACGTATACATATACATATACATATATATTTTTTTAAAAAATTATTTAACAGAAAAAGTTATGCAAACTCCCATAGTGAGACAGAACCTGCATTTAAGTCATGGGTTGCCAGCAGCAAAAGTCACTACAGAGATTAATGAAAACAAGATGTTATCCTAGAAAATGCTGTAGTCATTCAAAATCTCTTCAGAGAGAAGATCTCAATATGGCTCCATGGTAATTGCAGGCAAATGTCAACTTGGCATATTTAGCTGCAGTTAAACATCATCAGGGAAAAAAACCCCACAGCTCTGTATCAGGCTTTGGCAGAACATCCATTATGGCTAACTGTCATATATTTCGGGAATCTCATTCTACAGTCAAGTGGCAGAGAGATTGCTTGTTTTTGTGTTTTCTCAGATTTCTAGAATTTGAGCTTAACAGCTTTTACCAAGACAGAGGGATCAGGTGAATTGATTTTCTTGTCAGATACATGTTTTATTAACCACTCAAAGTGGTAGGAGACCTCCAATTAATCCTCTGAGAGCAGGAAGGGTTGCCCAGTTGAGATATACAGTAAACCAATGTGCTTCTCCTAACAGGAAATTATTATAGCCATCAAAGAAGCCAACTTCAGAAAAAAAAGAATGGAAATGTTCTCCCTCAGCATTAAGCATGCTTTGCAGAGACATCAATCTGAGACTCTCCCCAGGAGTTCATGAGAAAGACACATATATATACAAGAGAGGTCTTTAATTTCACAAATATTTCAAGATAAGGGTGAGCTCACAAATTTTCATGTCTTGAATTTATTTTTGAAAGTGCCTTTTTGAATGGAAATTTGTCCATATTCACATGTTCACATACAGTTAAAAAACTGGCATCTTTTATTTTCAAATTTAATGTAATAAATACATCAATTATTCTTTTCAATTGTTTCAATTTCTGGTTCAACTGCACCAAAGACAGCAGGAGTCCTAACATCAGAATCAGTTTCTCATATTGGTGCTGGCCTTTGAGGACTGGGTTCTGATGCTCTTGCATGTGCTGACTGACAGGTCTCAGGTCAGGTTGTTCCAAAGTGTCATGACAAGGAATAAAAAAAACATGTTGAGCAACAGGCATGACATATGGCCTCAGTGTTCCTCAGTCTTGGGAGCTCTGTTCTAGTGATATGGACACAGTTCTAGTCAGGCCAGAAAATAACACATTTTAAGGCCTGGGCATTCACTTCAAGAATGGAAACATCAGAAGCCACACAAGAAGTGAAGTGATGCAAAGAGAACAGAAAATACTTCTCACTCTTCTTCCATATGAGAGCTTTAAAATGAACCAAGTAACGAACAGAGAGGTGCTTGCTCCCACTCTCCTAAAGTATCCAACAGGGAAATAGTAGCTCAGGTTAGATTCTGAGATGAAAGAGTCTGATCCCACACCCTCTGTGGCCTAAGCTAGTCCTCCATTATATTATGAGTAGCTAACCAGCACTTATGGCCTTATGTACTTCGACTACACTGAAATGTTAAGGCATGTTGAGAAACTTGATGTAAAGCAATCGTTTTGGGGCATGTAAGTTAACACCTACTGAGATAAATGGGCTTGTTCTCATTTCTCAGAGCTTTGATGTCAGTCTGCAGGTATAAGGAGGGATCACTTCACTTGCATTCAGGAAAAGACTGCCTTCTGCCTCACTCCCGAAAACTAAAACTAATTGTAAAGTGAAAAAGATATTGATTGCCTCAGACAGTTCTGAGGACACCAGGCAGCTCTAGTTAAATCTTGACTGGTGGGAACTGCTGACAAAATTAAAAAATATTAGCATTCTGAAAATGAATGGGCTTAACTTGACCATCAGCCACTGAAACCATGTCGACTACAGCAAGACTTATTACATTTCAAGACTTATTACATTTCATCATAGTTTCTAAAATATCCCTGTTTAATATTAGCTATTTGCTTTCAGAATAAGGAGTCTTGCCTTTATTATTATTATTATGGTAGAAGTCGTTCTTTTGTCAGAATTTTGCCATATATGCTATGAACAATCCAATTTTAAATGTTTCATAAGCATATTCATTAATATATTAGAGCAAGTCAAAAAATACATAGTAAAAAAATGCATAGCAAAGTTTGCAAGGAGAGGAATAAAATTAGTATTTCCAGTGCCTCAGCTACTCCTTTTCAAGTGTTTGATGAAAGCCAAAACTGTACAGTCTGATTTTCACCCATCCTTCCTGCTACATTAACTACATCTGCTGAAATCACAGGGACAAAGACAAGACAGAAACAAATTATTAAAATTACAAGAGAACTAATGTGGTAATTTATTTTTTATAATTATGTGACATAGTGAACTCCTGTCAATAATGCACAACTATTGAATATAGTGCAAAAATATTGTTAACATTGAAATCAACTGAAATAAATTCAACAAGGCTGGTCAGAGCAAATGTGTTACAAATATATTGTCCACAGCTGTCATAAAATCCATGGATGCTACCTGATCTCCTTTTAATATGTCAGCCTTTCTAAACAACTTTATGAACAAGAGAATTCTTCTCTGAACCTTTTGTCTACATACACATGTAAACTTATACATACATATATATTTAAGAAATAGTAAAAAATATGTATAGATTTTACAAAAGAGATTGGTGTTAAAGCCTACAGGCTCCAGTCATTAGATATTACTTTGCTTCCCAGCTAGGGAGATAAGGTAGCCCTGAATAATTTCTTAATGAGTAGAAGTCTTTTTTAAAAATACTGTTGCAATCCAATCAGCATAAACTAATGCTCTCTTTTTCCACTTAAGAGTGTAACAGACTTTAAACTATGGTCTTTGCCAGGTAATTTAGCACAGCACCAGTTATATTAATATTTCTGTTCTATTTGTCTAAATCATCTATGCACTGGAATAATTCACGGTGCCATTGTACCAGTTTTTTCCAAACAATAATTACAGAAACTGACACAAAATACTTGATTTGTAGGTGGGCTTATTCTTTAAATGGATCTTGTTAATGGAAAAGGCTCGTGATTCATGAGTGTAGTTTAATGCAAAACAACTTTATGCCATGGTAAATTACCATCAAAACATAAAAAATAAATGAAGCCAAGTTGTGCCTGAAATTAATCAAAACTATCTTGAAAGGTTCTTGATTTGCAATCTAAAATACAAATTGACAGAAATAAAAACTTAATATAAAACACAAAACTAGAGGCATCTGAATATTTGGCAGGTAAGTACTGATAGAATATATTTTATAGGAAATTAAAGCTGCAGAAAAAAGCTAAGGGTATTTAAATATTTTGTACGAGCTCTTCAGTGGTGATTGTTCCCTTCCACAGACACCAAATTTGATTTCTTATACCAGTATTTGAAAACCAGTTTGCTGCTACCAGAAGTGGCCATCAGTTTACACCACTAGTGCTCCCACTGCATTTGCCTCCTGCAGAACTGGGAAGTTGCAGTTGTTTCTTTGTTCCTTTTTGCAGCAGACATTTCAACCATGGCTGGAAGGTCCACAATTTGAAGCAATATTAAGTATCACTACCTCTTGTCTCAGACAATAAGAGACATCCTAAAGAAGCCTATGGAAATACTGATATCTGAACTGCTAAAATATTTGTCTAAATTTTCGCCAAATTTATTCTGTAAAGGCAATTAGTATTACACTAGAATATTTCCGTCATATTATTTTATGGATTGTCTGAGAACTCTAATTTCCAGTAAACTTCCCATACACAGAAATTTTTAGGGTTAAGCCCACCATTATGTGCACCTCCAGAGACAGAGAAACCTGGTAAAAAAATCTTCAAGTTACATCTAAATATGGGGATTAGGAGCTAGAGACACCAGCTCAGGAAGTCTGGACCTCCTGTCCACACCTCGTCAGCATTTTGCTTTCTAAAAAAGAGAAATCCTAATGAAAGGGCTGGGCAAGAGCTGAGCAAGAGATGAGTAATAATTCGGCTCCAAGAGCTTGCTGGCTCTCCAACTCGAGTGTCTGGAGGCAAGGCAGTTCAAGGAGCTTCCCTGAGTTGGGGCAGTTGGCCGATCCCTTTAACTTCAGGAAAATCCAACAGGACAATGTTCCAGAATGTTTTACTAATAGAAATTTTCCTTGGAAGCAAAATTTTTATTTATCTTTAAATAAATTACTCTATATTGCATTCTAAACTGGAACAGTAATTTTTCAAATATCAAGGTTTTCTTTGAAATGGGAAGCAAGTTTCATTCAGTTCTACTCACAGCTGAGACTATGTCCATCTAACTATAGTTTGTATGTAGAAAAATCAGGGTTTGTCTGCCTTAGAAAAGAGTTTTTAGTCTTTTATCTGTCTTTTTTTTTTTCAGCAGAGTCCACTTCTGCAAGGGTAATTATTGAGTTTTGTAGATTACTCGGATACAACCATGATCGATAAGATAACAAAGACCGTAAGAAAATTAATTCATCCTGATATCAGAACAGGATTTACAGGAAATAAAGCACTTGGCCACATTTTGAACTGTGATGATAAAATTCTTACAGCTTCCTTCCAAGTGAGTAGCAGAGAAATTTTTTGCAATGAATGAGGAAGGACTTCTGTCAGAGGGAAAAAGAGATATGATCATATAGTCCGTCAAAGTCATAATTCAAGCAGAACCCAAAGGACAATTCTATACGTCCCTTGAGCCTTTTACATCACATAGTTACTGCTTTTCAAACTTCACATTTCATGTAGCTTAATCATAACAGAATGAGACCCCCTGGTTTAGACCCAACTCTACATCACTCCAGTTAGCCTGACTTGAAACCTCCGTTTTAAATACTGATGATCTTTATTGCCACTGAGCAAAAGTTCAGATCTGTACTTAAACTCTACAAGTGTTTACTTCTATTTCATGTGCATAAAGAGAGAAATCACTTTTATCTTTTCTTCCCTGGATAACTTGAGCATGAAAACATGTTTTAATGTGGTATCCAGCTAATATGTACCCTGCTACAGAAGATTTTGCAATGAATATTACATTCTGTAAACAGGCACAAACTGAGTGTAATGGAGTTCAAAGAGTCATATGAAATCAAATCCTGACTGAGGAACTAAGTGTAAAAGATCAGTCTATTATAGATTTATCACTGGCCTTGTTCTTGTTTTTAGAAAAGACATACTCAATTTTTTTCCCGATTTATTAGTAAAGTAAAAATTATATCTATCCATTTAGTCATTAATCGTTTAGTGATAGCTCAAGAGCAAATGTAAAAAGTGTCTATAACCTGGAGGGAGAAGGAAGATCTCTAGGCCATGATCCTAATTGATTTTTACTACAGTCTCTTTCACCTTCTGCCATAAAATTGGCTTTCAAGTAACTACTGGCACATCCAGAAAGATTAAACTGCTTCACTGA
Organism: Callaeas wilsoni; assembly: GCA_013398955.1. NCBI lineage: Eukaryota > Metazoa > Chordata > Aves > Passeriformes > Callaeidae > Callaeas > Callaeas wilsoni. The sequence goes on from VWPU01000905.1 coordinate 561,900, forward strand.
AAAGGAAATTTCATCCTCAGGTGCTTCACTTGTGGTCACTTATGATATAAACAATCACATTAACAGTTATGCATGACATCAAAGGACTCATCACCTCTGAAGAGAGATCCCTAAAGCCAGTAAATACTTTTAACAAATCTCTTACACAGTACTTTAATTTCAAAGGACTTTACAAGTGCTTCTAAAAAATGACCACATGTGTATGTGCAGTTTTCTGGCTGGCTTAAAGCAAACTGTATACCTGACCTTTACTTCAAAGGAAAGTTAAAGGGCTGCACAGAGATGCGACTCCCAGAAGATTTAAGCAAGATACCAGCAGCTGTCTTTCAGTGGCTAATTTCATTCAGTGAGGAGCCTCCATTCTTCTAATGCTAATATGTTGAAACAATAACTTTATGGATCACAAATATGCAAGCTAAAATCGTGCTTCATCCTGATAAAGCTATTGGATTTACCCCTACTTGGAGTGAGGTTCACCAGCTGGTGAGGGTGGACCTGAGGCAGCCTGGAGCTCTCTGCAGCTGCTGCTGGGGAGTTTGGGTGCTGTAGCTGCTGCCCTGTCAGCCTGGGCTGCAGCAAGCTCTTGGTGGGAGTGACAAGTCAAAGCTAACCGGTAGATGCTTATGCATTGTAAATTTGAAGGCTTATATCTGTATGTTTATATGTATGAATACTTCCAGTGTGGCTGTCTGGATGCTTTAGCTGGCTATCACTTGATAACAACCTTCAGAAACTCTCAGGTGGAGCTACTGGAAGTCTGGACAGTAAAAGTAGGGATAGGGAAAGTGTAGGAAGTAGTATATCTCTTTAAGGACAGATGTAGTTGAAAGAAACACCACACCAGCTCTTTGCTGGTTGTTTTCTGTATCAGGAGGGCTGGGAAACAGCAAGCAAAAACCTAAATTTTAGACAAGGTGGATGTATATTCACCACAGAACTACATGGTATGAACAATATTTTAAAATTTAATAATTAAAATATGAAATATACTACTTTTAGACAGCCACAGGTAAAAGAACCAATTGAGAAAAACACTTAGCAGTTTGTGCTTCTGTGACACTTTGCTATATTTACTGGTTGCCAATACAACAGGTCCTTTTGGTGCAGCAGAAAAAAATAAATAGAAAGCAGATAGTTCAATAGTGAAAGCTCAAAGTCTTCGCATTTTGCCCCAAACACTAAGAAATAAAAGAGAGAGATTTTTCTACTTTCAGCTAGTATTTACCACCGTGATCTGTCCTCATACCATAAATATAGGCACAAACACACACAGTTAGGTAAAAGAGAATTTCATAAAACATTGATTCTAAAATTCAATATATATCTGGAACCAGTGGTAAAAAAACTAGTATTGGAAAATCTTCATTGTCTCCATCTGTTGTAAAACACTTCATCAACAGATATTTAAATCAGCAACAACAACTTTTCTGAAAAAGTATCTGGAGATGGCAAGTAGCCATGAAAATGCCTTTTTGCAAGTGAAATGTGGCGCTCATACACAGTGATAGTCAGTGCTAACTTTTCACTCACTTTTCCATCAAAAAAATGAACGCTAAAATTGCTCAGTCAGCGGACAGCATCTGAAGTATTCAGACATGTCTGTCAATCACATACCACCAGTATAAGAAATAGAGCAAAAAGGCAAACACTTTGCAAATATGTACTAGAGCATACAAATTACTCAGGGGATGCTTAATTATGATGCTTACAGAAATCATTTCACAAAGATTCATTATATGAAAATGGAGCCTAAATTAACAGACTGAATTCTCACTGTTGCAGAACAATGCAATTTAAAAGCTCCAGCACCTTGCTAAAGAAAAGTCACCTTTCTAAATTCAATCTGTGCTAAAAGACATCTTATAGAAGAAAGACTGTAGACTACTGAAGACAATAGGTCAGCTAGTTCGATACAACAGGCCAGATTTTACCTCCACTGTCATCCTATCTGAGTTACACCTGAGATTAATTTACTCTGTTGTCTATGTAGGACAGTACTACAATGAATACATCAACCTTTTAAACCCAAAGTGTCACTTTCATGCCGTACTCTCTCCCTAGCCCTGTGGCTTGCTTAAATAAAGAGTGATGGGTTTACTAGTGGTTGTTTTAATCAGCAGATGTGTGACAAAGAATTTGTTATATAGGATTAACTTACTCTCTTAATACCAAAATTTTGATACTAGAACAAGATTTGCTTGCCTATATTTGGATCTGTGTGTATAAACACATAACTTAATGTGGTGGTACCTTGGTTGGTCTTCTGTCTGGTTACAGCAACAGTGTTAAAAAAAATGTTAAAGACTGCTTAAAACACAGCGTCAAAGATGAAAAGAAGTAATGGTGTCTTTCCTCTTGCAACAGATGGATTCAGAAATTAACCTTCTGCACTCCATAGGCTGTCTTCAGAAAAAGGTACAGGATGCTTTGAAATGAAATTGAAGCTATTCTTCTACAATATGTCAGCATTACCCACAATGTTGGTATTAAGTAACGTAGTTCCATCCTTTATTGAATAGTTTCTCTCGTGACTGTTACTGCCATCTACAATAAGCTCATATATATATATATATACATACATATACACATATGTAACAAATAAATTTAAGTGTTCTTTAGCCCAAAGATATTATTATTGGTTCCATGGTGGTCATGACCACTAGGAACTATCCAAATGTCAAAACCTGCAATGATATCTACCAAATCAAGCCAAAACTATCTCTCTGTTGTCTGTTCAAGTGGGAAGAGATACAGCCTGGATCTGTAGAGAAATAGTTTGGGTTTGTTTTTTTTTAAACCTCAGAGAAAAGAATAGGTTTCCCGATACTAAGATCTAGAGGATGTTTCAAGAGAACTCTAAGATTGTTTTATGACTATTTCAAGAGAAAAAAAAGCTCTTTATTTCTAAACTATACAGTAGTTTTTCCTTAGTCTAGTCAAAATAAAATCAGGGCTGAAATATAAGTCTCTCAAAGTGATACTGACATGCTCTATGCAAATTAAACTCTAAAATCTAGAAAAATTATTAAGGTATGTTTAGACTTCACTAGAGAAGCAAGAAGGTTTTAGCATGTGCTTATTCAAGTAGAGCAAGTAGAGCATGTGTGCTTATGCTCTAAGGAAATTACAAGTGAAGACACTCTTAAACAAATTTGTTGTTTCCTGATCCAAGAAAATTACTTAATGTCATCACTCCTCATTTAATCCTCTCCCTAATGTTCTGTAGTCATAGTCATCATGTCAAGTCTAATATGTTGATTACAAGCATTACCATTTAAGAAATTCTTTGGGTTTTAATGTCTACTCCAAAATTAAGAGACAAAATGTGTGGCTGCATTAGCAGGGATCTAGTTATAAAGCAAAACATAGCAAATATATTTTTTAAATCAAAATATCATCTAAGAGCAAAGTTAAAGACAGAGATGATAAATATTTTTGAGGAGACCATTATCAATGTGTCTTGAGTAGAAACTAAGGGTAAAGAAGATCAGAAGGGGCCTGCTTCACACAGTGGTTGAGTTTTAACAAGCATTGTTCCATATAAGTTCCTTTCCAAAAAATCAGGTTTCAGCTGCATCTGGTGAACACTTCTTAAAAATGCATACTTAAATATCTACTTATTGCAATAAAAAATTACATCCAATAACAATATAATGTGTTTTAAATATAAGTAAAAACTTAATAAACAATATTCACTTTAGTGGTTTTAAGGCCACAAAGAGGTCAAATTTGATGGTGCTGCTGTAAGAGGACTGCACTGATGTACTCCACAGCTCTGTCCGTGGATTATGTGGTTTTGATGTCATGATTATCGTGCTTCTGAACTGGTGTATTTTCCACAGACTCTTTGAGTTTTCCACAATTTACATTAAAATCTGTGTTCTACACACACTCATGAGGTTCCCTCCAAATACATGAGGGATGCAGACATCAAGAGTCCCTATGTCATGGATACCTGTAAACCTGTAGGTTTTGTTATATTAGCCACAGACTACAATGGTGCTCATCAGCCAATGGTTACCAAGAGCCCCACAGAGCCACTGTGCCTCAGAACAGCCTTTGCTGCTATTAATGGCCTCCATTTTGTTGTTCTCTGAGACATATGTTTGCTCAGCAATTTGAAGTCTTAATTGCTTTCCTATAGTCCTCTTTACAAATAAAAATTATCAGATTAATTACTACCACATCTTTTACATATGTTCTACTTTTTTATTTTTTTGGCAGCTTAGCATAACAAATAAGAATGTTTTATAGTATAATGTCAGAAAGCTCTATCTGCATGATGTCAGGAACAACGCACTGTCTTAATATCCCGTTAACATTTTTGGTTTAAGACTTGTCCATCAGCCAGCCTTTAATTCACTGATTATGTGCCAGGTTGATTTGGAATTAATCAGCTTCCTTAAACAAAATACATTGAAGCATAAGGTCAATTGCTCATACATGTCTAAGACTAATACATCCATATCACTTTTGTCAAGCAGAATAATCACCTAAAAAACCAATATAAAAATAGTTTGACAGACTATATTTTTCATAAACCCTTCATGGTTGGTATTTATAACAACAACATCTTTAGTATGTAATTTAGCATCCAACATTATTATTTTGTTGTTTTTTCTTTTGTGTTTATTTTGTGCTGTATGTAGCTAAACGATGAGATTATCTTTAAGAAATACTGGTTATCACCTTACTGCATATTACTGGAACCTGCATAATAGAGCACAGCTATCTTAAGTATTGGATACTAAAAACACTTTGGAAGTAATTTTAAAGTTTGAAGATTTCCTATGACTACATAGTCTTTTTTTAATCCAAACAAAGACCAATTATTTTTTAACCATTTTCTGCCTCTTGACATGATTACTATAGTTTTTGCAGTTTTTATATAATGGTCAATACTGCTTTTTAAGGCTGTTTTCATCCCAATAACTTAGGCTAATAAAAACTCATCCATGTTAAAAATGTTAATAGGAAAGGGAAAGTTTAGTTTCGATATTCACATAAAAGTTCAGCTGTATAGATGATTGAAAGTTACTAGATTTCTAGTGATGACAATCTGACCCAAATGGCGTGTATCTACTGCATCTCCACTAGCAATTTCACAAGTAATTCTAGTAAAATGAAATATGAGTCACTTCTCCTCTGACCCCAAAACACAATTAAGAAATTAAACAAATAATCCTTCCCTAGCTTTGAAACAAAATGCATTATGTTCATAAAAAAAAGGAAAAAGAAAACTTTACTGAACTTATTAGTCTCTGAAGTATGAGAGGTACACCTCTGCTTTATGCACTACTCAGAGACCAACCTGAACCAGATATTTCACATTATGGGAAATTTTTTGAATGAGCAGACATCCAAATATCGCAGTTAATGTATGTGAAGAAAGGCAGGGAAAGGTGCTCATATTGTGTTATTTTAGTGTTATTTCAGCTTTCAGAACTCAGTGATGAATCACTGAAAAATAAATGCCAAAGATATTTTTATTTTTCATCCAGTTTGTCCAGTCCTGAAATGTGCTTAGATTACAAGTCTTTTGGGGTATGAATTGTATTTTCAATCTTGTGTGTGCTTAGTGTTGTTGTGCATAGGAAGCATGATTATTAGCAACACTCAATACTCTGAATATTCAAGTAAATTAATTTATCAATAGCCACTAGCTTACTCTGCCAGGGTTTTTTTAAGGTTACAGATATCATTAAGTACACCTAAAATTATTCAATCCATAATTCTTAAAATAAAAAAAGAATTTTTCATGGTCTCCATAACTATTATTATGCTATTAATAGTGCGTTAATTTTTAAAAATATTAAGGTGAGACATAATAACCCTTATTTGCAGGAATATTGCCAAAGAGTTTTATAAGACAGTATGGAGCACTACACTTGAGTGTTGTGTCAGTCGGGTCTGCCACAATAAGACAAGATTTATAGACTAATCCCCAGAATTATCTTTCTCCTGCTTTGTATTGCAGAGATTGTTGCTGTGGTTCAATTATCAACGTTTGAAGGAGCACATGCAGACAGCATCCTTTGGAGTACTTTTAAAGATTAGTCACTTATTGGCATGAAAAAAACAGTTTAATATCTTTGAATCCTTTAATTTACTGTCTAATTCTATACTCCAAATAGAGGCTGTTGCTGAGCAACAACATAACTTAAGCAGCAGAAAGATATTGTAAGATATAATTTCCCACAAATCTTCTTTTATTGAAATAACCTAAGATGCTTATTGCAAGCCTTATTTTTAATAGTTTTTTGGGATGAATTTTTTTTATTTTTGGTGGGGTTTTCTGTGGGTTTTTTTTACAGACAATAGGCATAATGCCTGCTATAAAACTGAACCTAAATTTGCATACACAATAGTGTAATAAAATCTGGACCAGTTAGCCCATAGTGATTTTTTAGGGATAATAATTTTAGCATTAACAATTTTAACTGCACAGTAGAAATTACACAGTACCAAACAATGTCTCAAAAGTATTCACAGAGCAGGTGTAATGAGGTCCATTTACAGTAAAAAAAGCCAGTGGTTCCATTTTTTCTGTACCAAGGAAAACAGCAGTGCTTTAGTAGACAAATGGACTTCCTTAGAATAAAATTGCCTTTAAAAATTAAACTGAGAAGAATAATGAAAAGAGGAATGTATGAAGTAATAATGTCCCCTAGATCACTGTTCCTCCTTTGTAATGGTATGAGTGAGGTTGATGATAAGAAGCCAAGTGACAAGATTAATAAAAGCAACCATGTTGCTTTTAAAGGAAAGCACTCTCATCCTTAGCAAAATTTGTTTAAAATGGTATTGCTCAACATAGTGAATATCTTAAGTTAAACAAAAAAAACCAACAAAAACCAAGCAAACAAAAAACTCCATAACAAACAAACAAAAACTACCAAGCAAACAAGAAGATACTTGCAACTTTTCCCATAAGCTGAAATAAAGCCACTGAGGTCCTTGTCCTGGTCCCATAATTTATCGGAGAACAGATTACCAAGGGCTGCCCTCTTCCACACCACAGTGCAGCAAATAGGTGAATGTACGCAATTTAGAGGACTTTAAATGTTTCAAAGCATATACTAAACAAAACAAAGAAAACCCTTCCACCACTCTCAACAGAAAACCCAAAAACCCAGGAAAAAACCAAACTAAACCAAACAAAAAACCTAAAACCAAATTAAAAGGTCAAGATATTTTCCATAGTATTCAATACCTAATTAATTTTGCACTGTAAAAATCCATTTCTTCTGGCCTATGTCAATGATTGAGAAATATGAGAACAGTTAGAGCAACAAAATTTGTCAGTATGACAAGTCTAAGGATCCAATCTCTCTCCATTTATCAGATGATATAAACATATAAGAACAACAAAAAATAATTATAAAATTCAGAACAGGTAGTTTAATATAATAGTTTCCTGATTTTTCTCTCAAAATTAAGTTATTCTTCCCATACATCAACAGCGAATTGATAAATGTAAGAAAAAAATGATGCATAACCTTGTGTAAAGCAAGTGTATCAATAACTATCCTTGAAAACTGATTCCATAATTTAAGTAATTTTTATAAAAACCATACTATCTAGACTTTTGTACTGAAAGTATGATTATTTCAAAACCATTTGGCATGCTTTTATTAAGTAAATTAAATGAGGCTGATAATTGTAAACAACATGTAATGCCAGATGACAACATCTATATTGTTTTGTATTATATTAAAATAATACAATATTGCATTTTGCAGTCTTGTGTATTGCCCCAAGAAACATGCCAACCATTCACTAAATTACAGATTACAATACTGGGAGAGAGACCATAGCTTTACTAAGGAGAAGATTTAGTGTAATTTACATATCAAACTCGTTGTCTTTATATCACAGTCTAAATCTCTTGTAGGACCACTTGATGATTCCACAATCTAAAGATTATTAGTCACATGATTCCCCTCTCAGTTTTAGTCATAATTGACATGGTGTGGTACAAGCTACCTTAGACAGTTTACAAGACTGGGAAGTGCAAAACAGGGGGGAGGAAGTTGAAGAGGGATGGACTCTGCCTGTCAGGAGATAATCCCCACTTGAAGCAGCATAGGACTGATCATGCTGTTTTGGACGAACAGAAATGTTATGAAACAGAAATAGTACACATCTAGTCTCTCACCCACACATCTCAACTAAAATGGTAGGATAATAGTGTCTTGTGTTTTCATATATTTTTGCAACTATCAACTTAGACATTGATGAAAGAAGTACAAATGCTCGTGCTTTATTCACACACCAGTAACACCTCCCACTCCAAAATGAGTGGATTTTCCACATCTGGCATAAACAGAAAAGATATACCAGGCAGATACAGGGAAACAAAGGCTAGAAAAAAATTTTCTTCTAGCACAACATGCTTCTGGAATCATCCGGGATTGTTTGGATTTATATTACTTTAGAGAGTCCTGTGTATTTTCATGGTTCCTGCTACAGGGAACAATTCTTATCCCAAATCATATCAGAAATGTGAAAGAATCCCATGAACATCAGCTCTGTATTTCTGCCTGCGGGTTGCTTCAATTAGGTTAATTACTTTAGCCCTAACCTATAATCAGATGTTAGGATTTGTCCTTTGAAAGAGAATTTATCAGGAGGAAGTGCACACCCCTTAGAGCAGATTGCGATTGCAGGATATGTCAGATAAAAGGGTAAGCATGAGTCATTTTTTTTCTTCTCTTCTTATCCCTTCATTTTGACACCGTCTTAAATCCGGCTGGCAATCCCTCTGCAACATTTTCCAAATCCACTTATTCTGCTCTCTTCCCAAAGAAAAAGAGGAACTTTTGACCTTGACCTTGATTTCCAAAAACATACCTTTGAATATAAAACCAATCAATTTTGCTTGGTGTGTCACTTTGTCCATGTAGGCAGCTTGAAGACATCATCAAATTCCTTTTGTATAGTTTAGCAACATCAGACTGAGGAGGTATCACTTCTAAAGCTGGATTTCTACATTTTCTACCTTGGAAAAAATCCAGATCCAGCTTCTGCTCACAGGAAAATTATGAGATGAAAGTGTGCCTCACAGAAACAAAAAAAATTATATATTTATATATATGTGCGTATAGGTTGTATGCACATGTATGTCTATCTATCTGTCTACATTCGAAACAGACTGTAGCACTCTTCCACAATAAATACATTGCTTTCACACTCATTATCCAGTATGGGTGGAACATTCAGCAGCAGGTGATATGACCTCAGGTAAAGCAAATTTGGATTGAGTTTATACGTGTTACAGCAATAAACTGTTCCTTCCCCTTCCTCCTGCCAGGTCCCTCTGTGCTGTAGTCAGCCCAAACCATACTGTAGTGATTGCAAATGCTTCATGGCCCAAATGGCATGAAAAAATAAACTCCCTTTCCCTCTCTGCTTCTCCCTCTGCTAAGGATTATGCTTGATCTGTTCATGTGGATGTAGTACTTACCCTTGCACATATTCCTATATGTTCTTCTCGTGGTAATACTTGTCAAAATAGGGAGAGGGATCAGGATTACTTTGTTGATGTACTCTATGATATCAGTTTATGACATGATAACATCAAGGGCAGTGAGGGTGGTTTGGAATGTGTATTCACTGTTGTTCCCCTTTCCTGGCCTTGGTTGCTTAATCTGGGGATTCATTCATACCCTGGCTGTGGGGGGAGCATGACAGGGTGACTTCTCCCAGCCTTTCATCCCCTTCTCCTTCTTTAGGTCTGCTACAACAGACAATTTTTGACAATTTTTGGATTCCCTTTGGATGCTAAAGAAAGCATGCCCCAGCTGATATGCTTGCTATTTGTCCTCTCGTACAGTCTACCACACGCTTAGAGTCAGGACAGATGTTTCTAGGGACCAAACTCCAGCTATGTGAAGAAATTATTTCCACCCTGATATGGGCCTGCCTCTTGTCTGTGGAAAGGCTGACCAGGGATGTCCAGAAATTAAAAGAGGAAAGTAAAGACTGGCTGCACAAGGGGGAATTGTTTCTGTCTCAGTGGGCCCATGACACCTTAGGTTATCAGGGAAGAGATGAAATATATAGATGGACTTATGCTTGAGGGGTGGACTTAACCATGGACGCTATATCCCTGGTTATCCATGACTGTGAAAGATACGTGGCAGTCAAGCAGGCCAAGCAGGCCAAGCAGGTAAAGCCCCTGCGGTGTGGGAGACAGTGGTTTCAATATGAGTATGGGGAGGTCTGGCAGATTGGTGACATCACACTGCTGCAAATGCACCAAGGCAAGCGCTACACGCTCACCATGGTGGAGACAGTCCCTGGATGGCTGGAGACCTACCCCGTGCCTCAGGCTACTGCCTGGAACACCATCCTGGGCCTTGAAAAGCAAGTGCTATGGCAACACTGCAGAAAAAAATGAGTCAGACAAGGGAACTACCTCAAATATAGCCTCATAACACCTAGGCCAGAGAGCAGGGTGTTGAGTGGGTGTGTCATATTCCCTATTGTGCACCAGCCTCTGGGAAAGTTGAACAGTACAGCTTGTTCTAAACTTAATGCTTCAAACTATTGGCTGCCAATAGTTCACTTGCTCTGAGAAGTGTCTGTTACTTTTTCCAAGTTTGGTGTGACAGCCATGCTTTTAAAGACCTTTACCACCTTTTTACAGAATAAAGAGTGCTGAGCTTTGTAACCTCTTCTTTTAAGAAAGCCAGTTGCTGTTTTATGAAATCAATCACTCTTTTCCCTACTTTCCTCTCTCTGCTATATCCTTTTCAGAATGGTGACAGAAATTGTACAGTTTCAAGATGTGAAACACGCTAGATACAGTGGCATAATAATTACATTTTGTTCACAATTTCTTCTCCTGAAAATCTAACATTAGATTTATCTTTTTTACTTGTCAAACCGAATAAATGTTTTTAGAGGATTTTCCTGGTCACTTCAAGATCTCTTTCAGGTCTGTATTTATGTGTAAACAGTTGGCACTTTTCCCCCCTGCTGTCCCATGCACATTGCTTTGCATTCTCTTTGTTTGATGACTCAGGAGTCTGAGCCTTGCTGCAAGGTTTTGCAGTCAGTTTTAGTATTTACTGCTATTAGTCAACATCACAGAATATAGCAACTTTGCCCACTTACCTATTTCACGACTGTCAACCTGTTCAGTGGAGAAAATTCCTGTGTATGTCTTGAAATCCATTTGCTAAATATATCAGACAAATTTTTTGGTAAAGATTATGCGATTCATTCAGTTTGCACTGGAAGCTGAAGCTAAATAAATTCACATTTGAAGTTAGTTGGAATTTAAAGCAAGAAGTCAGCTAACCAAAACTGTGGAAAATTTACCATCAAAAAGAATCACTAAAGCTACTGTTAGACTCTTCCTATCTCTAAAAATTTGAAAATTTAGAGTGGAAGAATTAATTTGGGAGAGACTTTTTTTAAAAGTGCCATATTCTATTTCAGGCAAAGATTAATTCTAGAGCTTGAATTATTCCAGAAGTCAGACCACATATCTTTGGCCCAAATGCTTTAAATCTATGTCTACAGACACAGCTCTCCTAACATTTAGCAAGGCATGGTTGACTCCTGGGCCTGCAGATTAGAAGATAGTCATCATAAAACTTACATGGAAAAATATTGGTTAATGACCTATTGTAGCATATGATAATAAAAATGCAACTAGTAATGGAAACGCATCCTGGATTCTTGCAATAATAACTTTGAAACCTGCAAAACATTGTGGTGATTGTTTTCTTGAAAAGGTCTGCATTGCCTCAACCAGTGATATCAAGCAGATTAATGCTGATGTGCTTTGTGACCAGGCAGAGCTACTGAAGGGACCAAAGTCTCTTCACGAAGCAGAGACAGCAGTGCAGCTGCCAGCCCTTGCCTTTGACCCAGGGCTCAGCATGTTCTTTACCCTTCCTTACCTTTGACCAGCTGTGTTAGACATTATTTTCACATGCTTTCTCTTAACAGCCAACCTTAAATTTTAGTAACAAGTTTGATTAATAGTGGTTGTCCACAAGATAATATAAACTTACATTAAATTTTCTTTTATACTTTTAAAAAGTTGCACACAAAAAGTGCCAGATAACAAAAATGAGATTAGGGAGAGGAATCTCATTGCAAGTAAGACACAAAATACTCTGTAGCTTAAAGAATTTATTAAATAACTCAAACAGAAAAAAAATCTGATATTTCTGTATTTTCAAGGGGAGAAAAGGAATTTAGGTATATGATTAAAAGATTTTTGTTTTCCTCCTATGTGGCTTCAAATTTTGTCTTGTATTTCTGGCCTTGAATATGTATATACCAATAAAATAATTTTACTGCATACTGGCATTATGTTTTATTTGATACTCAGATCTGGATATTGTAAAAGCCTAAAATAATAAGATAAAAAAATCAGCTAATAACCTGCCAAGAAATATGTGAAAGACTCCAACATGCACACATAACCCTAACCAAAACAAAAACAAAAAAATCCTCTATAAAAAGTATTCTCCTGAGGGCACTATCCTTTTTTTTAAAATCTGTAATCCTGTCTTTTTTTTTTTCTCATTCACTACAGAGTCTATATTTATTATCTGTTGCTATCTAACTTAGATTGCAAGCTCCTTAGGGCAAGGACCTTGTCTTCTTACATGTCTGTAATGTACCATGAATACCTCCAGCACTAAATAAATAATAAGCTCTGCAAACTCCATTTAGTATCCATTTCAATTTGTGGTGAAGGCTCACCATGTTTGCAGAGTGATTTTCTTTATTTTAATGGCTGATGCTGGGCAAGCATAAATATTAATCCTTATTTTTCTGGCTTCTTCTGGAGAAAACTTGCTTAACAGAGTTCCTGCTGCCAGAGACCCTAGGCTAGGTCTAGTCAAATCCGAGTCTTCATGGTTAAGATTTTCTTGCAGTCAAAATTTACTGCATATATTTCTTTAGTTAACCTTCTTGGTCCCTTATAGTAATCTGTTACTAACACAGCTTCAAGTTTGAATAACCAAAACATCTTCCAGAAATCTCTCATAGTCTGTAAAGAATATAAAAAGGACTGTTCAAATGAGAAAATAAAACCCATCAGGTTGGGTTGCTCTGTTTCCTAGCAGGCCTTTCCTTGTGGAGAGAATTTTAAAAAAAAAAAATAATCTCTCCTGGCCACTTAAGAAACTCTTCCTTTGTTAAGCTGCAACTTCCTTACTTCCAAGGAAAAGTTTTAAAATAAGATAAATAGCTAGAAAACAGCATTGACTGATTTACCTTACTTGGAAAATTGCCATTGTATGAGACATTTCCCATATTCTGCTAATCATATTCTCTAACAATTTTTCCTAAACCTGAATATAAACCTTGCCAAACTACCATGACATCTTCAAGCAAAACAAACAACTACCATAAGGTCTCACTAAAATACCCTGTTCTCTTTGAATTTTGGTTTTTTTTCACAGGCTGGCAACAAGGAGGACTTCAGTTTCTCCAGCTAAAATGGGCTGGGTCACATTGGACTCAACGTGATGTGGCAGTCCTCTCAAGCTCCATGCCAAGGCGGTTACACCGCCTCAGTTGTTCCAGTGGTGCACATAGGATGCTTTAGGCACACTGGTTACTGCCGCAGCCCACAATTGCCAGTGGCAGGATATACGCTGGAATGAAGACTTAGTGACAACCTCTGTTTCAGTCTGCTTCCAATTCTGCATGCTGGATGGAATGTTGCAATCTTTTCTTAATTGATATTCTAAGTGAATATTTCTGGAATTTATGAATTATGAAAAAAAATTCCAACATTTATCATTTTTGTCCCCTCTTTCAAACTGGAAGAAGTAGATTTCCAGAAGACATGAGAAAGAAGCTATCCTGTGGTCTTTTCCTAACAGTTTTTCCTATTTTCTACATACTCAATTTTAACCAAGAACAGGGATGCTTTAACCAAGAGCAGCACAGCAACACAGTGCAAGTGGTTACTGAGCAGAGCACAAAAGCTTCAAGCATGTGTTGGAAAATCCTTGCCTGTTAAGAACACAGCCTTGTTCCTTCCCACAGCTGAGCTGTCCTTGCAGTTTTTCTGTAGCAGTTTCCACAAGTATCATCAGTTCACAGCACCAAATCTTTTTGCTCAAAGCCGAAGTCAGACTACTTACAAGTATTTAAGAAATGTCACAAAGACCCCTAACAGCAACAAGGTAATGTGGTGTTTATAGACTCTACAACAGAATAATTCTTTTTGCTACATGCCTATGGATTTTGAAAGGCAGGATTATATTAATAGCCTCTACTGTATAATGGGTAAAGCGAAAAACATGCACATCTACAGAGAGTGGCAGGCTTTAATGAACACACTAGCGTCTGTCACTGCTGAGGGATGGGGAAGTAGGAGATTGTTTCAAACCCACAGATATCTTGAGGCAAGAGAGCTCAGTAACTTACTAAGCTCTAGCAATTTATTATTTTAGAAACTACTTCATAAAATGGCAAGATTAAATTATTCAGTCAGTGTTGTCAAGTTAGCTTGTGTCATGAATACACTGGGCATATAAAAGCTCTCAATGACTTGTTTTGAGATGGTTTGTCACTAGATAAATGGCTGCTGTGGTCACAAGCATGATTTTTCTTTTCTCCTTTTGCTGTAAGAACATTAATTATTGGATTACTGTAACGAATCAAGGACAGTCCACATGTAAAAGTTGGTTGAAAAGGTTGATATGGATTTGGTAATTAAACCCTATTTATTCACTTGATCACTATGGAGTAACATACAGCAACAACCATATGGCACTCAGTGAATAGTCAATGGAGTTTAACATCCTTTTTCCTGAAAACTTTTAAAATAAAAAAGCATTGTTTCCAGAAGCTCAACAACGATAACATAACTCTCAGTGCGAAGATGGTAGGCAAAGACCATCATGACAGAGATGGAGAAGTACCTTGGCAGGCTCCCACCACCACAGTGGATAATCTTTGTAAAAGGTAATACAATCTATTAATTTGCCAAGGACTGGGCATATGGCTTCAGCAGAACTATAGTGAATTCACAGAAGTCCAGTATCTTATAAAGAAAGGAAAAGCACAGAGCTTCTGCAGAGAGACTCTTCTACTGCAAACCATGACTGAGTTTCTCAGTGAGACCCAACTTCAAAATGGTTCAGGCCTTGGATTCCTGTCTCTCAGTAATTCATGATGGGGGGAAAAAAATAAAAAAGTGTGTAACTCTGTCTACTTTGTTATTAATTTTTAGGCTTGTTCAGAATATATTATAGAGTCTGAAAAAAAGGTCCAAATTTTTCTGCAACTTCTTATTCAGATATACTAGCTAAAATCATAAAAATCTTGCAGTTTTCCATGTAAAAAACAGTAAAGAATTGATCTTGCTTCTTTCCAATCCTCTCTCTCCCTCCTCTAAAAAAAGTAGAAAGAGTCTACTTCTTCCAGTATCAGAAAACCCCAAAGAATTGCACATAGAACTGGGAAATCAAAAGTGAGTTTGTCTATGAGGATTTTCAGGTCCCATGGCAGCATGAACCTCTGCCATTTCGGGACACCTTGGGAACTTCCCAGACCTTGCCTGGAGCTTGGAGCTCCAGAGTGCATTTTATGGCACTCTAAAGAGACATTGGCACATATCTACGGGGAAATAAAGACAAGAATGTCTAGGTAGACAAAGTGGAGAGTTTATAGATCCAATTGCCTAATATATCAAGAAAGCAACATTTGAAAAATAAATTAAATTCTTCTGCTCCTGTCTCTTGTACCAATCAGCAAAATCATGTCGTATTCGTGTTTTATTTAATGAATAACTTGGATCTGTATCAGTGTCTGTCACATTTTTCCTATCTCCACAAAATGGTTTCCGTAAGCCATCTAGGGAATATTGTAAGGTAAGGACTAAGAAATGCTGTGTGTTCAGACATGAGAATGTTTCAGATATGAGGTGCTGTTTTTACATGTCATATGTGGTCCAAATTAACCAAGGGTAACTTTTGTTTCAGCCTTCTTCAGTAGCCAGTAACACCTTTATCCATGCAGAAGTTTTTGTGAGCAGCCTACCACTGAGGATAAAGTGGTTGTACTCAAACTCAAATAAATCTTCTTAAAATGGAAAGTAACATATAGGATATATATTTATAGTGACATATGATTTGCTGAAATATTTAAGGGGTTAAATAAAATAACCTGTTTTTACAAAGAAAAATAATAATCTGTTCTCAAATGATGATTTTTCTAATATTGTAATTACTAGATATGCAAAAACAATTATGAAATAATGAAATGCTGAGACAGAAATTAAATTTCTTTCCTGCAATAAAAAATCTTGGAATATAAAGTTATTATAAACATTTTTGTACATGAAAGATCAAGTTGTAACTATCATCTTTTCTGATATTTATCCCTTATTTATGCTGCATGAAAAAATTATTTAGACACACACATACACAGACATACATATAAATTCAAAACATATATTTTATTATGCTGCATGACTTGCAGACAATGTAGTAAAACCTACACTTGATCTATATTTAATTTTGAAGCATTGAAAGAGCTCGTTAAAACATTTTTCTTATGCCTTGCTATCTCGTTCCACAACCAAAAACACCTTCCTGTTTAGCCAGGAAGGTGCAGGTGTACAAAAATTTATGCTTTGCTAGAAGCATTGATTTTTGCCTTTAGATAAATGTAAACATAATGGCATAGTGCTAGATTAAGCCTGGAATGAGAGTTATGGATTTCTTAGTCCTTACCTTACAATGAAAACTGCATCTTAGTGTCTCCAGGTTTTTAAGATCCTCACACTCTTTTAAAATGGAGACTTTGTCTCTCTTGCTCTTTTTTCTTTTTTTTTTTAATCTTCTAATTTTTACTGCACTAACCACACACTTCAGAGCTTTTGCTTGTTATTTGTATGGACCAGAATGGAACATTTACACTCTACAGACCTCAATGAATTATGTTTTCTTCAAGCATAATTTTACTTCTCAGGTATAGGTTTCCTTTCTCTGCAGGAATAGAAACGTGCCTGTTATGGATGAGATTTAAAAAAATGGGGAAAATATACTAATAGGACTTACAGGGGAACAAAATTAAATACCAATTTAAATCTTTAAAACATCTATAAATGTTGATCCTCTTTCCTTGAAGTCTTTGATATGACATGGCACATGCAAGAGCTGAAAGTCATTTCACTTCCAAGTATTTTTAGAACACAACAAGTTATTTATCACAGTAAGGAAACCAATGAACATGTGAAGTATTCAGCCTACTCCTTCAGTCATACTGGACAGAATGTTAAGAGGAGCTTCTCCCCATCTAAGAGATGGCAATTTGGCATAAAGCACTAACAAAAAGTTGGTGCAAGCCAAACTTTACAGTATCAACATCTTCAGTACTCAGAATTTCAAAATGTGTATGGTTCTAACCAAAATCAAAGCAGCCCAAACATTTCCAACTATTCATATCCAGACTGCTTATCTTGAGTCTTAGGAGTAGTTTGATTTATTCTTGAGAGACCCCGACTAGCCACAGAAGCTACATTTTCAGCTAATGCATAATATATGCTACAGGAATCCAGAAAGCTATTCTGCTATTCTGAGAATAAGAAAATCCAACAAGCACCCAACTTCCCACACAAACAGAAAAGAGCAAAGACAGAGGATGCATGAATAATTAAAAGGAAAATGCTTGTGGGGTAAGCAGTTATATTATTTTTTATAATAAAGCTGAAATTTCTAATCATATTAAAATGATTTAAATATGTATATAACTTGTGCATTGAATTACCACTTCATTTCAAACTACTTCTGCTTCCCTTTTCTAGCCAAAATTGCTCTAACATATCAAGTTATGTCTATCTACATTATTTTTTAAGAAAAAAAAATCAATAAAATGATAGCTAAAAAGGCAAATTATCCAGCCAGCTATATAAAGCACTACCATATTTCAGTGATTATTTAAGATGTAGCATAGAAAATTTTGTTCATAAATGTTTTGGTGAATTATTTACACGGAGACAGGTTTCTTCTCTAAGAAACTCAAGCGTTGCTAATTAAGTGCAGAGAGGAACACACAAGTCTAGAGGAGTTAATGCACTAAAAAGTATTGAGCAAAGAGTGCATATTGAATAACACCGACTTAAAAACCACCTAGAATCAAATACTTTTACTTTGGAGCCACAAGGGTATGGCCTCATTCTGAATGCTTTGGTGCTGGTGCTTAGCCCTGTGATACAAAACTCCATTGTAAGGATTCACAGTGATGACTAAAAGATTAATACAGGAAGAAGAGAAATCTATGCATCTGTAGGGTTTATTATAGCTAGCATATTGCCTTGAAGAACTTTCCAAGCGAAATCCAGCTCATCTTTGTATGTGGTTACATACCTGTATTGTTCCTTGATAGCTGTTGATCAAATGAGAAAATACCTGGGACACTGGCCTGTTACCTTGAGTTAATTTTCAGGAAATAAATATTATCGTCATGGTTCTGCATCCAATGCAGACAATTTTGCAGAACAATCATCAGATGAAAATAAAAATTGAAAAATTCATTAAGAGTGATTAGCTGCAGTTCCAGAATGAATTTCCCTTTTCTCCCAAAGTGTAAAACATGCTCGCAAACATCCAGCTCTGTGTTGAACAGTGCAATGACACCACCAGCATAACATATGGGCAACATGACAAGCACTGGCAAAATTTTTTGCTTTGTATTTACCTGGTTTCTCTCTACCTGCATTTTAATACAATACAGAATTGATTCTCATGTGGAGTACGTAGTTTCTTATTAACGCAGAGCCATTATCCTAGCATGGGATTTGCCTCTGTACTCAGTGCAACGTAAGTTTAGAGCTGACTACAATGTAGCTGTGAAAGAAATTATAAAAAGAAACTTAATAAAATAAAAATAATTAATTATAAATTTTATCCTTCAATTAGTTCAACAGTTTATTGCAGAGCAGGGTACTTTAGAGTTCATTTGCAGAATAGAAGAGAACCATTCCTCCATCCATTTTTCCAGAGAAGTTTTTCTGAAAACCTATGAGCACAGACTCCAGACCACAGGTCATACCACTTCTGACTTTTAAAATATATTCTTAAAACTAGTATACTTTAAAATTCTCAGATGACATGAAAGCAAATTAACTTTGAGTCAAAGGCAACCCCTAAAAACCTTCTTGCTTTATTATCTGGAATTCAAGTCAATGAAGCCAGTCTTGTAAAATGAATCAAGAGGAGAATTATTAGAGTACAAAGGTAAAATTTTCCAAAATATAAACCACTGAGCTAGAAATGTGTCTCTTTTAAATTTTTAATCGTTGACATACACTGCTTAGTGTAGTTTACAGTGAGTGAGAACAGTTCTTGAGAAGGAGTGGTGCATTTCTCATCATCCTCCCTGAAGTGATAATTACTGTTTCAGAACAAAATGGAGAGCAGAAAAAAACCCTTCAAAACAATAATTATGCTTCAGAAATAAACACTCAGAAAAGTCAGATGACAAAATACCGGCCTAGAAAGAAGAATAACAGACTGCATTTCCCAGATTTAAAACCTGTCATATATTTATGTGACTGTAGCACATTAGGTCACTTCAATGGCTGTTTCTCCTTTATACCTTGTTTTAGATACTTATTTGAGGAATATGGGCTGTGGAGCAGCCACAAATGTAGCTAGAAAATAAGAAAGAAAAAGAAAATATAAGCCACGACTGCGTTTAAAAAAAAAAAAAAGAGGTAATTGTATTAACACTGTAAAGAACAAAAGAGGATCCTAAAAAAAAATTTATATATTACCTTCCTTTGATTTTCAAACCACTAGGATCAGAAATACAGTATCTGGACTTCAGTTTTTTTCACTGCAGGAACCCTTGTCTCAGATGAAAGAGATTTAGTCTTGCAATCAAATGGAAGAGAAACTCCATCTATGACAAAAAATTCCCTCCAGTGTCTCACACTGTTTGCTGCTCATCCTTTCCTTTGGGTTTTTAAATATGAAGGTTTGGGGGTTGGGTGTTTTTGTTTGGTTTATTTTAAGTAATAAGTACAACCTTAGTGGATAGAGCTAAAAATTGAGGGATTTTACTGGCAAATTTTACCTGGATCCTGCCTAAAATCTAGTCATATGAGACCTTTTACAGTCGTGTATAATACCCCCTTTATAGCAATAACAATTGCTTTCACCATCCTCCTGTCCTCTGCAGATGCTGAGCTTCTGTATCTGCTGTAATGTGCTGGCACCTTTCCCAGGCATGTGTGCTGCATGAAGGGCTTGGGAGCAGAGGTCTGTGCAGTGCATCTGCTCCCTAGAATAAGACATCAACATCCATAGCAGGAGTAATGAAGAACCCTGAGCTGGAGAGCAGAGGCTGAGAGGCAAATGCTGCCAAAGGAGAGGTTTTCGCAAATGTGTCTTTTTCATCCCATCCTGCATCCTTTCTGTGTTGGCTTGTCCTGAAAGGTGTTCTGCAACCATCATGTGAGTTCTCAGCTTCAGAGTGGGGAAAAGTCCTCTATCAGCAGTTCAGAACCTGCTCAAAAACTGATCTGAAGACCTGAGTGGCACCAACATGTCAGTGTCATGGGGCTATGATGAATGGTGACCTAAAATCTGACATTAAAGTAGATATGTATCAAAAATTTGCGAAATGGAAATCAGTTCCCCAAGTAGGAGGTCACAGCTAGTTTTCAGGCTTGTCCTTTTTTATTATTTATGTCTTTAACCAGCTTGTAAAGGGACAATCTATTCCCTAAACAGCAGCTAAACACAGGGCAAAGTAATATGCAGGGCCAGAAGATTATTGAAGAATCCAAGAACACCCAGAGTTTTCCATCAAATTCTATCTCTAGATAGAGATGCAGAACTACCTTTTGTCATAGGTCACCTATCTTCCTGTTTTACAAGATTTTGGAGGTAGATTTGCCTAAAGGTTTTTCATGCCTATGATTTTTCTTCACAATTCTTTAATATACATACTGTTTCAGCCTCAAAAGTTGAAGTCATTTTTGCTACCTATGAGCAGAACTTTATATCCTGCAGATGGAACAGATTAACATATTTTGCAAAAAACAGGCAAGCTTTTATCTGATATGGATGTTTTGCAAGCCCCTATGCAATATTGAAAGACTTACTGAGCAGGAGTCTCCCATTAATGAGATACTCTAATTAGTGACTTGTACATGTGAGAAGTAGAAAAGGAGCTGGAGGAAGAAAAAAAAAGCTAGGTTCTGAGGACTTTTTTCTTTTCAAATTCATTTTCATGTTTCATCTTTCTTTGCAGTAACACCAAGAGTTTCCTAACTTGGCAGTACTTGGGATAATTAATACTGATTACCACAGTGATTATTATCATCTAAGCAGTGATATAACTGGAAGAGTAGAAATAGCTAGATACACAGTTTTTCAAATACTCTCACATAAACTCTTTATGGGTTTTACTTTGCTCACGTCTGGCTCGGCCATGAATTTTTTCTATTCTCAGAATCACTGAAGTGTGCAACTAAAAGACTACTGTTGTTACAATAATGAGAAAGTTACTCTCATGAGATTAAACTCTGATTAAAGGAATATCTTTCTTCTTGCTTTGAAAACTCTTCAGTTATTCACTGGTGCTATGTCAGATGGCTGATAACATCACACATCCATACATACGGAGAGGGTTTATGTCCATTGTCCACTGTCAGAACCCAGTCAGGTTTTTGAGACTTACACAAAGAAAGACGTCAAGTGCATGCAAACCCAGGTTGCAAATGGCTTATATGAGTAGCTTTCCTGTGACTACACTATGCAGTAAAATATGTTTCTTGATCCTCAGCTTTTCAAAATTTTCAAGAGTAAAGACCATTTCTCATAAAATTTAAGTTTTTGCTTAACAAAGGAGTGTTTGAATTCTCCCTCCCCAAGAGTCAAGGTAAAGATTCCATCAAGATTTGGTACACTGCATTTAATACATCCTTATAATGGCATGGAGCATTTGAACATGGTCTGTTAACAGAAATTAAAGGGACCCTCCAGAGACTTGAAGTGCATGTCTGCAAGGAGGTATAGAGTTATGGCAGATTTGACCACAAAAATCTCATTCCCCAAAGTACATTCCAGTAACTTTGAACACATAAAGCAGCTACTTTGAAATATAAACAGTAGTAGCAATAACATTTTTTATATAGCTGTCGAGTTAAAGTTTGTTACAGTTATTAAGCCTTTCAGCTCCATGAACTCCAAGGAAAATATAGTGTACCAATAATAAAGCAATCATTTGACATAATACGGGATACAATCCTGGGTTCTTATTAACTCATTATAAGACTTTGTGTACTGTGCATATATTGCATTCCTCCATCGGAGGAGCATCATTTTTACACTGGACATCTAAAACTACAGAGGGATTCAAAATTGCAACTCTTTTTTTCAGACCCTGAGTACTCCTACAGCATAATTTAATTAAATAATTCACTATACCTTACCAGGTAAATCTTGAGATTAGCCTTTATCCTCTGACACAAATATTTTGGCAAGTCACTACCTTTCTGGACTTTTCTAACTGTAAAAATGAACACAAAGCACTAGGATTACTTGCAATTTTAGTCAAATGCCAAACCCAATAATTTTATGTTATCCTTGGTTCCACAGGACAATCACAATTTAATTACAGATTGATGGTCAGGATTATTACTTTTAAATTAAATGAGTTAAAGTACACAAGGAGTAGAACAGGAGTAGCTGCTTCAGAGGATTTCCAATCCTATGCTTAAACTGTGAATAAAACAAGAGATAAAAACTCAAGAATGTCTTCCATCTGCCTGCATGTCTATAAGATCCGGGTGGTAAGTGTTTTTGAATACATAAATATTGCAAATAAATTTAGCAAGAACTAGACTAAAGCAGGAGTAGCAAGACAGTTTTGTTAAAATAATATAAACATATATTGATAGATCTATTATGATATTTTAGGACTTGAAAGTTTATATAACAACTAAGAGGTATCTCAAAAACATAGTATATATCCTATGACTTTTTTTTTTTTTTTTTCATGTGCTGGACATATTCTTTTGGGAAAGAAAGGAATTCTAACAGCAGAAGAGATAAAAGCTAAACCATCCTTCCTTTCACCACAGGGAATCTAATGCTAATGGAATATCAAAGTTGAAATCCATCTATTGGACCTGAGGAAATAATTTTCCTGTAAAGATACGCCAGAAATAAACTTATCTCCAGAGACAGTGTGAAGGAACAGTAATCAGCATGGCAATTCTGAAAGATCGTGTTAAAGCAGGGAAAAACATAAGCAACAGAGAAGCTCTTGCATTGTCAATTATTCCCTAGTACTAGGTTCATCTATCTGTCTGCTGTTAACTTGGCTTCAATTACCTGAATTCATCACTTTTCATCTCCACTGTGGTCCTCATAGCATTCAACAGCTGCAGCTCCACCGAGGGAAAATCTGATGCAAAGATTGCTCTACTTTCCAAGTGCAAACAAAAAAAAGAAAAAGGCCGCACCAGATTTTCCTAGCCCTCACAGGACCTCCTTCCTCAGCTGCCTTTGCCCTGCCCTAATTGATTGGGGATGAATTTGCGTGACAGCAAGCCAGCTGAGTTCATGTGTTAAGATTTTCTACCAAGGTGTGTGAAATTCAGGTTATCTCATTCTGAGAAAAGGCAGCCAGAATGATCTATTTGTAGTGAGAAATGAATGCTTGGCGCTATGCTGAAAGGATCTGGCCATAACAGTAAGTTAGTTTGTTTTAAAAAAATAACTTTAAACTTAGTTTCATACATTTTTGAAGTGAGTGGATGGCTAGGGGAGTGCTATTTGATAACAAATAATTTATTTCTGACACTTTAAAATCTAAAAAAATTAAATTTTTGTAGTAAAAAAGAATTTTGTAAGTGGCATGGATTTAAAGTGTGTTCACCTTTCATCATAACAATTTCTCTGACATCCCAAGAGTTCAGGCATGCTTAGAGTAACAGAAAGGAGGTATTTGCCTCATAGGACTGTGCCTTACATCTCACTCAACCTGTTAATTTCTCAGGCTCCTTTGATTATCAGCTCATATAGTTTACGGCAACTGTTACCTCCATGTCCAGAGGGCCACGAAAAAACTTGAATAATCAGACACAAAAAAAGGAACATGGATATTCTTCATGAATTACGCATGGACTGCATACCCTGACTCACCTATAGGAAAAAGAAAAAAAAAAAAGTGGGACTGTAAGTGTACATTTTCACAAAGAGAGCATTCACTTCACTATATTTAAGTTTGGAGTGTTCCTTGTTTTCATAGATTCCCTCTCACTGCCAGTTCGCCTTTGTTCTATTACTGCTTTCTTCTTTTCAAACATTTTCCCATCATCCCATTAAGTCAGGACAATAAAGCTAGTTTCTTTGAACTAATAAGTACAGTCCTGGGGAACTGTCTGACAAGAGATACTCTGGCAGAAGCAGTCTGTGAAATCCACAATATGCCAGAACTTGCTCTCTTCTGTGCCCCATACATTCATCATGGGAACGGGAAAGGAAGAATACCCGCCATCTCCTAAATCCATTCTAAAAAGTTGATTTATTATTTCATATCTTACCTCTAGAGACCAAGACTAGAGTAAAACTATTTTATCAAACATCCCAGATCATCTCTGAGCACAGATAATAAAATATATATGCTCATGTATGCAATAAGGGCTAGGGGACTTTAGTCCTGGATTTTCCTTATTTATTGATATCACTTTTTCCCAAGTCAGCAAAATTACCTAAATAGTAAATGTTCTTCCACACAAGTTACAGAATTTGGCCCAGAATAATTAAAGAGGCTTCTCAAATATACATAAAAACAGTAACATTTGTGACATAGCTTTTAGGAAAATATAGAATAGTAGAACCACTGTGATTACTCCAAAATTGCCAGCAAGGGGAAAGAAACACAGTACAATAGAAATCAGCTGAGTAAATGTTTTGTGCACTCAGAGAGGTAGCAGTCATGACCAACAAATACCTCTTTGTCCTGTAATTCTGCTTCAAAGTCTTAAGTCACTGACTATCTAGATACCTAGATTTTCCAGGTATTATATGTAATGTTAGTGAATCAACCAACCTATCACAATGACAGATTAGAAATGACAGCAGAAAAGCAACAAAAGCAGCATATATGTTACATACATATAAAAATTTGAACTGACTGGTGGATTTAGCAATAAAACAGTTAACAAAAATTCCAAAATATGTTTTAGAACAGACAGAAACTCATCAAGACAGAATTATGTGGTAAGTTCTTGACCTACATTTCAAAAAGAGGAAAGGAAAGAGGAAAATTTTAAAAATCCAAATGAAGCAGCAGAAATTAGCTTTCTCATTGTGCTTTGTGAAGAATATGAATGTGCAATCTGGTATTGGAGTGATGGTGTAGATCAAAAAGAAAGAGAACCAGCAAGGATTTACAAAACTGTAGCATGGACTTCTTTTCCTTATAGTCTTGTACAAATTGTCTTCAAACATGTGCTTAGTGCTGAACACCTAAAAGCTATCAAAAGCAGAATGCACATATTGCATGAAAAAAAATGGAAAATAGTTTTGGGGACATAGCTGCATTTTTAAAGATGCAAAGCCAGTTACAGTTAGGAGAGGGGTTTTGAGTTAAGTTGATGTTTCATATATAAAGATATTAGAATAAATCATAAAAGTATTATAAAAATCTAATTAAAATATTTACCTTTGAAGCTTTAAATTAAACTTTATACAAATTTTATAACATTAAAGCAAGTCTACTTCTGGGAAGATTAGTATGCATCTACCACCTGGAATATGTGAGATTAAAAACCTAAAGAATTACGTCCAGATGGGTGTTTCTATGGAACTAAAATAATCAAAAGCTAGAGTAGACCGTCATTTGGTATGTTACAGCTAAAGAGCTATAACATCAAAATATGAGAAAGTTTATGATCTCAAACCCAAACCATCATTATTTATACTGCAGTCTTTCTGTCTAATTAGCTCTTTCAAGATGATAATCTCTATCTTTTTTCAGGAGGAAATGTGGGGGTTTGAGCAGTGATGTGGTACATCTTTGAAATCAGTTGAAAGAACATTCGTTCTTCCCAAAAGGAAGCTAAGTACTTTTGTACCATAACATACAAATTGTTACGAACTCATTTAGCAAAGCATGCGAATGTAACGGTGAAGCTGGGACACCATTTCTTATTTATATGCTGGTATCAGAAAGGAGCGGAAAGACAACCCACTCACCTCACTTCAAAATCTGCAGCTTCCATAACATAACGGGGAACAAATTTTCAGCAGCAGACAGAGCAAAACAGTCCTCTTTCCTGTAGCACTGTATCCTCAGTATCCCATGCATCTTACATCTTTATGTAGTAGGTGTGGCAACAGTAATCAGGCTTAAATTATAAGTATACAAATCACATTTGTTATTTAACTAAAACTTTGTGCTAGGTATCAGAGCTGGTCTGGTTAGCGCACCCAGTGTGTTGACCCTGAGTCAATAAACCCTCAGACAATCTGGGAACGGCACAGTGGGCAGGTTTGAGATCAGTTGGAAGCAAGGTGGTTGATTGAACCTTCAGTATCATGTATTTGACTGATATGGTTACAGGGTCCTTCCAGATGGGAATTTTGTACAGTTCTTGAAATTCCCCAAGGCAGCTCCTTCACTGTCTCATCTGATTTGTCAGCTTAAATGTGTCGACTGACGTCCTGGATGGAGTGATCAAAGTCTCCCCAAGTGGTTTGGGCTGCTGAAATGGTCACACTATTCAGAAATAAGATAATTGTAAGTAGTCAAGACAAAATGTTCCTACAAACATGATAACAGGGGTCTGTTCTCATTTGCAACTAAGATAATCAATAGCAATGATTTACAAGTGTTGCTGGGGTAATTACATGCAACCATGGGCAACTGGGGTATAAGAACTGAATAGAAGACGAGTCTGGGGAGTCTCACCTGATTCAATTAAAGATACTGCTGCTATATGGACTCTTGCAATGAAAATTCCTGTCACTACTGAACAGCAACAGACATTCCATTTCCTCTTGGAACTGCCACATAATTCCAAGATCCCAATAAATGAACTTCATATGTATATATCCATTTTAAATACTATGTAGTGAGTGTTGGACAGCATAAGAACACTGCTAATTACTTCAGCTGAGTAAAAAAATTGGCAAAATTTTGATAAAAACAAAAAGATAAAAACTAGGATTTTATCTACTAGCACCCAAAACCCCCCACCCATCCAAAACCAAACCAACCCAACAGTAAATGACTAATAAACCAAATTTTGTGGAGCAGAATAGAGATCAAAGAGCATATAGAGAGAAATCAGATATTAGTACAAGGAAATCAAATCCAGGAGAAGTAAAATGATGGAGGAAACTTGAAAAAATATTTCTAGAATATAGAGAGAATAAGAAAGAAGCTTTGACAAAGTGATTCACAGACAACTCAGGTTGGAAGACACCTCAGAATGTTATGAAACTCAGTCCCTGCTCATACCAGAGTTGTTTCAGAGCTCAGACCTGGTTACTCAGAACTTAGTCCAGTGAGACCTCTAAGGGCAGGGACTGCACAGTCTCTCTAGTCAGCATGTCTCACTGCTGGGCTGCTCTTGTGGGGAAATAATATTTCCTCATATACAGCCTGAACCCCTCATTTCAACTTTTTCAAGTTGCCTTACATTTTGTCATTGCTCTGAGCTGTGCAGAGACTGGCTCCACCTCCTTGATAACTTTCCCACAGGCACTGTTGGGATGCTGTCAGATGTCCTCTCCTCCAGGCTGAAGCAGCTCCTATCCCTCAGCCTCTCCCTGTGGTGCAGACAATGCTGCAAATGTGGTCTAATGAGTGCTGAGGGGAGGGAGATAATCACTGCTTTTATCATCTGGCCATTCTTCTTTCCAAGCCACAGCTGTTGGCTACCTGTGATGATTGAGGCTTAGCTCAGTGCCCACCAAGCCCCAGCGATTTTCCGACAGGGCTCATCCCAGCCTCGCTGTCCTTAGCCAGTGCCATTTTAAGGCCTTTGTCCCAGAAGCAGCAGATGGCATTTGCCCTTGCTCAGTTTCACAAAGTCCCTGTTGGTCCATTTTCCTAGCTTATCCTGGTCCCTCTGGATGGTATCCTGTCATGGAGTTGTCTCCCCACTTTAGTTTAATCTGCACACATGATGAGTGTGTGCTCCATTACCCCTCCAGGTCCTGTTTTAAAGGATAAAAGCATTAAGAAGTACAGTCCCAGGACAGACCCTTATAGTTCTCCCCTTTCATGGACCTCAAGGTAAAACATGACCCATTAACCACGACCCTTTGGGGCTGACCATTCAACTAGCTTTTCAGCAATTGTCCATCCCTCCAGACCATAACATCCTAAGATGGACACAAGAACATTTAGAAGACAGTCAGGTTTGTCAGATATTATTTGCTCTTCATAAACGCATGCTGGTAATTTCCAGTGGCTGCCTTCTCTTCCACATGCCTAGAAATAGGTTTCAAAACTCACTCCACCATTTTTCCAGGATCTAAACTAAATCTGTCCAACCTGCATTCCTCTGGCTTGCTTTTTCTCCTTTTGAAGATGCGTAAATCATTTACCTGTCTTCAGGCATTGCAGACATCTCCTGGTCTCCAGAACCTTCCAAGCATGATAGTCTGGGAAGGATATGAGCCTGTTCTTTCATCTCCAAGCTGGATGCAGCATGAACTAGACAACCAATTTTTCTTAGGTCCAAAGAGTATCAGCCAGACTTGGTGTTATGCAGCTCTGCCAAGAGCCATGCCTTTCCAAAAGCAGCAAGAGAGGTGTCATCCTTTCTTACAGATCAACGGTTCTACTGACTATCTGACAAAACTGATTCATGATTTTTCTCTTCATTTCAAGTTTTTCTGCTGCTGTGGGAATAATTTCTTTCATTCAGAATTAAGTGTCCAACAGAACATCAATGGGAGTAATCTATGGGATTCAGTGAAAAATGCATCTCAGACACATCAATCAAAATTTAGTTACATATATCCGTATTAGCCATTGAACAAAAGAGCAAAATGAATCTGCCAAGAGCAAAACTGGATACGAAAGCCTTAGCTTGGCACACGATCAAGATGTTTTAAATGGGGCTAAAGGACAAGTTCTTCCCTAAGGAGTAAAATCAGGTTGGGAAGAGACAACCCATTTGTTACTTTAGTCACCCCAAGAGCTCAAAGTGACACTGGACAAATGATGACAAATTGAAGCACTGATGTCAACATTTCAGTTATTGCTTACAATATGGGTTCAGTGTTACACATTTTTGGCTGAATAAAGCATCCATATTTCTGAGACTTGTTGGTCAGTGTTTGCAAACAACTTGTGCTACAGGTACAATATTTCTGGCCGGAAAAATGAAGCACCATATCAAAAAATATGTCACAGACAAACACAGAAGAAACAAATGTTGGCTTTGCAGAAATGGGAAGGAAGAGCAAAAAATTAAACAAAAAGTTTATAAAAGCCCCACAGCGATTACCTCAGGAATTATAAGTCATAACAGTGATCTGAAGAATATGCATTGGTTAATGCTAAAAAAAAAATAAAATTGCCCGTTTATTTGTTTTACAAATTAAAATCTAAATGAAGTGTCTACAAAATTAACCATTCCACTCAGCTTAGTCGTAATGATTATAAGAATATGTGCTCAAGAAGCCTTTTCAATGTCGTGCATGAAATAGCAATATCACTTTTAAGCTGACCTGACTCAGTGGTTTCCCAGAAGGTGACTAAATTCTATGTCCAGTTTTTAGGAGTGTCATTGCTCTTTAAATTAAAGTTGTTTATATAAGGCATGGAATTTACTGGTGTAATGTCATTCATGGTATTGAATTAGACATGTTCTACAAGGAATCAGCTTAGCATAAGTTTTTTCATAAAGGGCAGTAAAGGAAAGGCAGTGTTAAAGATCAAGTAAAATAAGAAATATCAGACAGGAACAGAAGTAGGTGGGGATAATATTTATTGAGGATATTTGAAAGAAAAGTGCGAGATGAAGAAGACAGAAAAAAAATGTTATTCCTGAATGGACTCTGCAGTAGATATTTTATAGCAGAAAAAAGAAAAAATAGGTAAAAATTATTTAAAATGTCTTAGTTCTAGGCCAAAACACAGAAGTGATCTAATCTGGTCAAGAAATTTTATGATATGAAAATGACAGTCTACTCAAGGCAATAAAACCCACTTCATTATCTCTTTGCAAGTTTTTATCTAAACCCAGAAAAAACTATACACATAGATATAGAGCTCAGTTTATCCTTTCCAAAAGTAGCTGCATATTGCTGTCCAGAGAACGCAAAGGATTGCTATCAGATTAATGTTTTGATAGTTGCACTACGCTTTTTAGCCCTAATTGTTCTGGTACTAAACCACCTGTCTCCTGAGTATCATAGTTTCATTTAGAGTTAGGCAAAGAGAACATGTAAAGATAACAAAAGCAAGAAACACTGATTTGCTCTTACCAGCAAGGAGAGTAATGAATAGATACAAAATGTAGAAAATTCTATGATAAATTGCTGACCACAATAGTAATATTTGGCCTGTGTTTCAATGTCTGTGTTTCTCTTTGGCCTGTGTTTCAATGCCCAATATCAACAATATCTTTTATCCTATATGCCTTTGTGGTGCTTCAGTGCATTACAATCACACTCATTGACAATTTCAAAGCCAAATTATTAAAATTTAAGAAGAACAACACTTGCTTTAAAATGTTCTGTTACTATTTAAAAGTAGAAAATGTAATTTCTAATAAATACAGTGCTGGGCCTTTTTTAAAAATAAGTTTCGAAAACTTTCTGCCAAACAGATGTTGCTGGTGCATTTGTCTAAGAAATTCAAAGTTCCTTCAGAGAAACAAAATCCTAAACTATTCACCTCATGATGACAATACAACACAGAGGAAAAAAGTAAATCAAGCTCCTACTTCAGTTTAAAGCACAGGAATACAAAGGGAAAGACAACATTTTTGTCTTTCTAATATAACTGAGACTCAGTGGTAAAATACAATAGGCTTCTAATCACCTCTAGAGCTGCAGTCTTTTCCCTTCTGCAGATATAATTTCAAGATAACATTTTTTTAATGCTGGAAAGAGATAAGAGATAACTAATACCATATCAGTAGTATCAACAAATTTGCTTAATAACCCAAACCAAAAAAGTGGTCAAAATTATAACTGTTAGAAAAATGTAATGAAGAATGTTCTAAGATCTCAGTTTATCTTCTTTTCACTCTTGAAAACCAGCTGCAGTGAATAAGATCGAGACAATTTAAATTATTACCAGTTAATCCAAGGGAGAAAGAATATTTCAGGATGAGCCTGTCAAAAATAGATATTCATTTGCACAACAAAATTTACCAGGTGAAGAATTTTTTTTGAAAGACAGAGGACAAAATTTTAATTTATTATTCTGAAAATAAATTTAAAAATGGAAAGAGCCAAAATTCATTAAAATTATGGAAATAAAAATGCATCAAAGAAAACTTTTGCTTTTCCTAAGGCCTTTTATAGAGTCAGTGGGCTTGCAATATTTTGTTAATATTCTGCTTTCCAATTATACGCAGGTAAATTTACAGATCTACTTATTTGTTTTTAAAAGTCTGAATAATTTTGAATACTTTTTTTTCGACCTGGGAACAACAAAAGACAACTATAGAATTGCTTCTAATCCTATACTCAGGCTGTATAATTAATCATTGGTCAAATGACTCTACAAAGTGAAAAGGAACTACAAATTTCTATGATGCTCTGAGTTATTTTGTTTGAATGGATGCTTTCACATTTTGAATACTCAATGAAAACAGACTGTTACTTTTAGAAATAATCCAGAAAAAGAATAATTAATTTTCAATGACAAGACATAAATCCTAGGCACTTAGAAAAAAGAAGTCGAAATGCAAAATTAGCTGAGTAGATCCTTAATTAATTTGAGTGCAGGCAGGCATCCAGATATCTTTCAATACATTTGCTTGATATCCCTTAATAAAAGGAAGGAAGTTTGTGGCAAAGCAGGAAATTAAGCTGGGGCCCAGTACCACATTACAGTTGTTTTTATGTAATCATATATTCCGTATATGAAGTGACCTTTATTCACAGGGTCTTGCAGACACCACATCTGAGAAATAAATCTGCTCCTTCAAAACCAAACTCCTTGACTCTACTCCATACAAACCCACACATGGCAAGCTGTGGAAGCTGGAAGTCACTTGCACATTTCTTGTGTCATTTTTTAATGCCATTGGTCTAATTTGGCACTAATTCAGTCTTATCAAGGTAATATTTTAATCAGTCCCCCTGCAGTGTCAGTCTCCTGCTGTGAAGGCCCTTGGTGCATCAGGCTGCTGTGCACTTTTCTACCTGGGCTGCAGGGACCATATTAATTGCCCACTAACATTTCAGTGAAGACTGATATTCACACTGAGCAGAGCTGGCTGCCAGGCAAATTGTGTTAATCAAAGGCTATTAACCCAAGTGAATGGGATCCTGAGTCAGCTAAAACTTTAAGCTAAATCTGTCTAGACTTTCTTAATTCCATATTCTTTAAATAACATTGAAATCCTTCTAAATTTAAAAAAACAAAAAAAAAAAGAAAAACAAAAACAAAAGAAACAACCAACCAAACAAAAAAACTCAAAACAGACAAATAAGTATAGAAACAAAGAAAAAAAAGGCCAAAAACCACCCTAGATAAGTTTAAGTTAGTAGGTCTGCTAGAAGTACGGAAGGCTAGAATAGAAGTACAGAAGGCTTATACTTCCCACTCTGTCCTTATAAGGCAGACTCTTGCTTGCAGGTTTGGTTTTACATACGTGTGTTACCTTCTAAGCTGAACAGAACCATTCTGTATCCCCTGTTGTCCCTCAGAAAGCTCTTTCCATCAACTCTGAGGTTTGCTTCTCTCTTCACCAGGAGATCCATCTGACAAGTCACTCCTCCCTTTGAAAAAACAGTGAATAAAGTCGAAAAGAAAGGAAAAGGAAAACAAACTCCAAGCCAGCCACCCACAATTAGTGTATTTTAGAGATTCCAGCATTATCCATTCACTCTTAACAGGAAAAGTATATCACTTGCCAGCAGGAATGAAAAGCAGCCCTGCAGTCCCTAGTGTGTATTTCTAGGAGTAGCAAGTACCAGAAGGGTAGTAGGGGTGAGTGTTCAGCCTTGCATAGCACTTTTAGGGAATTTGTGTCTGTTATTGAGTTGCTTCTCTACACTCTCCAGCATCTTGCTTTCTTGGGATAGAATTCAGGACTTTAAAACTCACTTTTTTTCTGATTTAATTACCAGTGAACTGAATCACTATTTTCATAAATAGCATCTTCTTCTTTCTAGAATCTAAAAATAGTTTCTTTATTATTTAAAATTACCCTTTTCCTGTAGTAAAAACAATAAAGTCCCAACCTTACTAGAGGTAGTGTAAGTTGTGGGGTTTTTTTCGATAGCTTTTCACTGACTCAGCTCTTATTCTTCAGACCATAGTGAACATCCAAGTAATACCTGCTGTACTCTTAGCTTCACTTCAAGTCACGATTACTGAAAACAGCAGCTTATGTTGAAGCAGGGTTAAACAGCTCACTTGATCAAATGATATCTTTTCTGCCATATTGCAAATCGTAGCTGAAAGGTGGGGAAAAGACCTTTATTTGGACATACTGAATTTGTCTTGCACACAGTTAAGGTGTTTTCCTATTTGAGCAAATCCATTGCTGCTGAAGGTACACAGCATTTTGTCATGTTTCTACTGCCTAATCTATCATAAACCACAGATTCCTGTTCAAAGTATCAAAACTGTTCTCGCATATATTTTTAAACATGAGGTTTTATATACATTGACTTGTAATACTCTGAATAAAATATGACAGTCCTCACAAGGCTATGTAGAGAATGGCCAGCAGTATCATATCTTGCTAATAATGGTTGTCTTAAAACGTTTCTCTTTCAAGATTCTAAGCACGGTAAATAGTCTACAGAGGTTAAGCTACTTTTCCAGACTCAGTGCCTGAGTCACAAAGGTTCCTGTTTTCCAGTAATCATTTCACATTAAGAGCTGTATACTTTGGGACTTTATTTGCCTACATTGGTTTACTCGCTTTCTTTCTACCTCCTCCATCTAGATGTCTGCTGTTTCAGGTACTTCCCCACAGTTTGTTTAGCATTCTATCTGAAATGCAGATTAATATACTTCCCCTTTACTTCTCCATTCCTGTAACCACCTGAGACTTCACCTTGTACCCCAACATATCCTTCCATAATATGCTCTTGACAGTCATGCATATGGTTACTTTGCATCTTGCTTCCTTGAAATTTTTTTCCCAGAGCTCAGCAATTGGATCCTCAGGCTGAGGTCTCCCCTTATGACAATCAGATGTGAGGATATAGGAGTTGCAGAAATGGCCTGATGTGTTTTTTTTAACTCCCAGGATGTAACAAATCTCTTTAGAGAAAGGGATAATAACAAAAACAAACAAACAAAAAAAGCAGAGTTATTTGTACTGTAATTGAGATTCTGTCTCACTATGGAGCTCTTCACATTGGCTCCAGGGAGATATTTTCAAGGGAGTATTCTGCTCACTCCTCAACCACATGTCAGTAAGTACACTATATTCTCCTCTGTCACTTCATAACCAAAATATTATCCCATATTTTAGGCGCATTGTCTTGAGTTTGGAAACACTGTTTTAATTTGCTCATAACTGTAATTTTCAAGGTGACACACTTTGCTCTTAATACTGAGGCCTTACATCTTTGCATCTTCTGCAAATTGCACCAAAGCTCACTAACTTTTATCATAGCTCTCTTTTATGCTGAATTCATTAATGAAAATATGTCAAAATATCAATATCAAAACATTTTATTTGTGGAGATACTGAAGAATGTTTTTCTTATTTATTCTCTCCCTTTGGTGCAATCAAATGTAATTTGGCTTTTAACCAGGTTCTTGTCCAATTTACATTTCTAGTGCCAAATTCTTTTATGAAATTGAGACAGAGAATATTTTATTTATTCATTTTCCCAAAAGAATTCTATTATTTTCCAGGGTGAATTTTCTGTGTTCTCATTTTGAACCCTGTTTTCTGGATTCATCATATTTTGATCTTTTTTTTTCCCCTGAAACAATTTTGATTAAATACTGTCTCGGTTTGGACAGGTGTTTACCAAGAAAGGCAGGAGCCTCCCTTGGAATGAGAAATGTAAACCCCCTTCCCTCCGAATTATTATAATTTTGAAATTAAGGGGCTCTCAGGCAAAGATATGAGAATAGGAATAGCAGTTCTTTTCTAGTATATCTAATGAGGCAAAAACAACAACAATTTTGGTATTAACAACAAAACAAAACCACAAGAACCCAGTATGAGGTTGTCTCAGTCGCGGACACCTTCCCCTTTGGCGCCGTGCCGGTCACAGCTGGCAGGGGCGCTCCGGCGACAAGCTGGGACGGCAGAGACGGGCAGAAAGTCCTGGAATGGTGGAGGAGATGTATCACAGTCTGGAGCCGCAGTGGGAAAATCCCCGGGAGGTCTCAGCAGACAGGAGGTGCGGGGCTACAGAATAGTGAAGGCTGGGAGCAGCCCCGAAAGAAGCGGTGGGGCCGGGCTCCCAGGGAGGCAGGCAGAGGAGGGATCGGGGCACCCAGGCAGATGGTAAGAAAGTCCTTCCCTCAGTGAGGTGGGTGTTAATAAGGTCTCAGTCTGAAGGGCTGCTCTTACGAGCAGGGGCTCACCCGCGGCAAAAGAAGCAGGACCAGGCTGGTCCCCGACGACAGCCGAAAAACTCCTCTCCAAGCAGCCTCAGCCGCCTCCTTCCTCTTCCCCAGTCGAGAGCGAGAAAGTGTCTGAGCCCCAGGAGAGAGGGTTGTCCCCCCGCCCTGCCGTCTCCAGTCTCCCGTCTCGCGGTATTCTCCCCCACCTGGGCACTCCCAGGTAAAGAGAGAGAGGCCACCGGCCTTCTCCCCTGAGCTGATAACCCCCTTTGTCTGTGAAGTATCCAGTCATGATGGGCCATCAGCCACACCTATGGGGAAAATTCCTCAAGAAAGAGAAAAAAACCCAACAAAACAAAAGAAGAACTCAAACCCCTACAAATACTTAAACATGTTTATTCACCAAACTTCAGGCTTTTTTATTCAAACCTGAAATTCATAGTTAAATTATGTATTATCATATGTGACAATTTACTAAAATCTTATTCTTTCACATTATCTTATGTGACTCATCATAAATAAAAAATAGATAAGCATATAGATAGATAAATAAATAAATGATGAAGAGAGCTGGCAATAGAAAAGGGAGGATGTGTGGTTAGGAAGTGCAAATAAGTTGCAGAAGGGAGGAACAGATAGGAGTGAATAGTCTGCTGACATTCAACTAAACTTTAATCATTCTCTTTCCAAAGAGGTAATTGCTATTTACAGGAGTTCTAGGTCATGATCCCGTCTTGGACCCAACTTAGAAGAAGTACCTGAACAATAGAGCACACCATGAGACCTGGGCTGTGAATGAGCACATCTTCAGACTTCCTAAGGTGCACTGCATCATTAAAAATAAATCAAAGCCTGTAAAAGTTGACATACTGTAGCTGTTTTCCTCACTCCACCTGCTTTAATTTGACACATTTTCAGAGGAAAGTCACTATTCATTTCATATCTAAACCTGTCAAAACTTTTTTTTTCCCTTCACTTAATACCAGAGGAGTCAAGTTTCTTAGTGTGGCTTGTTGAAAAGCTGTAGAGGCCAAACAAATTGTTGCATGCAATACATCAGTGGGGAAATACATAAAGTCTATAACTGAGTAAACATTAGAGATTTCAAATCAGAGTGTAAAAAATTGAATGTTCAAAGCATTAAATTCTAAGTAATAAAATAAAAGTAATTGATACTTAATATTTCAAAAAGACATCTAATGCTATCCAGCAGAGGAATGATTTGAGATTTTGTGTTTATTTTGTTTTGTTTTGCTTCATTTTCCTTTTTCTACAGGTAAAGTGCAGACTCCTTACTTCTGGACCTGCATTTCTTAGTTAGTGTCATGTATATTTAATAATACTTCATTTTTTCCCTAGGTAGCATCATGGGACTTCTTGAAAACTTGAGGCGTCACAAAATGCCAAATATCGGAAAATAACTCCTTACCTCATTCTGATTTCAAGTAAATATTCCTCTAGTAGGTAAAGAAGAATTAAGAAGCATGGGAATGTAGTTCTACCACCTGAGGGGAAAAAAAATAAATATCTTTGACAGGAAACTCAGGTTCTCTGTAGTTTATACATATACATCAATATGGCAACAGGGTAGTGGTTATTTAGGCGTAGGATGCCCCTGAAAATTTGATCAGCACTTCCAGCATGACCCTAGCTGACAAAAATTGTCACGGAAAAGCAAAATCCTTCTTATTTTTGTTAGGGAAAGTATTAGCTTTAAAAAATGTTTAGTTGAAATGGACCTAACAAGGCTATAAAAAGGCTGTTTTCAAGTGCCAAAGTAGCTTTCAACAGCTTTTGACGATCAGACCCTTACAAACAATCCCAGAAAGTAGAGGAATTATTTCTTCCCAACTTAACCTTTCTTTTCCACACTTTTCTTTTTTTAAATTTTTTTTCCTTTTTTTTTCCTGTAAGTAATTTAAGCAAAGAAACCCCCTGAGGGAAGACAGCAGATTAGCAAGGAAAAAACTGCTGCCAGGGAATTCACCTTCTTTTAAGGTAAAATCCTAAATAATCAGACTAATGTTAATACAGAACTGTGAAAGATCATATTAAATTTACATGGAAATATCTGCTCAACCCACAACACTTTTTTATCTGGGAAAGAAATCTTGAAGAAAAACATGTGCAACAAATTAAGTTTTGTGTTAATCTCAGTATCTGTGAAATGTGTTATTACTGTGTGATTTTGACTTTGGTAAAAGTTCAGTCTCAAGCAGAGACAAGTCTCCCGTGTTAGCTGATATTTTCATTGTTTTAATAAATTAAGTTATCATTGAGTCAAAGTTGAAGGAAGGAATGCAGCTGCTCAGATAGCAAGGGCGAAAATCTCATGGAGGGATGTGAAACATCTGTTCTGCTCAGTGTGAGATCATTGAAGAAAACAGTGGACTGGAACTATACAATTCCATGGATCTCACTGAGAAGGAAAGCTGGAGGTGCTTAAGCATGCTTCAAGTCTCCTTTACTACAACCAAATTCTTTAAATCTCTGTGCTATGAATGAGTTTGATTGCCATGTTTACCTTTGATTTGCAGCCACAGCTTTTACAATAGGGAGCACTGATTCATAAAGGACTCCATGGCCATGCAAGGCAGTTTAATAACATGAAACAGGCTCGACTGGAAGAGAGAGCACAAGTGATTAGCTCTGTTAAGAGACAGTTACAGCTGGCTCCTTCCTTTGACTACCAGTGGCACCCATCAGCACTGTCTGGGTTGACCAACTTACAAATGAAGAAACTGGCTCTAATAACACATTTTAGGAAGAACAGAAGTAGTAGATATGGGAATTGCAGAGCTGTTACAGGTATTGAACAGCAAATTTGCTTTACAGAATCGTGCCAGAATTGAGGGTGCAGAATATGCAATTATATCAGACTCTGGTGGCCACGGTGCACTTTTATTACAGATGCTAGAAATATCCCAGTTGTAATAGTTAGGTATGGTTAGAACTAAGATTTGTCTGATTTTAAAACCTATGCCGACAGAACTCCAAATAGCTCTTTATTGCCTGCTGGCAAAGCACTGATGTACTGTGTGGACTCCATCCAGTAGCAGAGAGCAATAAATATGCATGCTAAGGAGAAGATTTTCTGGCTTTCCCCAAACCTATCACCTGAAATTGCCTGTGAGAAAATTAAAGACTTGACAGGAAAAAGTGCAATTAAGTGTACTCAGGTGTATTTGCATGTGCTCTGAATGAATTACAGGATACAGCGATAGTGCCAATCACACTAGAGAGAATTATAGAGTGAATAACAGAGTAATAACATACTCATTATAAGTACATTAAATCTATATCTCAATAATTTGAAAAATAAAGCAAAACACATCATCAAAACCACTCCTTTCTGAATTTTGAATTTAAGATAAAGGTAAAGGACTCCCTTTCAATTAGAGGGAAAACTTTTTATGGCAACACAACTGATTATAGGAATTTTGTGCAAAATACTCAACATCTGGAAAAAATTTTTAAAATTAACTATGAGTTTAATACAAATGATGCAGAAATTGTATCCATTTCTACTCAGAAGACAAATTTGTCATAACTAACACTGATTTCAAATTACTTGAATAGAAAATATAGAGAACTCATCTTCTAAGACTGTAAGTCTAGTCCAGTTATGGTTAGGGTTAGGGTTGGGATTGACAGAAGAGGGTTAAGAGAAAAGTTAACAACTTTGTATATTTTTTATTATTTTTATATTAATTTGATACAAAAGCAGTCATTCTATATAATTCTTACATTATGCATACTCGTTGACACTACTTTCTTAAGAAGTCAAATATTATCCCTGAACTAACTGAATTAATATAACAGCAAAACAACTAGAGATGCCTAATTAAATATTTCAGTCACCTTTAATGTCACAGAGTTAAAGCAATATATTTTGGGCTTCAAATATGTTAATGTAGCTGATAATTCAAGTCATTGTACACCTGTAATTTAAGTTTCTCTCTAAAATATACCAGTTTCTTGAAAACAAGATGAATTATTCAGAGTTCATAATGAACTCGAAACCACAAATCATGTTTCAGTGCTTTCAAACTCTCAGTATGGTGGCTAAGAAGCTTGCTGTAGGTGTTAATTAATGGCTGCATTAATTGTTAATTAACAAGTATTGAAATGGTAGCAGAAACTAATGCAGAATACATTTAGACTTTCCTTGGTTAACCACTTTAGAAGAGTGACTGGCATATCTAGACAACTTGATATTTCTCAGGCTTTTTGCCTGTTTGGAATACAACCATGGCCACTGGTTTTTTTGGCTCGGACAGGCCAGGTTTTCACTTAATTCTCTGCTGGGAATAGAGAAGTATCAAGGCAATCCATTCCAATACTCCAGTTCCTGTGACCAGACCATTTATCAGGAAGCAGTTACTGCACTGTGCTGGGAATATGTAATGGATGCCATGAATCCATCCACCAAGTCAAAGTTTTCCTGGGTTTCCTCCTTCTTGGGTCTGAGTCTGAGAATGAGTGAGGTATCAGGATTAGGATTCAGGGAGAAAATTCACTTATATTAATGATTCTCTTCATTAGAGATTTATTTTTAGTTGCCCAAGCACAGAGTCCAGCACATATTTTGAAATAAAATAAAACCCTCTTTTTTGTTAAAATATCACTGTGCGGATTGTACAATTCTAGCACAATGAAACCTTAGTGGCAGTATGATGTCTTTATCAATTGCAAATATATATATCGTTGCTTATCATCCAAACAAAATCTACAGTTTAAAGAGACTGAAACACCTGAAGGATCATCACATACAATATAAGTAACTGGAATTTTTTGTAAAGAGATGGTAGGTTATGAACAAAAGAAAGGCCAATAAAAAGCTTGGGGTTCTGTCAAGTACTAAATCGCATATTTCCAATAACAAGGCTAGTATTTATTTCACAGCAGTCTAATGCTCAGAAATTCCAAGGATGAGCACAGTCTACTTTAGAAATAATCACCAACCTTTCCTTATGTTGCAGACTTTGAGATTCTAAAGTGAATCATAAATATTTCATGCAAGTATTGCTCTGTGGCACCCATCTGGAAGAAACGTATTTTCTCCTTTGTTGATTAAAACTTTATTGACCTTACTGTCTGTCAGGTTCTGCTAAGGGGATTTTTGCCAAGCAAATTTTTAATATTGTGCTTGCCAAAATGCATCAACAGATTTTGTAAAGGGTAATCGTAAAACCATGGGGAACATTTAATATTACAGCTAAGACCATGGCATTTACATTTTAACT
Organism: Callaeas wilsoni; assembly: GCA_013398955.1. Classification (NCBI taxonomy): domain Eukaryota; kingdom Metazoa; phylum Chordata; class Aves; order Passeriformes; family Callaeidae; genus Callaeas; species Callaeas wilsoni. The sequence continues at coordinate 602,843 of VWPU01000905.1, forward strand.
TTTGCTTACTTTCAGATTTTCTGCAGTTACAATGGGAAAATGAAATGCAGACAACACAAACACCTCTGCATAAAACAGTGAAATGTCATAGGCTTGATAATTAAGGGATGTTGTAACCTTACTGACAATATTTCCAAAGTAAACATCCTGACTTAATAACTAAAATTTTATGGAAAAATTCTTCTTAAACGATCTTAACTTTTTTTTTATTTTTAAATTTATTTATTTTTTTTTTTATTTTTGACATAGAACAATTTTGATAAAGAGTCACGGAAAAAGATCGTTGCACAGCCTAAGTTCTGCGTTTTGTGAGAGCTCCTGAGAAGGAGCCTAAGAACCATTCCTCAGTAGGAACCACAAAAGACTGACCATTAATTTTCTCTACAGGCAAGAGAGAGCAGAGGTTCATGCCTGGCGAGAAACCCCAGCTTCCCTGTAAGTTCTGAAATCCCACTAAAGAGAGGGCAGTTGCAGAGGAAAGTAAGGTGTAATAAAGCAGGACACAGAAGAAGACTTTTTCTACAGGAAAAAAGAAAAGTATTTTAAGAACCTTGGTCCTAAGGCTAGACATGAAAAATAGGTCTTCAAAAGCTGTTATAGATTTGTATATATGAATCATGCTTGATAAAATAAGTATCTGTGCTTTAAACAAAAAGTTTTGCTTCTTTCTAGCAGAAAGCACTCCAAAAATGCTGCTGGTCTGTCCCAGATCAACTCACCAGATGCTTGACTATCACTGTTCTGCCAGTATTCTTCAGATATATTTGAATAAACCATTTTTCAGAAACAAATTAAAGTACTCTCTTGACCAAACAACTAGTTGTGAGACATAAGGTCTTAATCATCAGTATTGTACTGAGGTGTGTCAGCATGTTACATACAATCTTCTTTTCTTTCCCATCCTCCTTAAAGCCCTAGAGTTCTTTCAGGCTTCATCTCTTCATAAGGTGTAATCTAATCCTACCCATATATCTAAAAATTTCTTTATCTATGTTGTTAACCTAAAAATAGTTATCTTCAAAACAAGGGTGACCTAGAAAGACCTGATATTATCCATCCTACCACAGCTCTTTGGGATGATTTACCATGGAGTGAAATGTAATGGAGAATTTGGAAAACACACCTAGTCTGGTGATGCAACAGAACTCCAACTCAGGTAGTGCACCAAAAAAATTTTTAAAAAAATAATAATTTTTTGCTTTCAGACAGAAAATAACTGAAGTCAAAAATAGTTCACAGACAAGTGCAAAAAGGAGTATCACCACAGACAATGTCATGTGATTATTTTACTGAAATTCAATGCTTGGATTTTATAAATGTTTTAGGCAGAGCAGACACATAGAAAATATACCAAATGGTGTATAAACAAGACCATATATGTTATTCTGGTAGATCAATAGTTTTCACAAAACTTAAGTTAAACTGAAAGGGAAAACAAGAATTCTTTGCTGAACCGTCCTTCCCAGTTAACTTCCAAAGAACTCTTAGTCCAATAATGGTACCAGCTCAATAGTGTCAACTTCTAGCATTTTATATCTCGGAAGGCTCATTTATCTTCACTTATACCTCTGTCAGTAGTCCCTTTCTTCTAAGTGCTATCCAAACACAACACTTTAACAACACTCAGCCACAAGGCAAAAGTTAATCACTAGGCTGATACAGGAGGAAACAGAGCTACAGAATGGGGCAGTGTTACCCAGCAGAACAGGGGATCATCACATTTCTGTGCAGTAAATCCAATGTCTGCAATGTGGCAGAGGTAATTCAGAAGTAGTTCTGATTCATCTCAGCACAATCCACTTGGAGTTTTGGCTCATTTCTGCACTGCAGTGGTCAAAATACGCAACCCATCTATTTCAAACACAGTTTGAGATAGATATAGATTAGATATAGATATAGATATTGATATAGATATAGATATAGATATATACTCTTTGTTTCAGGCAAAGTAGCAACTATACTTGTGTAAGTTCCATTCTTGAAAGAACAGAAAGAAAAGTAAGTATTTGGCCCAATACATATGTCATTTAAAGAAAAAATATTCTTATTTTTGAGATAACATCATTTGGTACTCCACAAGATATAACTTCCTTTTCCAGTCTGTACCTTCTATTTACAGCTTGGTGTATTGACCATCAGGAGAGGTCCATCATTTTTCCCAAACCACTCTGCCTGAGGAACTTGTCGAAAGGGGAACGAACTATAGTGAACTGGAGGAGGTAATGTGGTAAAGACCGTAGTAAAATAGCAGGATATATTTTAGTTTAGTTGATTTAGCAGGTGCTTCTGTCTTGGTGAAAGCCAAAAATATGTCACTTGAGGTTTTCATTTAAAAATCATTTGCCCATACCGACTATGTTACCACATCTGTTCAGAAAAATAGGTCACAGATATGTAAATATGGAAATTAAACCAATAAAAAAAATCCACTCTGCATCCATAATTTCTGACCTAAATAATGTACTGACTTCTAGAGCTGATAAATCCGCTAGTAGATGGAAAAGATCAAATAGTAGAAAAATTTGTGTTTGGAAGAACAACCCACAAACAAATTTATGGTGACAAGCAAACATGAACAAAATATTTATACATACAGATGTGCTGCAACACCTGTTTTGGGTGACCTGTTTTGTTATGTGCAGCAGCAGTGATTTCTTCTACTCTTACACTATATTTATACCACTGTTCATTTTTTTTTTTCCTTAACACAGCTCCACAGCTATGATGACACAGCATTTACTAGCACACCTGCAGCATACGTGGCTATATCCAAAGCTGGAATCATGCCTTTCAATTATACGTCCTACATCTGGGAGATCAGATCTGAGCCCAGACATTACAATCCTTACTTCAGAAATTTATTTAACCTTCACAGGCCCTGTGCTGTCTTCTCCATACCCACCATCTGAATCCTTCTCAATCTGGAAGGAAAGAGCAGTGTATCTGCAAGATTTAGGATTTAAAAGAAAAAACTCTGAATTATACTAGATGCTTTTCATTGCTTGCTGTAAATTGTTAGGAAGATTTGCCTTTCTTTATAAATTCCCTCAAAAAATCTTATGACATAAACTGAGCTTTACAATGCCTCAGCTGTAGTGGACTTCAAATTAATACACATGTAGCCATTTGTAACAAGATAAAACATTTCTTTCAGCATTGCACTTTTTCAGCATCCCTTGTGATCCTGTTAATCTAATTCAAACACATAAACTGTTATCCTGCATTAGGAATTTATTCCAGCTATACTGAAGAGGTTTCATTTCAGCTGCTATTTGGTTTTTATTAAAATAGGACTGCCTAAGAGCACTAACACTGGAAAAAGGAACCATATTTGCCCAGTATTCTACAAATTTGGGGAGCTGGCACTTAAAATGCAGAAAGATAGGAATAAAAGGAGACAATGAAACAATACCAGCAGCATGAAGCAAAATGGCAGCCTAAGTACCACTGTTACACTACTCATTTTTAAGATTATTTTTTAAGTTGTTTTTTTGAGAGGTTGTGGTTTATTTACATGACAGAACTGAAAGAGAAAATGCAATAGTAATCATAGTTTTAGGGATTTCCTGCCATATGCAAGACAGGTAAGCTTGAAATACAAGACTTTGGTATCCAGGACTCAGGATACCTGGACTAGTATCACAGAATCAGCCAGGCTGGAAGAATGTCAGGATATCTCTAGTAAAGTGCCCTGCTACAAGCAGGATCTATTTTGAATTCAGACCTGTTGCTCAGGGATTATTTGATTTGGTATCAAATATCTCCCAAGACAGAGATTGCACAACCTTTTTGGACAACATGTCCCACTGCTTGAAGTCCTAACAGTGTTTTTCTTCCCACTTTCCAATATCCAGTTAGAAGAACATCTACAAATCAATGGACCCTGACAGTATCCACCTGAGGGTGTTAGGAGAGCTGGGTGATGTCATTGCGAGACTGCTCTCCATAATCGCTGAGAAGTTATGAAGATCAGCGGACAATCTAGAAGGCTGGAAGAATTCTAAGGTCCCTCTCATCCACAAGAAGAGCTTAAAGGAGGATCCAGGAAATTATGGGCCCATCAGACTTACTTCATACCCGGGACTCCTACTCCCACAGCCTAGAGTGCTGTTGACCACTTTGTTGCCAGGGTTCACGACTGACCCGTGTTCAGCTCTTTGTTCTCCACGGCCCAAACAGAGCTTCTCCCCATCCAGTCAGCCAGACCCCCTCCATATCACTGTAGGAGGGTAATTCCCAAGTACAGGACTTTGCATTAGTCCTTGTTAATTTTCATGTAATTCCTATTGTTCCATTACACTAGCCTGACTAAAACCATCTGAACAGCAGATCTGCCCTTGAACATTATCTGGTGCATTTCCTAGTTTTCTGTCACTAAAAAAATTGATCAGGTGGCACTATGTCTCCTCCTCAACACCACTGATAAAGATACAAAACAGGCTGGGCCTCAGAATAGACCCTCTGAAAAACTCCACTTCTAAATGTGCTTCAGGTACAATATGGTCACTAACTGCCACATTTTGAACCCAATGAGCCAGTTTTTCACTCCTGTGGTAGTCAATCTATCTAGAGTGTAGCAGTGCAACATCCTAACAAAGAGAGAGGAGATGCTACAGGAGACCATGCTGAAAATTTTGCTAAAGTCAAGGCAGATGGCAACTGCTGCCATCCCCTCATCCACATATCTAGTCATTTCATAGAATGACAAAATCATATAAAAAATTGTGTTGGAAGGAGCCTTTTAAAGGTCATTTACTTCACAGATTCAACTGGATCAAGTTTCTCAGAGCCCTGTCCAAAATGACCTCAAATGTTTCCATGGATGGGGCACCGATCACCCTTCTGGGCAACCAGTTCCAGTGTCTGATCACCCTCACAGTAAAGAATTTCTTCCTAATACCTAATTTAAACCTACCCTCTTCCAGTTCAAAGCCATTTCTCCATATCCTAACATATTCTTATATATATATATATA